>NW_019091411.1:892069-917666 GCF_001949145.1 Acanthaster planci
GCTGGTAACTCAAAAATTGCACATTTCACACTGAGACAATTCAATCAGTAATGAATACCCTGAGGAGAATGCTTTTCAAACTCTCCTCCCTCCAAAAATATAGAAATCTGAATCAGTAGAAATGAAAAACGACAACATTTGTAAGTCTTCCTTATTGCAAGCACGTGTACAATTTGCAAATTCGATAATGCTCCCTGTTTCAATATTTGTTGAATGACATAGCTTGACAAAAAGTTGTCTTTCTGTTTGGTTGTATGCCATATTTCATACTAGAAGTGGATTTTCACAGTTTTGTCATATTCTCAGGAATTCATACTCCCTCATGTATAATTTCAACTCCTTTTTTTTGTACCTTTAGTTAAGGCAAGGAAAGTGCAAAATAAAACAACTGTTGTTTCTATCTGTATTGGATGCACCAAAAATTAATTCAAGAAAGAGAAATCCTTCGCCAAAAATTAGCTTCAGTGACCAATGACCAATCTTGTACCCAACAGAAGTACATGTATTACCATACAGGCATTGTTAAATCACTTCCAATTATCTTTAGCTCAACATAACTGGCTCCCACAAAAACATTTGGATCGATGCTGAAGAATATCAGCAAGCACTAAATGTTCCAAGGATTCTATAGCATTGTGTAAATTTCTTGGATTGAGATGTTTTCCAAAAATATTCTTTGATGAAAGTTAGAATGAAGAAAGTCTGAGTGGTGCAGCCATGATTTTGGTCCGATTTTGGTTGATAAATGAAATGAAATATGTAAAAAAAGACTCCTGATAATTCGTTCCAGAAGGGATCACAATTTTTGTGCTGGTAGGAAACATGCAAACCCAAAGCAAACATCTCCTGAATGAACAAGCTTACTTTTGTGAGAGCCAAGTTATCTTGATGATGACTCAATAATAAAGTATGAATTGGACAACACCTTCAGGCAGTCAACATCAGAACTCCAATTTTGATCGACACCAACAGAAACTTCTCCATTTTTCCCAAGTGATTCAGAGAGTGATGTCCACGACGTATTTTACAGAAAGGGGTAAAGACATGAAGCCAATGTTGGATTCTGATACAAGAAAGAATGAAAGAAAAACATTGAAAGTCTTCAGGGAAGTTGTTGACTGCCTTTCAGGTGAATGTCTTTCCATCTCAAGCTGTGTCTAATACTCCACCTCTCCTGCCCTTGGCTGCCCTGAAATTTGGTAACCATTTTCTGATTTTTAACTCCTTTTTGATTGGAAGAAGTCTGCCAGACAGTCTACATTTAATTCTGATTAACTGTAAGGTACATGTAGCAGTTTGTCTCAGTTCGTGATTACATAGGGATCATTAACTAGGAAAGAATAAATGCAAAGGCTTTGGCCAGTTTGTAAGGATCATCCGTCAAGCACTTGGCTTAGAGTAGGCCTATCAAAGGATGATTTCTGTCAACCAAGAAAACCTTCAGTGATCCTAAAGACACTCAAGACAGGAGAGGTCAAGTGCTCTTTGACATATTCTAAGAGTTCAAGTTCCATGCTGTGTTTGAGTGTCCATGGCGGTATGTGCCTCAAATTGCCAAGAGTCAGTTCATTTATGGCATTCATGTCATCACATCCCAGTAGGCTGTGGCAGCAGACATCCCTAGCATCTCCTTAGCAACTGTTGCATCTCCCAAACACACTTTGTTCCTTCCTTGGAGCAAGTCATGGTACAGATCATCCATCAAACCAATGTCTCAAAGGGCTTATCAGCGAACTTGGTCCTTTTCAATCCGGCTTGGAATATGTCATGGTCATGGCTAGAGGGCAGCCGTGGGGAACAGTGAATCTAACATGGGCTTCTGACAGACGAGATGCGTTCAAAGCTGAGCTCATCTGCACGGTCACTTAATAGACGTGGGAGACCTGTAGAAACCACTCAGTACATCCCGTGAGAGTTAACATCAGACAAACTGTGCAACAAAGGCTTATGCGGGGATGCTCCTTTACTTGCTGGATAGGTCTCCAGGTCTCAGCAAGTGCGTGCTTCTCCATCTTGCTCAATCTCAGACATGAAGGGGTTGATCTTGGCTGACATTGCATCCTTCTATACTTAGCGTGGATGGCTCTTGCATAATTCAATTTGGTAGATGCATCATGATAAAGACATCACAAGGCAAGCTGAATCAGGCACATATATGAATGCACAAACAAGTACGTGTCACAGCATTCATTTTGAAGCTGAAACTCCTCTGTGAGTGACTGGCATCAATTAACAGTACACCAAACTTGACAGAATAGATGTATTTTTATATATATATAAATAATTGACAGAATAGGATCTGCCTATGCAAATCAAGTTGATTCCTTTATCATGTCCACTTCTGAGTGTCCTGCCACTGGCAGCAAAACAGGGATGGTCCATCAGTACTGCAGGCAACAAATGACTGTTTCCTGTTGGCAAACTTGTAGGACAAGCAGGACAAAGGGTCTGAATGTCTGCCCTATTTAGTTTGCTTCAAAATGTGCATGTTCATACTATTCAATGTCCAAACTGTGGAGTGGCAATCGATGCTGGGTGCAGAAACAAAGTGTCCATAATCCACAATGGTAAATCAGTAGTGGTAGTCAGGGACCTGTAGTCACATCAAGCAACTGTCATGCATATCTCTTAAGTCAGGTGACATTTTGGGCCAAGAGTGACCTTCAGCAACTTGTAGCGACCTCAGGCAACTGGTTGCATTGGGCTGCAGTGACTCCACCAGTGTCTCTGAAGAATTCCTTCTTGAATGTTGATACATGTACATGTACGTCAACACTGTGGCAAGAGTTCTGTGTATGTATAAATATGAAAGCAATGAGAATATGAACAACAAATGAAAAATAATTAACGAAAGCTGTCTGCTACCCTGAATAGACGTATTACCCGCGTGGTGCAAGTATTTGGTGCCCCGATTTACAGCTTTTAAGCACAATTGTACAATACCAGGATTGCTGTATTAAAGGTGCAGCTTGTTTGATTGATAGACCGTAACCCAAAAGAAACCTCCTTAGATATCACAATACTATTAGGCACAATTCATTGGGTGTTTGAACAGTTGGAATTCATTTTTTTGCGGTATAAAAGCTCACTGAGCTGAAAGTTGAGTTTACATGAAAAGAAACACTAAACAGATTTTGACTGCTTATTGGAAAACAATGATGTAACAAGTAGAAACATTCATGTGGGATAACAAAATGGCTGTGAATCTCACCTTGCAAAGCTGGTTCTGTGACACTGATCAACTGTGCATTACAGAGACACTTGCACATCATGGCTATTTTTCCATTCTAGCACTGAGTAGGTGTCTGTGTGATTTGTGGAAAAAGAAGAAGAATCGTATTTTTCACTTTTGTACATACATGTATACCATTGAGAGAGAGAGAGAGCAAGGAAAGCTGTCACTTGGTGTGAAGGAAGAATTACGACTCTTTCTAATGGGTTCACATTCAATTCACCTGGATCAGCAGGCAGGAGTTTTACTAGACCCCCCACAATGAACTGAAATAACATGCACCATCTTGTCCACAGGCCAAGAAAACAGTGTACATGTACATTGCACTGCTAGACACGAGTGCATATTGATAAGATGACTTTGAAGTGCAAGTTTGTGATTAACACATGTGTTCTTTTTGCTTTGTAAAAAGGATGGCACATACATGTACATGTGGTCCTACATGTACATGTATAACCTTGAAACCGTTAACTGCATGTACATCCATGCTTCACATTGGGAAGATTTTTCTTCAATTAGGGTTAATTAATATCCCCATCTACATGAACAATTCCAAGTCACTACTCCATGTGACTTGGAACTATTGTTATTTACATGGAGTCATAACACTGTGTTTTTAATCGAGCCTTTGAGGTAAATGATTCGGTGACGCAAATTCCGCTTTTTCAATCAAATCTTCCCCAAGAGAGAAACCATGAGGTATTTACAGCTCTTGAAAATACTGTAACAGAGGTTTCAGACCATGAAACCAATTCTTTTTTTGAAAAATCTTAGATTTTTATTCACTAACCTCTCGTTTCTAACTGACAACGATTGCACTGTTTGTGTTCATCCAACTGCACATGTATTGGGCCAATAGCCAGCTAGGCTTGCTCTGCATGTCAGTCTCACCATCTTCTGTCACAGCCAGTGTTCCAGCTGGGATCATTTTAGTGCTGGGTGCAGTTTTGGATTGCGAAGCACAGTGAGCGTAGCTCTCGCGGCTCATAGCCAGACTGGAATTGTGCCCTCTATTGATACTGCTGTTTGGCTGGTCTTGAGCCAAGACTATGAACATGTGTTCGCTGCTTCAGAGGAGGCTACATTATATCCCATACATGTAATTTCACATCTTACGGGTCTTGTAACAATGCTTGCTACCGGCAGACGTTCTCAATGCTTTTTGATCCTTGAAATACCATCAAATTGATACATATTCAGTAATATTTCAGGTCATTTTTTGAAAATCTGTGCTGGGCAGCACAGCCAATTTGAACTCGAAAGCCAGGAGAAAATTCACAGTACTAGGTGGTACCACCCGGTGCCGCCTTCCGCTGCTAGAACACTGGTCACAATTGCACAATGTAGTGCATATCACATGTCCTGATGGTCATGTATTAGCTTACAAGTCAACAACAAGGACCGCCATGCATTGAAAACAAGATGCCACCCCCCCCAATGGCTGGACCAACATGTGGAGACACATGCGCAATATAATAAACACAAACAGTCTGATTGATCATTGGGTGGAAATGAGAAATCGGTGGGTAACAAATTCAGATTAAAAAAAAAATGGTCTCATGGTCTGAAACCTTTATTACACCATTTTCAAGAGTTTAGGTAGCTCGTGGTTGCTGTGAGGGGAAAATTTGATTGAAAAAGCTGAATTTGTTTCACCAGATCATTTACCTCAAAGGCTCTCTTAAATAAACACATCACATACATGTAGTGTAATGACCACATGTAAACAACAATGGCTCCATGTTACACTGAGCAGTGCTTAAGGTTCTTCAAGTAACCCTCAACAGAACTGGTCAGGAACACCAAAGTTTTTGACAGTAACTATCCAGTTGTATTCAGAACTTTATAAATGCTTGGCACAATCTGTCATTCCAAGATTTATTTCAGTAAAACTCGTGACAAATTGTGCAGAAAGTTACACTTTCATTCACCGTACTGTCAGACAGTCATGACAGTGCCTAAGACAGAAAAACGGATCTTTCTTCCCCTGTATTGCATGAAGTTTTCCTGATGAAAGTCTTAAAATTAAAGGTGATCCCAAACATTTATATAATTCTGCAAGCAACTGGTTAGTCTTTTCTGACCTTGTATTCTTTTCTTCGTGAAACTAAGTCCAGATAGCCTAGACAAGGAGGATTCCTTTCTTAGTGGTCCAGTTATCATGCGAGGCGCAAAATAATAGCGCAGCCCAATCGGCAGACGGGATCGACGGACCACGTGCATAACGTGCCCCGTCCGAAAACTGGCCCACAACAAGATTCACACGAAACTAAAAGAATATCTGACGACTCAAGGAAAATTTAAAACATACCTTGACGTTCTATCAGTTGTCCTGCTGGAGTGCTGTATAAACCGTGATTGAAAAGATTCAACAAGGGCAGCAAAAGTTTGAAAATACTAAGAAAAATCTTAGGCAACACGCACCCGTGCATCTCTTTTAAAAATGGCGGAAAATGGAGGTTTGTTTGTTTGTTCATGTTGAAATGGCGCAAATCCACAAAGCCAGAATATGTACTCCACTAATGCAACAGTGGATTAACGTACGAAACAAACGTAGTTTTTTTTTGAAAAAATAAAATATAAACCCAAGGGACGTAAATCGCATACTCTTTATGACATTTTAATCTTGAGCTTATCAAAGTTTTAAACTGGCTTAAAGCAAACGGGTTGTCTCTTAATATTAAAAAGACTAACTACTGTACATGCTGTTCAGTAAAAAGCAGCGTCATGAACTACCAAAAATCCTTATAGACGCACAAATTGATAAAACTGGTTGTATATTGAACAGAACCTCTTATGGAAAAAATTTATAATATTTGCAACACTATTTTAAAAAATATACGAGTTATATGTAAATTCGAGCCTCCTTTCCCTCGGGGTGCATATTATTTAAACTTTACAATATTTTAATTGTACTGTATTTATCATATGGGATATTAGCCTGGGGTAATTGTGGGGTTAGTTTAACCAGTAGAATACTTAAACTGCAAAAATAAAAAGTTTTAAGAATGATCCACTCTGCCACTTACCTTGGACATAGCAGTCCTCTCTTTTGTAAAACTCTCAAAGTAAATGATATATATTCCCTTCAGCTTGGGATCCTCATGCACTCAGATAAACAATGAACAATCACCTAAATCCATCAAAAATGAAGAAATGCACCACCATTTCACCACACAACACAAGAAACTTCATCATACTTACCACTCTCAAACAAAATACAGTCAAGGATGCGGGGCCTATGCTGGGGTGGCATTCTATAAAGAATGTATACGTTCCAATGTAAAATGTAAGGTGAAATTATTAACTGGGTATTTCAATTTTATTCAACTTCATTTAGTTTCTGTGTCTTACAGGGTTATAAGACTTACTGTTTACACGACTTACTGATTTCTTGTCCAGTTTTACGTCATACTTAATGTGTTGTTCGTAATAATGTGCATTAGGCCTATTCCTTAATGGGGTCCCTACTCGACAAGCACTGCTTCTAAGACACCCATGGCACGGGCATGACCAGCCCCCCCCCCGTTTGGTAGGTACTATATTGGGGTGGTGCATAATGGATCAACTTTTTAATGGCTGACGCCTCCCCGTCTTGAGCAACTCCCCCTTCCCGGTCCCCCACTCACACACTTTCAAGCTAGTTCCACCACCGTTGGTTCCAGCCGGTGGCGTAAATTTGCACGTAAAATTGTAAATTAGGGAAGGGGGATGGGGCGGGAATTTATCACATTCAAGCCCAATCTTACTTTAGAATGGCATATTTCCCCCCTTTTTGAGTGATATTGGGTACATTTTGGGTGGATTAAAATACCCAGGATCCTCAGGAAGCGTATCGTGCCACCAATGTTGACCTTGACTGACATTTCCACCCCTTACACGTTCACTACGCACTTGCTTTTCAATTCAGAACCTGCAAACACTTAGGCCCTATAACTGTTCACGATGAAAAATCCACTTGGAATTCTGTTCAACATGTTCATCATGTTACTTGTTGCAATAATCCATTTTGATCACGTACCAACCGTTTTAACAAACGAAAGTCATGCTCACCCGCACCAATCAGGTTAATCACAAATGAATATTACCACCACGGGCTACCAAATCAACTGGGAAGATTCAACATCAATTGTACCCGAAGAGTAGTCCTTCATAATACTCCAGTTGGAGTGGGAGTGTTTCGACTTTCCCGTATTAAAGGCCCGCTGGGGGAACTGATTTGGATGGAGGCAAATTAATTAGGATAGATGGGCTTGGGTTTGGGTAGAAATGCTTTTGAGAAAAAATTGATTTGAAATGATTCCTATGATTCCAATTTCAATGCAATCTGGGTGCGGTGAGGGGTTAGGAAGATTGATTGGACACCAGTGGTTGATGCTGTTATGAAATGATACGCAAGCATGACATCGGTTTCTGAAGAATATTATACCTTCTGATTACTGTTTGCAGCAACTACAGCTCATTATGTGATCAATATGCGTAATAAGCACCGCACAGGCGACACTTGTGTGTGCCTGTCGGGAATCTGCTGTGTTCAGGGAAACGTGTGTCATTGATGTCGGCTATTTGTTGACAGTTGAGATTTCATTTCGTAATAACAAGGAGACAATTGAGAGAAACATCTTTGTAAGCCCATGGGCCTAATAACTGACAACTCATTACAGATAGTCGGCAAAGTTCAATATATCCAATTTTGCCGACTGTCAGCCTCTGTATTGTCACCAGTGGCAATAAAAGATTCCATTTATATGACTGCGTATTAATTGTAACGAATTTCAACAAAGTTTGATTTTGAAGTTCCCAAGTAAATAAAGTGATGTTCTGGCAGTATTTAAGACCGACCATCTTGAGAAAAAACTATCAAAGTAATAAAGGGTTGTTCAAACTTTAAATTTGTTTCTGGTTTACCTTTAGTTTAGGTTATAGTGACAGTTTAAGGTGACAGATGATCAATTAAGAAGACTGCTGCCTAGGAACCAAGCGAAGCAAACACTGTTGCAAAGTACATAGATAATTAGTCAAGGCCCAAATCTTGTTTTACGGACATGTTTTCACCTTTGATCTGAATGGTAGTCTTTGTTTCATAAATCCATAGCATTGTGTACAGTCCGAGTGCAACTTCACAGGCCACACACTTGTTTTTGGGTCTATCTAATTCCTTCCCCCTTTCCAACAGTATGTAAAAGCCACAAAATGTAGTCTCACCTTTCAGAAAGGCCATGACAGGTTAGATGAAAAAACAAATCCGACGATTCACAAGTCAAAGTCACTGGTCATGACAGCCTAATGAAATTTATTTCACAGATAGAAAGTGAGGAGATGGTTCTGATGTCAAAAATCGACCGCTTCTTGTGTTCACAGCTACTGCAGTTTTCTTGAGTGTCATGGCTACGGGGTAAAGTGCTCAAAATAATAGTTGTTGTTGCTTTGGGACAACTGTACATCTGCCACTGGTGTGGTCCTCTTAGGTCAAAAACTAAAACACATTTTAAAAGTGCACAAACCGTTTGAAAAATAACAAGACTGAGTGTCGCCTTTCTTGTTTCTTGTTAAATTGGAATTAACAAAAGACAAGTAAATAAAAAGAAACAAGCAAATAAACAACAAGCATACAAAACTGACAAGAAAATAGTCGGAGAACCTTTAATTGACATATTCATCATGAGCAATGCTACTTGTGTGGATCCAATGTCTAGGACTAGAACAAGAAAACAAAAGGAACAAAAAAGACAACTGGAAAGCTTTCTCAGCCTTAATTGAAATCTGCTAAAGGTTATATATATTCCAAGCATTTGTTATGCATCTGTTCCAAAGATGTGGGCAATATGTATTTATCACAATGTTTAAAAAACGTAATCTGATGCTAACAAATACACACCCTTCACTATATCTTTTGAATAATAATATTGTACACGTACTTGGAAAAAACTCATCCGGTTACCACTTAGTAATAAATCAATATACAAATATATAGATGTAGCTATAAAATACTGCTTACAATAATACCAAATAAAAAAAAATTCTACATCTAGATGATATGATAAGAGAACCTTTCCTTAAATCTTATTATTTAAAACTAAACATAATGCTTTTATTATCCTGAAATAAATGACACATTCCATAATCCATTTTTGTCCACATTACAATGTGACATCACAGGCCACAGCATGACGACATCTAATTCTCAAGTCTCTCTGATGAGGAGAACAAGAATTCCACGCTATGAGTTCAACACATGCGGTATTGTTTCTATCAGTCTTTTCAGAATAAAGACAGCAACTGTCAATAACTGACTCATTGGAAATTATGCAACTGCCAAAAAAGAACATCACTAAAGTATGGTTTGCTTATTCTAGATTTGCATGTCCCTTCATATATGACTGACCAAAATATTATAAAATACTTCAAAATAGCTCAAAGTAAATAGTGCTGAATTTCTTCAGCTACTCAAAATCAATCCCATTAACCCAACTATAGACCTTTTAACTATTTCATTTATGCCTTCATATTTGACTCTGGCACAGTTAGGAATCCAGGTCATATTTAACTCCATACACATTGCCCTGGTGGCCTGTGCCATCATCCAATGGAATGGCACGGGAGAAGGCTGGTCCCGGGTCAACCATCTCAAAGACCTCATTGGTGTGAGCCTCCTCTGAACCAGTCTGGAATGTCATAGTCTTCTTCGATGACTGCCGGCCGCGACGACGACACCAGATGGTCAACACGAGGGCAACGAGGAGAATCATCATCGAGGAACCGACGGCAACGATGGTAACAGACGAGGCAGACAAATTGGCTTCTACAGCTGATTAAAAATAAGCATCGGTAGAAATGTCTCAGTTTACAAATTCCTGATGATCAGGAGCCTGCCACCACGTAATGTTATGGCTGAGACCGTCACAAGACCAAATACCAATTGGTCTACTTTACGGACCCTAGGGCTCATGAGTGACAATCAATGTCCTTTAGCAACCACATGCAATACGACCAATGAGTCGTTATTTCATAGAATTGGAATTTCCCTCAACACTGGTTGAACTGTGTTTTAAGTCACATCGAGCAGCATGCACCGTGCGCAACATTTTCTGTGTCTGATTTTTGTACTCTGCCTGCAGGGCACATACCACCTATATGGCAAGAGGGGTCACAACATGTGCAGGAGAATTGATGACTTAAATCATTGAAAATATTTCTCTCGGTCAATTCGCCTTCCTCAGACCCCTATCAAGCTTTAAAAGCACTAGTTTAAAACAACTCCATTTACAGAAGCTTTAAATCCACAAGCTTCAATCTCAAAGCATGGATGGTTTATCCATTCAGTCAACTATGTCAGTGGTATTTCTGCGAGATACTTTGGTCCTTGCCATATACTTACACATTGCTTCAAGAATTTGTACGCAATAACAATTTCATGGGCAGTCACAGTAAAACCAATATTCAGTTCTAATAAAATCAGTGAAAGCAAATTCCTGCAACACAAAATGTCTGTGAGTTGGAAAACGTCAAACCCAGTGGGATTTTCAGAATTAAAAGAAAGGGAGAGTTGCTACTCACGTCCTGTGGTGACCTTTTTGATGGTGACTCTCAGGGTGCTGTCTGTGGGCGGTTCCTTGGTAGCTGGTCTCGGACCCAGGTAGACTACACTGGTGATGTTGACGGGCAGCGATGGGTCAGATATGTGTAGACTCAGCCCTTCGTACACTGACAGGGCCAGAGCATCTGCAGGCGTCATGCCGTCTTCAGAAACAGGGGCGGCAGAGCCGGTACTAGGAGAACCACTCTCCTTACATAAGGCAGAAGAGAAAGGCAGTGAGAATTAAACAAATATTCTGTGAGAAACATAACCTACAATGCACTTCCTGTATAATATATATCTCCATTGATGTCGGCAGGATGATTTTTTTGGGGGGGTTGGAAGGTTGGCAAAGCACTCATTGGCAAAAAATAATAACACTTTTTTTCCCAGCAAACTGGCCAATTTCCATCATATTCTTCTTCCTTTTTATATTGTTTGATTTGGCTTTTTTTTCATTTTCCATTTCTTGTCGGGGGGGGGAGTGCTCATTGAGAGCAAAACATGAAAGAATAGTTAGTGGCCGCAGAGGCCTTTGACAATGTTCCTTTTTGGCATTAATAGGTGTGACAAGGAGGTATCAACAAGGAAGCGTGTCTGTGGCAGTCAATACAATTTTTCTAAATCTCTTGCTCTAATGTGACATTTTTCAGGTTAGGTCAGTACCAACTTTGTTGGAGTATTTAACATTTGAATGGAAGCTTTTTGGACTCACCAGGAAGATGTCCACGAGCACTGTGTCGTCCGACGCTGCTCGCTTCTTGCGAGCTTCACGGCGAATGGAGCATTCAAAGGTGAAGCAATCAGCGACTGAGACAATTTCTGCGGCAGCAATGAGGCTGTCACAGAGTTGGGTCAGGGTGGTACTCTGTTGCGTAATAAACAACAAACAAGGAAACACATTTCAATCTTGCATTTCAAACTGTCAGTTGGAAAATATGTTTATTGAATTAGTTTTTGGAGAGAAGGGTAAAGGTTAGTTCATGCTTAAGGCAAACGTCAAACACGAGCTAATTTGACTCAGGGGGACATTTGCAGCAAAATGTGCTTGAGTCCAAATGTGTTCAACTTCTGCTAATTCACAGTGCGAGTATTTGATTTGATGCCACAAACTCGCATTTGTGTTCACATGAAATGTGAACCGGTCTTAAATCTGAGAATGACATACAGGTATGATGGAGGCCAGCTCAGCGGAGACGGTCACTTCCGAACAGAAGGGGTTCTCGGCACAGTCGGCATGAATGGTTCCCACGTCGCAGTACATGCCACTGCAAGGCTCAGTCACGCAAAGGGGAACCTGGTCAGACGGCACGCAGGTGGAACTGGCCGGGCAGTGGCTGTCTTCCGTGCAAGAGATCGGCTTAGAAGCATTCTTAGGGGCACAAGAGAGTTAGACATTGGTTTGATTTGATCTGTCCTGTTACATTTCAAATACGTCAGTTGAGCAGATGATGACACTGACAATAAATCTGTTTTGCCTGGTGCTGCAACATTACATGTACCAACGATGTATTTACACTGGACGTGTACAAAACACACACAAAAACAACAAAGTTATGAGGTTTAAAGACAGGCATAGACAAACTCAACAAGATAGACCTATACTAGCCTGAGCCACTTGATTTCAAGTGCTGCAGTTTAGGCCATCACAAGTCTATCACTTGTCATCGAGTTTTAAGCCGAGTCACAAGCTTTCTGAATTAAATGAGAGCTTTCCATGGTTTACCCTGTCACTTGTGAAGGACTTGTGATGGATTCAACAATGCTGATTTAAACTTTATTTTTCTGGAAGCAAAATGTTTCATCTGATCAACTGGGCTGAAGCACCCCTAGGACATACCAAGGAGCATTTGATGACAGCTCCGGCCGCGCAGTTACACTCATCACATTTACCATACTCCCAGGTGCTCCCACTGGGTCTGGTCTCGCTGCCGTCCCAGCAAACTGGTGTGTCTGGAAGATCCACAAATTCTGACAAAAAAGGAGGACAAATACAAATGCGAATCAATCACTCAGCTCCAGTAATCAACAGCTCCGGTATTCTCACCAATTTTGGAATCGATTCTGATTTCATCAAGGAATCACAATTCTGCTTGCAATCAGTTCTTGTCACTGGCAAATGTTGCATTCATAATGGTGAATCACCCAATGAAATATATCAACCAGGCATTAAATCTATTCGCATTTGAAAATTGTTTTTGTAGAAGCAAATAATTTAAAGAAATCAGACGTAGCCCTTTTTGTATTTGTAAAGTGCTTTCTGGTACCTAATCACGGGGATATAAAACCAATCGCTACAGAGATCCCAATTCTCATTAAGTGGAGTCGTGATTCCGATTCCACATCCGGAACCGAGTCTAATCAATTCTTGCACAGAATTTCCCAAAGACTACCATGTGCGTATTTGTCCATCATCATTTGAACGCCTGTGCTTCAACATGCCTGGTACCCCTGTGAAAGCCTGAAGATTGGCTCACTTTCAACTTGCACTCATTCTGTGCTATACTTGTGTGCAAAACAACACGCAGGCAGATGTGACTGCTAGGGAGCAAAGCCTCCTCTGTTTAAGCACGCAGTCCGTGGGCTAGTAAATGAAATCTGCACTACTTCTGAAGTATTCCAGTCACTCAGTGTTGGCATTACTGTTGGTTGTAAACATAAACTAACAGAAGATCCTGTTTGCGCTTGCTTGAGCCCCAGGACGGAGGATTTTTTTTTGTGGTCCTTTACAGTGTCTTGGGCAGTGTTGCGGTCTATCACAGAGTCCTTTCAATGTCCTTTCACAAGTCCTATTAAAAGCCGAATTTCCAAGACTGCTCATACGTAACACAGTGGGCAATGCCAAAGGAATGCTTTTGTAACAGCTCATTTGAAAAGCTTGCGACTTGGCTTTGAGACTGGATGACTTTCATGGACTTATTACAGGGACTTGTGATAGCCTCAACGACAACACACTGGCCATGCCACATAAGCACGCATTACCACCCTCAGTGACAGATCTAGGTTAATTAAACATAAAAATACAAGTTTCGGATAGGGGCCAGGGCTCCGTGTGTTCCATTGTTGTCCTGTATTTCGATGATCCTGAATCTGCCTGACTGCCCTCAACACCTATCCATGTGATATAAACTTCACAAAGGCACCAGCCTGACAAGCTCTCACACTTTTCATGTGTTATACCTTAGTTTGAGGTGCCTACCTGCTTCCAACATGGCATGCCAGCCGTGAGCGTTCACTTGGTCGTCAGTCACAAAGTACATCCACACGGCATCTCCCTCGATGTAAACGGGCCCGGGTGACGTGTAGCCATCCAGTCGGTATATTACCCCCTGCAGGGTGGACAGGGGACCTTGATTCAGGCCCAGGGGGTACTGGAAGCCCGGACCAAGGTACAGGTAGTCCCTCCCGGTCTCCACCTGAAACGCCTCCGGGAAGGTCACGTTGATGTAGCGGGCACCCGGCACCCAGAGCTGGTAGAAACCCTTCCAGGAATTTGGGTAGGGCTGTGAGTAATTCGGGGATTTGAACCAGGTGGAGGCGCAGTCGGCACCATAACATGCGTACCGGGCGTCGTATTCTGTGTTGCAACAAAGAATGCATGTAAAAGCTTACAGAGATTTCTGTCTTTTTCTATGCCGGGAATGACCGCCTCACACTGAGCATAGCAGATCAATGTCACAAGTTTACCAAAGAAATGAGACAAGGGAAAATAGAAATTTCATACAAAGACCAGGCTTTTGAAACTTATGAAGTGAAAACAGATTCTTCACAAGGAGCTTTTTCAAGAGATTTCACCTCCAGTCAAGAGGAAACTTGAGAGAGGCAATCAAACTGTCTCTGTAACAACCAAGAGTGGGTGATAATTCCATTCAAATGCTATCATTTTCTTCCTGAATCCTAACAGACCTCAATCCTCCAGTTTCAATATGAATTTACATCCCCCCAGGGGGTTTAGGATTAAACTGTGTGGCATGGCTGCAACTACAGAGTTAATTAAAGTACACGAGTGTGTCAGACCTACCTGCTTGGACATCACAGTTCTGGCCCATCCTGTTGTTGTCGGCGCACTCACAGACGTAGTTTGGGCTACCGCCCATTCGCCTCAGACACTGTGAGCCTTCTGCACAAGGACTGTCAGCACACTCTGTGTGAAGAAATATGCGCCAACATCTTCAGCATGGTACGACAGAATTTCCATCACATCCTTGAAGGGTATCAATGCTAGGAGATGATATTCACCCTAAGAGGTGGAGTTTTAGCCAGGACAGGGCAGGAGGTGATACAACTCATCTCTAAGGCCATAGCTGTCCCATGCCTGATCTTCATTCATTTTGATGGCAAAATTGAAGGTTTAATTCAGTCATTGTATGCTTTTGGTGTTTGGGCAATTGTTGTTCTACCTATCTCAGAAAAAAAATGGACACCTGCGGATATAACTGGTCTGATTTTTACAAAATTGGTGTCAAAATAATTGTAAGACATTATTCAATGGGCTTGGGCAAAAGAATGCATTGCGACAAAACTAGAAAAAATGTCTCAAGGCAGCTAAGATTCTGTCCCCAACCTCTTTTAGGATTAATTGCACGTGTGTGCACTGGTGCACAAATAAGGCCTGAGGGCCATTCAGAAATCAGGAATATACTTGAAAATGTGTACCTTGTGCAGGATTTGAAGGTGTTTAGTATTCGTAGGTATTTGCTAAAAAAGAGTAATTTAAATTACCTTCAAAGACGCAATCTTGACCATTGCCAACAAATCCCTCATCACAGACACACTTTTGGATGCCATTGACTTCAGTGCATGTGGCATTCTCGTGGCATGCAGCAGGGGAGCACACAACCTCGCCAAACGCATCGGAGCAGGTGCATCGCATGGTACAGGAATTGGTGTAGTAATCGTCATTCAACTGCAAGGCAAGCAGCGTCCAAAGGGCAACAACATTGTGAGCATGGACAAATTCAAAACTTGACTTATGCCTCAAACCACTGAGACCAGATGAATATATGTTGCTTCGCGTGAGTAATTGAGTATTGTATAAAATACCCTTGCCAGAGGATATGGTACACAGATGAAGTTGATCGTCTCAAGGCTTGAAATGATAAAGGGAGCCTTGTTACCTGGCAAGGACGTCTATTTGGAATTGAAAAACTGCCACAAGGGGTACACTTTAGTATATGAGTTACTGACAGCTGACAGTGTGTGAGGTCATTATTACTGACACCATGCTAGCCATCTCCCCCTCCCCTCCCCCACCCCCAATAACACACAGGGTGTCAGTTTGTGGTATCAGTGTGGATGCATGGCCTTGGATGAGATAGCTTCAATATCATGGACAAAATTAATGTATGCATTCCTTGAAACAAAGTCCAGGGCAAAATCATTTCCAGAAAAAGTAGTCTCGTGACAGAGCGAACAACGGTTGGCAAGGAGCTGGACTAAGTTCTGCTGACACAGTGACCTATGGTCCCTGTCTCAGGTGCCTGTGGCTTGTTAATCTACTGGGTATTGGATATCTATTCATTGTTATACAACAAGGCATCAAAGAAGCAGGAAAAATGGAAAAGTGACTGGGTTAAACTTGGTAAGACAAAGAAAATGACTGGAGTGAAATTTTATTCTGAGACTTCAAAACCCTCGGAAGCTTGCAAGACCGACACATATATTGCTGCAAATGTAGGAAATGACAGTCAGTGAGGAATCACTCCAAAGGACTCTGCCTCTCTGACGCAATTTTAAACCTCCTTACTGAAGTACAAAAGGCTAAGGAGAGATTAGTTAGATGTTCATTTGTGTCTTACCCGGAGATATTTCTGTTCATTATCATACTGACAACCGCACTGACTTCGAGGTACGCATTCATCACCATCCTGGTAGAAACCTTCTCGACAGGTGCACCCCTCGGCACAGCGCAAGTTGCAGGGGGATATGTCTCCATCAGGGTCGCGACAGGTCGCAGGGCAGGGGTCAGCGCACAGGGAGTACTCTGCATTCCGCGGGCAATCTTGCGCTATTTGACACGAGAGAGGTCAAGAAAAACAGGTGCTCTGAACATCCTGAAATCAGATACTTGGATTGAAAATGAAAAAATAACAGAAACAAAAACAAACCAAAACTAAACCGTACGATTTTAAATTAAAACTTTTCTAACAAAGCTGTATATGTGATCGGCTCTAGGAAAATGAGTAATAAGTTCCCGGATTCAGGTTATGAGTTTTTGATATGGCTGGATTCTGTACATCAAAAGCTACAATTTGAAATATGAATGACCCCTGTAGTGCACTGCGTTCCGGAGATATATGGACATTTGTATATCAAGTTTTCAGATACAACACAAGCACTTTTCGAGAAAAAGCTCCTAATGTGTAGTGCTTGGAAACCCAATGCTATGTAGGATTTCCTACTGACTGATCCATTTTTCATCTTTATTCATCAGTGTCCATGTTTGTAGTCACGAATTCTGAACATAGAAATGTTATTGAAGCTATTTAAAGAAATGTTGCCCTCTCCAAATAGAACAGGCTATAACATGTTTTGGCATTGCGTGACTTATTACCTTTTTTGCAGAGCGGGTCACATATATCATGTTATATATTTTCAATCATGTAATATTTTATCTGACCTTTTTTCCCTTACATTTTATTTTTTACAAATTGTGCACCAAAAAAATGAGTGCTTAAAGACCACTACATGATGCAGCACAGCTGCTTTGTACTTGTAGAATTCAGCTCAAAAAGAAAAGAAAAGATCAGAAAAATGCAATGATAAGTAAAATGAATTTGTTGAAAAAAGCTTACATCAATGTCACTGTAATAAACGATTTGCCTAGGACTTACTGCAGGAGATTGCACTTCTCCATTCACTGACAGCGTGACCCAGGTCCTGGCACAGCTGTGCGTAGGTAGCAACCACTCCACAAGCAATGGGCAGAGCCAGGCTTGGGTCGACCAGCACCGCTGCACAGACATCGTACCTGCAAGCCGCATAGAACTCAGCCGATGATGCTGAACAGCCTTGGAATGGGAAGTTATCTGACGGAAAATAAACGCAGTGAAAATTCTCATTTTATCTTAACATGACACACTCTTTGACGCCGGCTTTTTGTTGATGTTTTCTTGACTTTTCCTCTTCCCTTTGTTACATTTTTCATGCCTCCGACAAGTTCACTGAAGAATACTTCCGTTGGCAAGTGAATGACAAGTGACGAGCTTTTATAAGGATGACTCACCCCTGGAATCAAGCAGCGGTGAGCACACCGTATCAGCAAATTCAGTATCAAAAGCATTGTCACACTGGTTAGGTTGCTCTGTTGCATTGGCTGGACAGGGTAGGTTCCCAACAACCTGACGATTGCCAAAGCTTACTGCTGTATCAACCTAGAAGGAAACCGGTGAAAAGAGCCAAAGCTTCAGACACAAAGAAAGCAATCAAATTATACGGCCGTGTTAGCAGGCAAATAGGCACTGCTGTCTTTGGCTATGGCTATTTAGTGCAGCCTGTCAAGGGCAAAAACTAAAGCCATAGCCACAAAATGTCAAATTTAACCATAGCCTTAGAGTTACCCATTCTCACAATAGCTACAACGAAAGCACCAACTTGTATACCCTGCTAATGGTGGACATTTCCTCTTTCCCAAAAATGTATAGCATACTTAAGTGACAGTAGACTGACCTTGACATAAATATATATTAAAAATACCATGTGCTTGAATTCTCTTAAAGACTGGAAGGTGGTGTGGTTAGATATTTATAAGTTGGGTTCTTTTACGTGTGATAACGTTAAAAATGACAAAATTTGTTGTTTGCCTGATGCAGTATGATGACTTGTTGTTGTGTATAAAGTGTAAATCAACACCCTACCGTCTGTTCATTTCCATCATCAAAATCATCATCGGTGTTATTGTTAGCATTGCCACAGAGACCACAGAACTGAGTGGATCCAATCACGGCAGTCAGCTCAATGTCTGCACTGTATTGGCCATCCCATTTCAGATCAAACTGGTCAGGGATTTTTACAACCTGCAGAAACAAGGGAAAGCATCTTCATCAATGAATCTACGTGGCTGTCAGACAGGATGCATTTTGTCACAAGTTTTTGAATGAATTCAACAAATTTTTGTTTGGGCAAAAATCTTTTGAATATTGAGGATTTTCTTCAGAACCGAAACAGTTTCAAAAGAGTTTACATATGACAGCCATACATATATTTTGCAAACAGAGGTACTTTAAAAGTACCTCTGCACTCAGATTGAGAGAAAATCCAAATTCTAAAAAATTGCTAATCAAATAAAAAAAAACCTTACAATGTAATTGCCCACACGACGGATCTCTACAACAGGAGTTGCATTAAAAGGTGGTGTCTGGACAACATCACTGACAACCACACCTACATCCGGAACCAGCTTAATCTCCTACAAACCAAGAAGAAGCAAATAATAAAATGGCAACATTGGGTGAAAGGGTTACCTCAAAAACTATATAAAAATGGTACTGGCCAATTCATCCCTTGACATTTAGTTAGTTAACCTATCTACCTTCAGCAGAAGCACCCCCTCATTGGTTGAAAAGAGCCATACTGGTCAGGAGTGTTCGTTTCATTGGTAGTGATGTGTGTCATGCACGCAACATGTGCAGTTCATACTCATTTGAGAACCAGCAAAAAAGGAGCCTGCATTGGTAGGATACTTGCACCTTCTTTTGGTCAAGTTTGGGGCTCATACAGAACGTGTGGTTCCAGAACCAATTTTTCTTTTGATGAGAGCAAGACAGTAAAAATAAAAACATTCAGTTCTCCGATAATCTCTCGTTAACTCAGTATAACTTCAGTCCATCGGTGCATTCAATGTGATCTGATTTACTCCAACATTTGACGCTGTCCTTACCGTGCCCCCATAATTGATGATCAGCTCTTTCATGGTGGTGTAGGCCGAGCTGCCCACTCTCTGATTGACCTGAATCACGGAGGTTGTCGAATCAGCCTCGCAGAGCCGGAAGAGGTAGTACGAGCACTCGCCCATGAAGTCAAAATACTTGCCGTCAAAGGTACGGTAGTGGGGATCCCCATAGGTCAGGCAGTACAACGTTTCTGGTCAAAGAGAACGGCATGAGCTGTAAGCTTCATAGGACGAAATGTATCTCCCACACCAAATAAAAACAGATGCTATGAATTTCCTCTAATTAAAGAGAGAAAGTCAGGATGGCAAATTACAAAACAAACCACACTGAATCCAGACACGTAGACTGAAATAATTCAACAGCAACGTCGCCCAGAATTAAACTGGCACTTTGAAGTTGACTTGCAGATGGTTAACTTTGGATGAAATTTCAATCAAAATGGGCAAATGATTGGAGCAAACTTTTGCTCTTGATATACGGCCAAAGACTACTAATGCTGACTCACTACAGCCATTTGAACAACATTTGTACGTCACTTAATGCCACTGCCTACTTTTCAAACCTCTAGGGCCACACACCTATCAAGCAATCTTTGCTTCCACAAGAAAAAGTGCACAGTCGCTAAGTTCAAATTTAACACACGGTCCACTTCCACCGACTTTTCAGACTATGTGGGTGCAAACCGAATGTCAGTCGGAGATCAATCGGGGTGTCCGTGGCAGTTTAACCTGTCAGCCGTGCCTGCGTGCACACGGACGGCTGTCTACACAAGCAAGACTTCCTAGCACACGGCCGGCTGTCTACACAAGCAAGACTTCCCAGCATGACTGCATATCATTTAGGAAGTAGAAACGGCAATTGATAAGTTTACCTTGCATGCAGTTCGTTCCAGTCCAGCCCCGCTGGCAGACGCAGGAGTAACTCAAGTTTTCCTCCACAATGCATGTTCCACCATTCTGGCACGGCTTTGCTTCACAAGGACTTGCTGTATTGGACAGAGAACACAAGACAACATGTATTTGAAAAGGATGTGATTTGAACCGAACCTCAGATACACTGTATGCGGAAGAAGGTCGAAAAAAGACGGTATATTTGAAGTTCATAATTTGAAGTGAATGGAGTATGGATCTGGACCAGATTAATGAACTATGATCCCCTCACAAGAACCTTCAGTCAATCTGAAACCTTGTCAGACACAGACGGTGCTAGCTTTTGCTAAATGAACCTTAGGAACCTGATAAATTATTATTAAACCTGCAGCTTAAACAATCAAAGACATAGGCAAGTCTAACGTTTCATTCTGTGGCAATGGGAAGCCTGCATTTAAAGTATCATCTTCTAGTCTTGCCAGGGAAGAGAGTACAATATCCTTATCCTTCAAGAGCTGCAATGGGTGAAAATATATCAGACCATCGTAAATCACATCAAGCTTAACACATCACCTCCAAATCTAAGTGGCCAAGTGATGCATTCATACACCCAACTTGCTTGAATACAAACACGTTTTATATTCCAGAAATGACATATCTGACAACCTGTTTAAATAATAACCTAGGGCCCAAATCTGACCACCAAAGGTTAGAACCCCAAATGTGCTTACTGTTGCACTCCAAACCATTTCCAATGAGACTGTCGTTGCATACGCACTGCTCCACCCCGTCAATGATCAGACACTGCCCGTCGCTGTGACAGGTGGCATTCGAGCAAATCAGATCTCCATCTGCTCCACAGCTGCAGAGGATTCCGCAGTTGTCAAACATGAAGGTAAAGCCAACCTGGGACAGGCGATGAGAGAATGATGACTAAATTAAGTAAGATTTTAAGCTTAGCTCAAAACAGAGAGACAGAGTGTGAAATAACAGTCTGACATTGGCCAATTTGGGACCATTTTATGGTATCTGTCGGACCCAAAGCAGGTGTGGTTGGAAAAAATGATAGGTAAAAATGTAAACTGCAGGAAAAGACCTCTAGGCCAAAATCCTGTGCGTGTTTTTAGTCTGGTTTTGGTATTTATGACATAAACTGTGAGAGCATTTTCTCATGAGACCACGGTATAAAAATGCCAATAATGACAGAACAAAATTATCATGCCAGCACAAACTAACTTACAACTGGACTTATTGACTTATCACTGGAGTCATACTGCACTTTGGGGGAAGGTAAGCCTACAGTCAAGTGACTTTTTTCTAGTTCATTTTTCACAAACTTCACCACTTTTTGAAAAATAAAAAAAAAATCATCAATTACAAACCTGAATACATTGCTCTGAAGTATCAAAAAGACAGATCCCTGTCATACAAACAAATGTAATGCAACTTTGATGATAATACATACTGGTACGACAGTCAATTGTGATATTTCACTAGGGAGGAGACAACCGCACTCTTCCTTCGGCACGCAGCGGTCGTCGCTCAGGTAGTAGCCTTCATCGCACTCACAGCCATCATTGCAGTACGGGAAACACTGTCGCGGGTCTTGGTACAACAGTTCACCCAGACAAGACGGGGGACAAGACCCGATGCAGGGGGAGAAGTGGGAGTGCTCGGGGCATTCGGAGACTGAAGGAGATCGAGAAGAGGAGAAGGAACAAGACGAGGATGAAATAAAGGTAAGGTCATCAAAACGAGCAAAAGACTTGGAGCTGGAAGCCGAGTCTAGACAACCTTTTACAGTATTTATAAGTTATCAGTATCACTCAACAGCGTCGATATATTGTCATTATCCCTGCTTAACGGGCTATAAATATTTCTGAAACCATTTCGGCTCCCTGGGGAGTAGACAAGCCCCCCCACACTGCCATTTCAGGCAAAAACGGCTGAGCAAAACAACCATATCTGCCCTCACAGGTACCCCTTTACTCGACAGTGGAAAGAGGTACGTAGGGGTAACGTGGCATGCCAAAAGGTCGCAACATGTAACCACCTGCTAGGATTCGAACCTCAACCCTAAAGCTACAAACCCTAACCACTAAGCCACACATCTCCATGATGTAAAGATGGATACATTAAAATTTCTGTCAATAAAATTGTCTCCGATCCATCAGCCCTTGTCTCCTCAGGGAAACTCCTTCAGAAGTAATTTTAAAGGGTTCTAATCCATACATAAGTTCTCTTCTTTTTCAAAGTCACACACACACAGTTCTAAATCACTCTATCTGTTGCTTTAACACCGCTTTCTAGGAGCAATTTTCATTCAAGTTTTGAGTGCCTGAATACTCTCAACAATTTGGGTCCAACAGAGAATCTGTACACTATTTGTACAGTTTTGTATGATTATGATGGCTCATTGTTTAATTTAAAATGATATTTCATGATTCAATGTGTCGACTTTGTCAGATTTCTCCATGCTTACAGCAATTTCTTTCTGTCCTCCACTGGTAGCCAACATCCACCCCTGCATTGATGCACCTCTGTGCGTAGTCTTGGATGTGTGAGCAGCGAGCCGAGGTGTCTGGCAGTGACTTACAGACGTCAAAGACGCACTTGTCGTAGAATGGCTGGAATGGAATCACTTTGTGACAAGAAGCCAAGGAGCCTGTCAGGACAGAGAAAGAGGTCGGAGATCAACAAGAGCCAAAGTGCTCCACTGTTGGTAAACCCTCTCAGAGTTTACTTTTTGGTCACCATCCTTGCCAAACGTAGCATACGTCCATGTAGCCATAATCACATGTAACTGGCTAGAAGGTTGTACACTGCACTGACATGACTTGCTGCGTGCATTTTGCTAGAACTCTGACTATTATCTTCAATTTTTCAAAAAACAGAGCCCTGAACACACTGCTTTGGTGCGACTGCAAATCACAATTTGTCAATACGCACGGGAAAAATTCATTAATTTGTAAATGGGTTTCAACTCAGCTGAATTTCAATACCAACATTTCTCCAACTCAAATTCAGTTTGCATAGGCATGGGATCCAAGTGCCAGCCAAACTAAATGTTCCAACCTCAACAATCTAATGGTCTACATATACTGGGTAATGCTTGCTTGTCCTCGGGTATCTCCTTCCAAGCACAGATTTACACCCACATACAAAATGACACACATTTATTTTATCTGTATACCTGCAAGAGTACTCTCCAATGGGATATTCTTGATCACTGCAGGATCGTTGTAAATAACCGTCCAGAATAGAGACAATCTACAACTGATTATATTCTTTACTTTTTGAACTCCAAATCATCATTTCTGTGTTACTCCCGTATTGGTTTACTTGGTGTGTCATCTGAATTATATTATTGCTGGCAGAATTCAGGACTTACCAACGGTGTCTCTGATGGCATTGCAAGCATTATCAGCAGCAACCATCAAAGTTGAGTCTCCACCACACTGGTTGGGAAGCTCGACGGCAGCTTCACAGGTGCTATTAATAACAAACCAGCTGTTGGCAAAGTCTACTGCATCTGAAGTCTGGAAAGTATATGTGTGACCAAGAAATTACAAGTGCGTAAGTATCCTTAACGATGATGCATTTTGTGAAGGAGTATATAACTGCATTTTTTAAATAAAGGATCAACCCTTCATTTAAAAAATGGTGCATTTTGCTCCATCAAAACAGCAGGCTTTGCAATACCCCATTACCATTCTTAACACTGCTTATTTCAACAGCTTCAAGAACTTCTGCATAAAAATTTGTCTCAAAATAAAACTGAAATGCCCTGAATTTTCCAGCAAGTGATCTTGACCTTTATTTTGATGTGTCAATTAAAATTTCTATGGATTTTTCCCTGTTTTCAAATTTATCATATTTAATGCATGAAGCAAGCAAACAACTAGGACTTCAGAAAATAATGGAGATTACCAAATTGTACAAGACTTTACTCAGGATGCAAAAAACAAAGAAAACTAATTCCTCGTGCACAATAGAAGCACATTTTTTACAGAACAAGTTGGCAGATATCTACATGGTGTGACTGTTGATTCAATTTACAACCAAACCCAGGCACACGTCAATAAGAAGTACATTTCAAGTCAACATCAGCACTTGCAAATTAGATTTAAGACAATCACATGATGACACAGCGTCAATCCTGGAGCTTTTCAAAAAATTTCGGAATATGCTTCATTTCTAAACAGCTTTGGGGTTCCAAATTTAATCCTTTTTGTAAAGAAATTAACAGACTAAATTTTCCCCTAAATTTCCACACATTCATCATGGGCAAAAAAAGTGAAAGTGATGTGATGCTATGCTTTACTTACAAATTCGCCAGTCTGCTTCAAGAAATCATTTGAGTTGTTGCCATCATAGAATCCACACAGCCCGCAAACTTCACCGAGTTTGCTATGTACAAATACATCCAGATGGTTATAACCATCCCACCTCAAGACCAGGTCAAGGGTGTGGTCTATTAACACCTGTCAATTAAGATTGATATCAGTGGTAGAATAATTCTCAACTGAGCAATAACAAACCTTCATGTGGTGTTCTATAACTCAGCAAGTCAAAAATATCACGTAATGTAAAGATGCTAGTCAGCATAACTGAACATCAGTAATTTTAGACATGCTCTCCAATCTTTGTTTCTTTGTCATTTGGGGTGGACTGATTGTCCTAGCTTGCAGCATTCAGGCTGAGTCAGGCCGGACACTTCTACAATGTGATCAATCCAAAGGCACATAAAGGTGCCTTGGGCAGCTACTGAGTAACCCGTATCTATCCACAAAGCACAGAAAGACAATTGAGACTGTTACTGTTGGCATCGTAACTCAATGCAACTCTTTCCAACCTTTTCATCTGTGCTAGTCTCTTACAGAAAAACAAAATCTATAATACACTCATGGGAGTTGGCAGAATGTTTTCCTTGGGTAGGGGGAAGGAGTTGGCAGAATGTTTTCCTGGGGGAGGGAGAAGGAGTTGGCATAATGTTTTCCTGGGGGTGGGGGGGAAGGAGTTGGCAGAA
>NW_019091411.1:917851-930403 GCF_001949145.1 Acanthaster planci
GCAGAATGTTTTCCTGGGGGAGGGGGAAGGAGTTGGCAGAATATTTTCCTGGGGGAGGGGGAAGGAGTTGGCAGAATGTTTTCCTGGGGGAGGGGGAAGGAGTTGGCAGAATATTTTCCTTGGGTAGGGGGAAGGAGTTGGCAGAATATTTTCCTGGGGGAGGGGGGAAGCACTCCTCAGCAGCAGGTGGTCAATTCTGAGATATACTCCACCAAGTTGTTTTTCATCTCCTTTTGTCTCTTTTGTGTTTCTCTCATTGTTTTTGTTTCCATCTTTCTTTTCCATTATTCCTTAGCAACAACCATGAATACACAGTGACGTAAATAGGAAAAAACACATTAATAACAAATCTGTTAAAATGTTCAGCAAGACAAAAGCAACATATTAGAGAGAGGGTCTAAATCAAAACAAACATCCTTCCGCCTGCCTTTTCCAATTACTTGACTTTTGATAATGCGTTATATTTACTCACCAACCACGAACCACTCAAGTGTATCTGAGACCAAGGCAATATCAACGGAGGGATAACTCGGACACCATTGATGAGAAGGATCAGGCCTTGGCGGATTTCAAGATACTAGATGAGACAGATGGAGTTAAAGGTAGAACAGGTTAGTAGATTCAGTAATAGGGGTATATGCCACACTGACTTCTGTCACAGTCATTGTATCTGGAGGCCAAGTCAAGTTTCCATTTCTAAAAAATGATATTACACATGATGAATGTCTATGATTGCTAAGGTGAGAATAATTTCATGAGGTGACGGACAGAAAATGCCCACCAAGTGTGTGTGGTATAGTGTTCTTTGCATGTGTGAAGAGTCCTTCGATGCCCACTGAGAGCGTAGTCACACAGTATATTCAATAATCACACTACTGAATATACCACATAAGTCATGTCCCCTGAGCGATACTAGCATACAGAGACGTTACAGAATTTCCAGGAAGGTTTTTGGCAGTAATAGGCTTGCAAGTATTTATGTCCTTGGCACATGTGGAATCAATCATCATGGCTATAATTCAAATTAAAATGGGCACAATGCAAGCACACCACAGGAAAAATAGAAACAGAGAAAACTTTTGAGCAAGGAAGCACAGAGTCTTCAACATAATTACTTAAAAAAGAGAGAAATGAGGAAAATACTTTTAAAAGTATTAATCTGCTTTGCTTGACTTCTTCAATGGCTTAATAAAATGGCTGTGGTTCAGAAATTCTATCTAATGACAAAGCATCGAGAGTGCAGTGTAAAAAGGTCTGACCGATTGGCATTTTGATTCTATGGGGGTTGATATGAGCCAACTGAATGGATTTTATTTTCAAACCCACTGATCCCTGTAACTGTGAGATTTCTCCCAGTCTGTGCAAACTGTCACTTACATAGCCATTCTCCTGGGAAGTGGAGAGAATTCTGATCATCTTTATGGATGTGACATTGGGGTTAGTGTCCGACCTCTCAGTGACCAGGGTCACAAAGAACTGAGGGACATCCTGCTCAAAGACGTTGTGCACAAGGACATGCTCACACTCGCTACCAAAACGATATCGGACTCCGTCAAACGTTTCCACATGGGGGTCACCAGACACAGTGCACCGGGCAAGAACTGAATACAGAGCAGGGCAAACAGGAGGGATGGCCATCAGTAAAGAATACAAATAATGACAAATTATGGGTGCAAGGGTAGGAATAATTTAATGGGGAGACAGATTAAGAGTTCCTTTTTCATAAGGAGAAGCTGAGTGAAATAGAACATCCAATCGCCTTCATTGTTTTATGTAATGCCTGAATAAATCCTCTTTGTACACAAGTCTCTGTTGTTAACTTCCAAGTTCAGCACACAAGACACAACACTAAAGTGTCATGACCCAAAGTTGACTGAAGTTTTGTTTGTGTGCTTGGGAAGTCACAACTCGTCCTCCCCTGTGTTCCTGATGGTCTCAGAGATGATTTTTACTAAATCAGACAGTGGCATGGGATTGGCGACCCACCAATCACACGATGGCAATGTATGTCAAACAATAAATGACTTTGTCACCCTTTTCAGTTTTTTGTTTCAAATTCCATGTTGTCTACCTCTTTATATTGAAAGACTAACATTTGTGAGCAACAAAGCATATTTAAAACATGCATGAGCATTTTTCTCTGGTAGATCAACAGCAATGCAATGAGATTAGATTTTCAGATTTCATTCAGCTTTTGTGTCTCTTTTATGAGTTGATTTGAATGGCTTGCAACTTGAATTGCCACTGTATAGCTTGTGATAGACCTCATTTAAAGGACTTGCAGGGACTTGTGATGGATCTGACCACAGCGTTGACTCTTACCCGATTCACAATTTTTACCGCCATATCCGGCAGGGCACCGACAGAGGTAATCGTCCTTTCCTATGATGACACAGGTGCCGTTGTTCTTACATTGATCAGGGTGGCAGGCATTGGCTGCAACAGAGTGGGGAGAAAAGTAGAAATCAGAGATAGAAACCTGTCAAGAAAGAGATGTGTACACAGCAATCCATGTGAGATACACCTGGCGATCAAGAGAAGTGTCTACATGAGCAACAGCATGAATTGAGCTTGAAGATGAGCCGGTGTTCACATAGGCTCAATTTACCTCTGCATCCACCACACCCATCATCTTCATATCCAGGCTTGCAGTGACAGCCGTATTTCTCCTCTTTGACCCCACAGAAGGCACCCTTGGGGCATCCTCGCTCCCTGCATTCAACGCGGTTGCCTGGGTGACAGGTGCAAACAGATTCGCATTCATGCGAGATGAAGACCTCCGATGCCTGTTAAAGAAATCATGGGAAATCATGAACTTAAGCAAACTTGCCAGAGCGTGAAATTATGGTTGGAGTTCAGACACTGCCAAACCACCGTTGGTATCTGTCCAACCAAAAGCAGATGTGCCCAGCCCATTACCACATGAAGGGGCACTTTATTTTGTAAGGAAAGTCAAAACCAGGCTTTTGAAGGCATAGTTGTCCCCACAATGTTTTGAACCCACAACATCTATATTTCAAAATGGAACAAGCATTAGAGGCTGGACAAACGTCCAAAGGAAATGTGAAAGTCAAAAAAGGTAAAAGTCCCAAAAGTAAAATCCTGTGGTCTATACTTCCACTGATTTTTACGCTTATGGCATTTCAACATTAAAGTTTCTCAAACACACTTAGCATTATACAATCATAACATTTAAACTTTAAACTATGCGACAGTGTTCTCATGTGACCTTGGTACATGTCTGATCAAAATCTGGTCATGGCAGGACAAAATTGACTGTGCTGAGTACGCTTTGTCCAACTACTTTTTTTGGCCTGATTTCAAGCTTTGCTTGGGATTATCTTTTTCTGCCATGTGGCTTCCATTACAGAGTCCATAAAAGAAATCACTAACCTTGCGATACTGCCCTTCATAGAAGCACCCACAGTGATCTTTGGGGACACACTCATCATTACTGAGGAAGAGATGTGGGGCGCAGGTACAGCCTGCTTGGTGAGGGAAGGGGCAAGGTAGACTCGCCTCCAAGATGACACCCAAACAAGTCTTGGGACACGCAGGGGTGCTAGGTTCAAATACCTGACCGTCCGAGCACGGTGGTTCTGGAAAGACGAGTGATACCAAAACATCAGTGAAGAGTGATATCAAAATCAGTGACAGCACTTCAATAGAAAAATTGCTCTTAATAGCTGCTAAAACGTAAAACTGTTAAAACTACACCAACATTATGTGATGTTCCAGAGTAAACATGATTTTTGTTTCAATATACATCTACAGAAATTGCTCAATGATAAATTTGAAGACGTAGAATAATTAACACATGGGCAGTTTTGATGTATAACTCCAGTCATCTAAGTTTTGTGGACAACTAGGAAATCATGAACAGAAGAAAAAAAATGGCTGAACAGATTCTCTGAGTGGAATCAACCGGCCAACCAACCACAGAAACCGGGAGCTCTCCAGGGGCCAACGTCCAGGCAGAGGTCCAGGCAGGCCGATTCAAAGGTCCACAGGCTGCCGCAGATGAGTGACCGATTGTCAGGGTTGCCGGAGGCACAGAGAGAGAAGACACAGTTATCATAGAACAGCATTGAGTCCAACTCCTTGCCACACTGGGCAAAAGGCCCTGGGAGAGAAAAGAATGATGATATAAAGAAACTCCAAACGCACAATATATTCCTCCTTGTCTGACTGTCTGACTGGTCTACAGCAATTTTTTTTCTGGGGAGAAAAACAAGAGCATCAAGAATCCAAAATGGAGATCTGACAGAACACGACATGTGAGAGATATCAAAGACTAGTGGGCTTTGGTTTCCTCAAAATTCATTAAGCCTCACCCAAGGAAAGCTTGCAAAATTGTTCTCACAAGTTCTTCGACAACACTTAGCATACTCAGGTCAAAACAATAACATGAAGAGTCAAATTTATCACTGAAATAAGTGCAAATTATGAAATTTCACTAGGGGAAATGGGAAGAGGATTTTGATGAGTATAAAATCATCAATTTGATGGAAAGTTTCCTAGACAAGTTTGATCTGGCTTAAGAAGATACAAGTCCACAATAACTGATGATACCTTACCATTTTCATCGACGATGATGGCACAAGTTGAGCGTGCTGCGGCCAATTCAATGTCCCCATTGCACGCGTTCTCCACGTCACTCCCGCGGTCCTCACACTCCTCAGGATTCACGACCCAACTGTTCCCAAATTCCACAGAGTTGCTGACCTAACCAAACCAAAATGCCAAAGACAGTGGCTCAACAATATTAGTTTTGCAAAATATGTTCAGCCTACCCAGGGTGTTTGGTGTAGGAATACATTTGACTCTATGGATCCTTCCTTAGGGAAAATTAGGCCTAAGGGAGGACGCAACATTCAGCATTCGGTAACTGGAGGTTTATCTCAAGATTTTACAGGATTTTGGGGTACCACAGGGTAAACCTTGAGTTTATTTTGCATTTTCATCTTGGAGAAGTTGTTAGATAATGGTTAGAGAAATTCCAACCAAGTTGTGGGAAATTCTTTGAGTCCAAACAACAATGTTGGTCTCTGCTATAGCGATCTGATACATCAAAAGTAGTTCCTGAACTACTCTAGCAACAGGTGCCAATGCAACGACAACGCTACTGCAGCAACGTTGCATGTCATTGCAGAGTATTAAGTGGCAATCAAAGTTTTTAAAACCCAACACTGAATTGAGATTTGAGCATGCTAATAAAAGATGCAGCCCACCCTTCGTCCGTCCGGTGTCTCCTCCAGAATATTGTCGGCATTGCCATCTGCATTACCACAGAGTCCACACAGCGACACATTGGCCAGCAGTTTAGTGTCTAGCCAGACGTCCACCTCAAAATACCCATTCCATCGCACAGTCAGACCATAAGGCGTGGTCAACAACTACATAGCAGGGAGCAGTGGAAAAATATGACAGGTAACGCCTACTACAGACAGTTACAAGTTACAAAAACTCTGATGCAATACCCCTTTAATTGCATGCACTGTTCAATTCTTTAAGTTTGAGACCATTTGGTTGTTCCCTCATTAAACTGATTATTAAATTTACAAAGCCAAACTTGATAAAACTAATACATCTGGTCATGCAAATTTACTGTTAATTCTACAGAAAGCTATTCTTTATTTGTTTAAACTATGATTAACATCTCTAGCAGGTTGCTCTTTCCTGGTTGGAAATTGAAGGAAGCTAAATCTATTAATATATCAACTAATCACTTAACTAATGAGTTGAGAACTCAAGTTAAGCTTAGAACACAACACCCATGTAAATTATCCATTTACTGTGTACAAATATCCTCATCTAAAGATCATGATGACCATGTTCAATGCACGTTCACCACTGTGTAAGACACTCACCATGTGGGTGCCTGACACTACATGAATGCCCTCATGCGCAAAAGGAGTGTTGACAGGTCTCCCTTCCACGGTCAGTTTCTTGTGCTGATGCAGGCCAAACTTCTGCACAGGAAGAAAACAGACTCCCCATTGAAAAAAAAAGACTTGCCTGCAGTAATGATGGCACTGAGGGCTTGAGATCAGGGATCAGGGAAGCAGCGATTTATACTGAGATGCATTACCCCAGATAACTCTCAGTATAAATTGCTTATAGAATCGTCACTGTTTCTTAAGATAAGTTTTTGAGCTGAACCTCTTCAGAGCTTGACGGCTATGGTCAAGCAACTACAACGCACTTAAATAGTCGACAAATTTCAAGCATTGTGAAAGACATGTAAGTGAATGTATCCTTTTTAATTCACCACTTGTAAGATTGAACAGGAGTACCAATGCTCTAGACTTTCAAAATGGCTCAACACAGGATTAAGATGAAGAAAAGTTACAAGTGAGTGAAAGTAACATCTGACCATCCTCTGTTTTGTTATTTACCCCTTGGGGTCTTTTCTGACTTAAGTAACCCATCCCACCCTTTGGCGTTCCAATCCTTGCAGAGACATTCAACGAACAACATTTCATCTGCTTACCGGGCCATCGTGGCCACTTTGCACAACCACTTCCTGGACTTTGGTCAGCTCCTGTCTTCCTACCACCTGCTCGCTCCGGATATACACCCTGAATAAGGGCTCCTCTGAACAATCGGCGGCCAGCGTGTACCAACAGGTGCCAAAGAAGTTGTAGTTGGCTCCATCAAATGTCCGGAAGTGCTGCGGACTACCGTACACACTGCACTCTTTGCGCGCTGGAAGAAAGACAACAGAGAGTTCAGAGTTCTACTTTTTGTAATTTTCAGATGTAATTTTCCATGGGATCACTTTCCTACCGTTCTACCAACTGAGCCAGAAAAGTATGTACTGTCAGTCCCAAAGGGTCGTAGCTTTGGTTTGAGGGGAGTTAGTCAATAGCCATGAGACCTATGTGTACCATGAGATCCAACCCACAATTCTGCCAATGACAACGTCAGAAATGTTGCAAACTGAGACAATGTGGCAAGTGCAGTTCACTCAGGGAGGAAAACACCTTTTTATTACAAAACATGGAAAACCGTGTTTTCAATACATTTATTGATTGCTCTTTTCTGAGGACTGTCTAAACAGAAAACTCACTTCATGACCAATTACATTTAGTGAATTATTGCCAGAACACTGTGCAGGACCAATCATGGAAGCATTGCTGAGTTTAATCATGAGACAACTAAGATGATTCATAGCACTAGATTGGTTCTCAATCCATTGATTGATTGCTCTTTACTGAGGACTTTTTATTTCCAGAACACTGTGAAGGACCAATCATGGAAGCATTGCTGAGTTTAATCATGACACAACTACTCCTTTTCAAACATGCCTTGAAACCAACATTTCCACATGAGTAAATTCCCCAAACGCTAGTATTTATTACAGCTATCATGCCATACAATTATGTCTGTGGTTTTCCAAACAGGCATTACAGTGTGTGATGAACACGGTTGTCAGTTATTTTCAGAAGAAGAAAGAACAGGAAACATGTACCCACCCCCCCAAAGGTAGCCACGTACCTCTTTCACAGTTCATGCCCGTCCAGACTGGCTGGCAAACACACACGTAACTGAAGTTGCCTGTAACTTCACACTTGCCCCCGTTGACACAAGGATTGCTATAGCATGGATCCACTAAAACAAATAGGAAAAGCACAGGATATGAATACAGAGAAATCTCAGTGAAATCAGGGGCAAATCATTAAATAATTTACGAAGCTTACATATGGAATACAGGATATATTCAAATTGAAGTTATTCAATTAAAACTATGCATTTTTTTTAATGAAACCTTGATTTTAAAATTTTATTCCTTTGGTCTTTGAAGAAAATGTAGACACCAGCAATAACAAGACAAACAGTGCGGTGAATTTTTCCTCTAACAGACGGCACACGATGGGAACCACAACATTTCTTCGCGCTTGCTGACTATGATGTAAGGTCCTCACAAATAAGGAAAACCAACTGGGTTAATTTACCTCACGTGATAATGGAGACTTCTTGGTTTACTTTCTTGCAAAATATGTATGTGTCTATAGAAAGGGAAGAGAGATGCAAGTACCCGTGCAGATGGAGCCATTTCCAACATATGGATGTTCACAGTGGCAGCCATACTGCCCATAGTCATCAGCAGTGCATTCCGACTGACAGTGGCACTCTAGGGGCCGGCACCGGAAGGTACCACCGTCGCATTCGCACTTCTCCCTGCAGCCGTGAGACACAAACTCCTGGCCGTCCTAAGAAATGAAGGATTGAGATGTGATCAAATGAAAAACTCTTGAAGTCTCAGATAAACGGACAAGAAAGCCACTGACATGGCTCAGACTGCTGAAATGCATTTCCGTATGTTGAAGCTTGAAACAACAGGCTAAAAATTCTCACTGTGATCCAGGTATGTCTCTAACCGGAATGGACCATTCGAAAGCGTGCCCAAGATTTGACCAATGTTTCAACTGGGGACACGTGTTGTTCCTAAGGTCATTTTAGTCACAACAGGCCTGTTCAAGTAGGCAATGCTCTTGTCAGAACTTTAAGATAAACTGAACCATACAGGCTGTCCTGTCCTTGCAGTTTTCATACATGTCGCTGCTAACATCTGCAAGTAGAAAGAGCTGACTTGAGTTTACATGTGGGTGCGTGAGCAGCAGGTAGGACTTTTGGGTAAGTGAGAGCATGCTCTCGCTCACACCAGGCGTATAACTCTCGCATCTTTTTTTTTTTGTTTGTTCAAGATGGCAAAAAGAGGACTGCTGCCTATTCACGCAATCTGATCTGAGGAAAATGGGCATACAACGTTTCATCTGCTCCCCCCACCGTGGTATGAAAAGTCACAGATGCTGAGGCAGCCTGAAATTGCAACTTGCCAGGTAGTACGCTCCTCCGTACAGGAACCTATCCCTGCAGCCACACTCTTCCTCAGGCACACAGTGCACACCGCTCAGCACAAAACCTTCCTTGCACCTGCAGCCTTCAACGCAGGGGATCCCTTCACATGGTGTGCGATCATGCCCACGAACGTCATCGCAGGTGCGGGGGCAGGGACTGGCACAGAAGCTGAACTCAGAGTTTGGAGGGCATTCCACACCTAATTCCATGTCATAACAATGCCAAAAAGGGTCCATGAAATGAATTTCTCTTGGATGTACGCTTCATGTGTCACTTCATGTTCTGCCCCAGTGGATGAAAACTATAGTTGACATCCTTTTGGGATGTGGTCGCAGAGTTTGAGCATTTCCGACAATTCAAACTAAGGAATGAATATGTGAAGTGACTTTAACGTCATGAAACACTTTTAACAGATTTTCACAGACACTAAAATGTGCCAGTGTTTGTCCATTTCATAGAGTGAACAGTTCCCACAATATCACCACTGGCTTCCGTATCATCATTCCAGCTAAGTATGACCTTTTTTGCGCTTGACCAATAGGGGTAATACTCACCACAGGGTTCAGGAAGCATGTCTCGGGGCGTTGGCCTGCCTCCTTGAGCCTTACACTCAGCGACGGCTTCAGCAGCATAGTGGCAACCGTACCGAGGGTTACGGAGTAAGCAGCTATCGGCGATGCAGAGGATGAAATAGTACTCTAGGTAAGGTCCAGAACAGGACTCTGAACAAAGGGGTGTGAAAAATCATTGACCAGTTTTAGACCTTGGTTTCTGTGTAGGAGAGGGGTTCATGGACGAGCGTGCCAAACAGGACCAATTTTGTGGCACTTCTTACTCATAAGCAAAATGAAGGCTTTGCTAAATGCAGCAGCAAGTTGTCAGCGAATGGTTGGTACATATCAAAGGTTAACACCAAAGCTGGATTACAAAAATGGGTAAGTCCTGTGAACACAGAGTCTATGCATCATGTACTTGGTTGGCACAGTAAGCAAAGAATGCTTAGCATAACAGTGAAACAATTCTGTGGTTAGCAGAGCCAGAGGGTGTAGATGGCTGTGCAGTTCGGGTTTTCTATAATGGAAGGGACATCTCATTCATTGTAATTATCATTACAAAGGGACAATTTCTGTAATTAATTATTAGCAGATAAGGGCAGATCTAGGCCCCCCCCAAAAAAAAATAAATAAAAAGGAACAATGAAAAATACTTCTGGGTCAAGTTCATCTCCCTTTGATTGAAAACCATGTCAAAAGTGCCAAAATGTAGTCTGTTAACATTTTTAAAAATGATTTTGTCCCCCCACAAATAAGGTTCCAGGTCCATTCTTGCAAGTAGACAACAGCTTTCTAATCAATGAGTTGACAGTAAGCAAACGGACAACTCTGTTACCAAATTCAAGCAAAAAGCTTTTAATTCCATTTCTAGTTGCAATATTTTGGACCATTCTACATTCTTCCATATTACAAACATCCTTCTTTACTTTGCTGCAGCAAAACACATGAATAAAACAAGTTTATTACAGGTAAATGTTGCTAATGAATACCAACCTGAGAAAGACTGAAACAGATTGGCACAGAAACTGTTGATCTGACCAATTTCCGCACAATCCTGGACAAAGAAGACAGGGCTGATGTTTCCTTCATCAGGCCTACAATCCTCATCATTCTGAAGCCAGCTATTCCCAAATTCAGCTGGGCTTTGCACCTGACAAAATAATTCAGGAAGAACAGGGTGAACAAATTAATAAAACACAGATCCACTGAAAACATTTGCTAACATTTGCTTAACTCCGGAAATGACAGCTATGGCTGAATAACCTTACTGTAAAAAAGTAAATACAATTTATTCCCATTGGTCATGGCAGGTTGATATTGAAATAAACATGTGATGAAACACATTGCTTTGTCGTAACTGACTTTGAAGGGGTGAAATCAGGGTCAATGGACAGAAAGATCCAATGACATGCAAGTTACATATGCTGTATACTATTGAAGTCCACAAGAATGCTCAGTGTGTAGTCATCACAGTAGCAGTTGTTCTGTATTGCAATTTTGGTCACCAGTGCACCCGGCCAGTGCCCATTCAAACATGTGGCTACCTGCCTTGCAAATGCATAGTCTACAAGAGGATTTTCAGCCAAACCAAGGTCCGACCAAATCATGCCCTGCACACGTTAGGGTATTAGCTGATACAAAAGTGACACCATATCTGGAACCATTTACAGACCAATATCAACTACTTTTGTGGACAAAATTAAATAAAGCAAAGGTCTACCCCCTTGTCCTGCAAAAACCGTGATGATGGACTAATGTATTTTTCAAATGGCCAAGTAATGCCAACTCCAGAAGATGCAAGTAACTTTACCTAGAATTCTTATTCAAATAGGCTTGACTGGAAACTCTGTCTTTGAAAGTGCAAAAATGAGAACATAAAACAACTTTAGGTGAGATATTTCAAAGTGGCCTACCTGATCTCCCTCTTTAGGCACCAGATCATTTGTTTGGTTCCCATCATAGCTGCTGCAAAGGCCACATGTCTGGTTCTTGAACTCCCCTGGCAGGCGAATAGCAACATCACTATGGCCATCCCAGAACACCTGCAAGCCAAAAGCTGTGTGCAAAACCTAGGGGGGAAACAAAAGAGTCAGAGACATACAAACAATGAATTTGGAATGGGCTTTTTGAGAGATTTAGTGTTTAGGAGATTAAGTTATTGTATTAATAACTTTTTGAGCGAAGGACGTGCATTCACAAGTATATGAAGTCTGTGCAGGTGGGCAGTGTTTTGTATTTGAACTTGGATGCTTGAAAGGCACATTGTCGGATCAAATATTGCTTCATGGGTATGCCCTGAAGTGTTGAAAACTCTTACAAATCCGTTTTTGTGGCATTTGGCTAGATATTAAAAGTTGGCCACAGTATCTTGATTTTTTGAAAGTCAAATTTTCATCCAACATAACAACATCAGCAAGTGGCTTAGTAACTCATTGTAGCGTCGGCTACTACCTTGGATTTAACCTAGCCAGTTGAGTTGGATAAGGTGGTTAGGCACTCACGGCATCTGAACTAGTAATTATTGACTCTGTGAGCTGCTCCCTGCTTGAGCAAGCTAATGACTTTTTCCTCAGAAAGGAAAGACACATTTAGGCAAGCGGGCAAATCCTCCATCAAATTAAAAGAAGTGACATCCCACAGTGTCAGATACAGACTTCTCTCCTGGCAGGCAAATACTTTTTATTTGGTATTTTTGATAAATATTTGTTCGACATATTTTAATTTCAAACAAAAAAAACCACAGCCCAAAGTAAGCATCCCCCTCATCTCTAATAACTGCATCTTTCATAACAACCTTTTCCCAAACAGAAGACTGCATGTGATGGACGCCCATGATTTAAGATAGGCATTGACATTCTGAAGAGGTTAATAACAATGTCTTCTCTGAGATTGTGTCAATATCCTACCACTCTGTTTCCAATCCATTCAATGCGAACTCCCTCAAAGCTTGTGACTGGCAGATTCCAGCGAACACCGTTCACAAGGACGACATGGTCTCGCTTCAGTGTGAAGACCTTCAATATGACAAAACGAAATAACATTTGTACACATTATAAAAACGTTGTCACATTTCTGTTGGAGTTTCAGACTTCCTTCAGAATGTCTATACATCAATTCACTGTGAATTAGCTTA
>NW_019091411.1:930788-946320 GCF_001949145.1 Acanthaster planci
CTGTTCTTGTGATTGCTCTTGTGACTGGCCTTGTGACTGATCTTGTGACTGTTCTTGTGATTGATCTTGTGACTGGTCTTGTGACTGGTCTTGTGACTGATCTTGTGGCTGTTCTTGTGATTGATCTTGTGACTGGCCTTGTGTCTTGTCTGGTGACGGTCTCGACTACAACACTGATCATGGGATCTTGGGTGTATTCTTGATGTCAAATTTCTGTATCTACATCTCTATCTTTATACTGCATGTATAATGTCTGCATGCAATTAACGGAAGTTTGGGTATATTGTTATTAAATGCTGATCAGTTATCCACCCTGATGTGAAACATCCCCTTCACTGTCAAAGAAGAGACCAGTTGGTGGGAATCATTTCATCTAGGTGCCCAACACATAAATGCAGACTGTACATTCCAATATAAACTAGTTAAGCATGCCGACCGTCTTCCACACCATGCCCCCAAAGTAAACCTATGCATGTGCTGGGTGAGTTCCACCCATAAGACCATCGCTGCTATTTGTCCAATAGCATGCAATCTCTTACTTCCGCATGGAGTGGATACAGAAGTGAGCTGTTCCATCCACAGTGTGTCTCCAAAAAACCAAGTCAAAGCAAAAGCTGTCCATTTCAGACATACAATATCAACTGACGGTATTTCAAACGTGCATGAGTTTACCTCTCAGCATTTTTGCTGTCAACAGCTTCTTTAATCAACACCGTCCAGGTCAAACGCGTATTGTATTTTATTCTTTCAATTAGCTCTAGTGATCAGACAAGAAAATGAAATGAGCATACTGTTGACTGCTTGTGTTCACAGGGGCATTTCGCTGGAATGCGCAAAATTAAATAAGATGAAATTAAACACATCATCAAGCTAAGAGAGTCCTCTTTAAAACTGCTTAAGTTATACAGCCTACCTATTGATTTTTTAAGTTCAAATGAAGAGTATTTGCTTGCACAATATTTGCGTGCACCATTTTAGGGGGGACACACTGCAAATTCCTAGATCTGCCTCAAGGCATCTGAAGAGGGAAATCAAAACGAACATACTCACCCAATCATCAATGTGGACCTCCACAAAGTATAAGGAGGCCACCTCCCTTCGTAGCACGTGCCTCTCTTTCTTCTCCAGGATCCAGAACAAGGGCTTTTTTACGTCCTCCCCGCAGTGCCCAGCCAGGTGATAGATGCAATCTCCAAAGAAGTTGTAGGATGTGCCGTCAAATGTGTAGTAGTGTGAGAACCCAAGGACCTGGCACCATGCTTCCTCTGAAAACAGAAAAAGAGAGAGGTAGCAGAGTCAATGTCGACTCCAATTTTTCCATCACAAGCAAATATATTCACTCCACAATTGGCAGATCATTTAAACAGGTTTCGCTTTAGGGGAAATTTTGCTAGGGTTTCTTACCACGTCGGATTTGCACTTGCTTTTGTGCCCCGAGTGCTACCAGTAGCTAGCCTAAATTGTAGATTCAAGATTAATGGCAATTGTATTCCCTTCCTTCTGTAATCTCAGCCTTTTTCTTTGGAATCAGGATTTTCGCAAGTAGGAACTTGACGAATTTTTGTAGGTAACAGTTAAATATAACACTTGTGATGTTCAACCACAGGAATGCATTTTTTTTATTAGGGGAAATCTTGATATCCAGATAAGAAAATAAAAACAGTCAATATAATGAAACTCTAGTTGGCCTTCATCATATCAGTCAACTGCTGATGCCAACTAAAATCAGTAAGGCCATTTTGGCAGAAAGCGGTCAACAACTTTTCTACAGAATTTCACCAGCTCGAAAACCATTTGGTGGTTTATAGTAACCTTAAATTTTATGCAAAGGTTGTCGCATTTATGTACACAAAATACAAGGCTGCATCCAACATTTTTTTTGGTGAGGGGCGGAAGACAAATGGGTTTACTGAGCCAAATCCATTTCATGAGTCCATATCTGATTGAGGAATTAAGATGCTAGTTCTAGGTATGCAAACAATTCAATATACCGTCTTCACAGTGTTGGCCAGTCCAGCCAATCTGACAAAAGCAACTGTACATGCCATGACGGGCAATGCAGGTTCCTCCATTGGCACACTCTACACCTGTGCAGGCATCCGCTGGAAGAAGATACAGAAATAACTTGAGCTCATCTACCAGTTGGATATTAGCATTGGATGATAGGGTTTTCTGTAAACTACAAGCAATGTCAATTCTTGCTTAAATAAGGTGGTTTTCCTGATCCATAGCCTTGAAGATTTTGCTGCCTGAAAAGACTGGACCGTTAACCTAGCATCATGACAAAATGACTTCATAATGACAACCAAACAATTTTATTACAATTTTACATCACATTGGTGTCATAATGATGTAACTTTTCAGTGCACATTTTCAGTTAAAAGTCTTGATTTGGATTAAGTACGAATAAGAGTTAAGATTTAGTACTTGTTGAAATCCTGTACATAAAAACCATGTGGCTTTCCTACAACTTACTGAAACTCCAAAAAGATAAAGTCCTGTCAAAAGGAAACAGGTAACAAACTAGACTCCTGCTTTTTTTTCTGGGCCTTTCAAGTTGATCCTACTGACAAGAGGAACTGGGTTGGACTGAACTTACGTTGGCACTCATTGTTCATGAAGGCATACCCGTCCTCACACTGGCAGGTGAGGTCTCCACTGCGCTCATTGGCAACGCACGAGGCATGATCAGTGCAGTTAACCTCTTGGCAATCTAGCTCCCCGCCAGGACGGCAGTGGCACAGCTCGGCACAATCCGGTTTGAAAACACCATCCCCTGGCTGCAAAAAAAAACCAGAACAAAAGCAATAGTTTCAATGGCAAGCAAAGGCACCATGCAAGGAAAATCACGACTGATGTCTATGTTTTCAATAGTAGTTTAATTGCAGGAAGTCTAAAATCATTCCTGACAACTATCAGATGGCCGTGCCAGTGGAATGCACCAACACAAAAATGTGTCTAAGAAAAGTGACGGTTTTAAATGATAATCAAAGTTTGTAAATACTAAGTCCTTCCACATGACCAGTCATGGCTAACAGCATGAACCATGACAAAGGAATGCTTTGGTCACAGTTCATTTGGACAGCTTAAAACATGGCTTGAATAAATGACTTGTGATGGACTTGCAATAACTTGTGATGGGCTCAACTCCATCACTGCATTTGACTAGGATTGTAGGTCGTCAGTCACAAGTCAGTCCACAGGTCAACACGGAACTAAAGAGACAAACAATAACAAAAGAATGCCTTTGTCACAGTTCTGTTAAATATCTTTCGAGTTGACTTGTGGCTCAATGACTTGTGACTGACTTGTGGTGACTTGCAGTGACTTGTGACCGACTTGTGGTGACTTCCAGTGACTGACTTGTGGTGACTTGCAGTGACTTGTGACTGACTTGTGGTGACTTGCAGTGACTTGTGACCGACTTGATTAAAACTCTGCATTTAACTGACAAGGTTTAAATATTAAAACAATTTTTCTCTTCTCCAAAGAGTGAGGTTCTAGGGACTGTACCTCAATGAACCGGCCCATGCCTTCCATGAAGCAGCCACATTGCTCTCTAGGTACACACCGATGGCCTTGGCGAACCCAGCCCTGGCGACACTCGCAGCCCGGCCTGCAAGGCAGAGGGCAGGCCCTGTCCGGATTGGCACAAGTGGGTGGACAGGGGCTGACGCAGTCACTCCAGAAGGAACCCTCAGGACATTCAGGCCCTGCAAATGGCACAAACATTTCAGATGATCACAAGCATGAACACGAATCTATTATCAGTCATTTGTGAGTTGAATTTAAAAAAAATATGGGATCCTGAATTTCTGTCAAATATTATAGGGAGAAATGTTGCCAATGTTGATGTAACCAAAGGCTTAAGCACATCACTTTATCTTAAAGCTGGTTATTAGGCAGTCCTTGGACTAAAACACTGGTGCACAAGGGGACACTGGTGATGTTGCCACAGAGTTCAAATGGTTAAACTCTGACATGGTTGCTCAACTAACTTTTCATGTGTATTTGGCACAACTTTTGAAGTTTCCCAGAAGGCTTTGTCAACCAGCATTTGGCTTTCAAAATTGACTATAGGCCAGCCTTTGCATCCCTTTTGCTTTCTATCATTCCAAAAATTAACAAACTTGAAAACAACTTACGGCAGAAATTGCGGGACTGCCAAAGACCTACATGCGCCCCATAGAGGCGGCACACGTTGGCGTATGCAGTAATTGATGAACACAGCCTGTTGTCGTCGGGGAGCGTGGCACACTGGCTTTGGATACAGCCGATGAAGTAAGGATAAGGTGGTACCACCTCATGGCACTTCTTGAAGGGAGCTGGATGGAAGGAGGAGATGGGATAGAATGATGATGCTACAATAGACCCTATTCACATGGAGGCCATTTTTTGATCTCATCCCCCAAATCTGTTGTATATATTGCAAACTGTCGATTAGGATGTCACCAGACTGTTTTATACTTCCGTGCGTTCCAAGCCTCCCTTTCAATCATTTTTGGAATCTGGCAAGGTACAATTATATGTGTTCAACCATGAATTTGAAATTATTCATCCGAGTAGACAGGTGGACATTGGTCATGAAATTTCATGTTATTGCTTCATTTGTACTCTCAACATTCCAAAATGAAGAGTTAACCTCGCTTTCAAATTCAATATGGCCGGCCCCGTGAATAAAGTCTATAGGTGCAATACTGTTCACATTTCAGGTTGGAAAGTCACATTCACATTCATATCGTGGTACCACTCTTGGTTTCAAATTCTTATTATGATAAGAATTGAGAGGGTGTTTCCCAACAAAAACGTAAGCCTAGCTTTTAGAGCTTCTGACTCATTCGGAAATGCTCAATTACATACAGCGCAGCTGAACACTGTTTGACAGACAAACTTGTGAACGTTTTTTATTCTGAGGTAATACTGTCACATCATAGATTTGAGAAACAGACACCAACTGGTGAAGACTGGTAAAACTTATGCGTAACTACATACAGTGTTGTGGAACTTCAAACTGATCAGAAGTTCATGGAATGCACGGATAGGTGAGGAACAGGAAATGTGGAATAGGCACTACTTGGGTTGAATGACTTCAACAGTAACAAAGCCTCACATGGGCATAGCAAACCCAATTCTGTTCTGCATTTTTAGGATGTATTCCATATCCTCCCAAATCAATTGCTTGATTATGTACTCAGTAACACTGCCCCTTCGTAGCACATTGAATGAATTGTAAACCTACTCAGATATTCCCGTGGGCTATCCAGCTGACAGACAAGCAGTGTAGCCTGTGCATGGCAGGATACGTCTCGCCAGTGCTCATGATCAAAGACCATGGCACAGTCTTCGTGTAGAAGCAGGGTACCTCCGTCATCGGGTTGGTCTTCATCCCAGGCTGCAAGAAATGACAAAGGGGTGTGGAATACAACCTCGGCAACAGTTTGGAAGGCACACACTATTATTTTGGCCCAAAATGACAACTTTTGGCAAAAAGCAAGATATAGTGGCCAATTTTTATTATCCAACCAGATGCCACAAGCAGAGACTGATTTTCAAGAGTTATTATAACAGTTTTTGTAAGATAGTTCTTACTGTGAGGCCCGACCAAAGAGCAGCATTTGCTCTCACTGGCTGTGCACAGTGGCCAAAGTCAAGTTCAACACACCGTCCGGCCGTCCCCACAGACTTCTTGGGCATTGCGTTGTGTACAAAACAAATGGGAGACTGGTATGCTTAGATGGCAGCCCAGCATGAGTCGGGGGTACATGCGGGTTTAACACATCAGCAGTGTCGGTGTGTATAGATGCCCTGATCAAGTGTAACCATCCTCCAGTGCAAAGTGGTTAACAAGTACATTAATAAGGCTTCAGATGAGCGTTAATTAACAGACAAATAGAGTCATTCTTTCTTATATGATCCTTGACGTGCTGTGTGGTGTGGTACACATGCACTTTCAGTGGATGAAACTAGACACTCGTGACCTGATAAGTGTCACCCAATTTTTGTTCCGACAGAGTAACAGGTCAGAATACATCCAAAGTCCAGAAATAATTTTTCTCCACTGACATCTTAGCTACCCTTCCACTCTTACACGCTCCCAATTCAGGCAAAGAATATGGCCACAGGAGAAAATGGGTGACTTTCATGTGACACTTTTAAGTGTGGGTATAGAAACTTTTTTCCTGGATTTTCAGGATTCAGGAAAAATGACTCCATTTATAATGCGGTGCTTACACCAGTATCCACTCTGGGACTCGTTGGACCAGGAGTGATCATCCCTGTGGCATGACCACGATCCTTCCTCCTCGGCGTCTGAGCATCCCAGCCAGTATGAGCCATCGTGTCTCTCTGCTGTGGCATTTCGGAAGCTCAACGCTTCCAGCTCAGTGGCAGGATCGTAGAGCCGGCCACCCTTGCTGGCGCACTCATGATAAGCCGCGGCGTAGGTCAAGGGCTCCTCGGGTCTCCTGACATAGTAGCACACGTGAACATTCCTCTCACCCGGTGGGGAGAACCACCCAGGGGGACAGGCCACTGTCAGGACAAAAACAATCATTATTACCTTAAAGCACCTTTGTATTCTGGCCAATCCGTGGCACCAACAGCGTGATACTACACCATACTGCAAACCACACTCCACAATCAGCTTACGGGAAATCTAGAAATACACATCATTTACACAGTTGCCAATTTTTCACCTATTTTTACCTGTTTTTTTTCTTTTCAAATACTCACTGGCACAAACCAGTAGAGAAAGCCAATGACCTCACTTTATAGCTTTGTTGCTTGCTAGAGACAAACAGGATCAAATATTGTAATAACAGTTCATCCCTTTACCTTTTGGTGATAACAAAAGTGCACATTTCTCAACAGCTTCTTGGAGATTACAGGTGTGTTCCTCACAGGGTTCGAAGCGTTCCCTTGGAGGCTGGCAATCCTGGCTGTCAAGGACCGAGGCCATGGCATACTCCCGAGCATTCTCATACTGCAAAGTCAAATGAAAAAAAAAAAAAGGCCGTGTCCGAGTAACTTAGCTTCCATGGGTGACGTGAAGGTCTGTTATTTGCGCGTGTAGCAAAGTTATTCGAAAAAGCAGCCAGAGAGCGATCAGTTTGCATCATGTTAACTGTAAACCTCGGTTCGGTTCTGCAACCATTTGCTTTTGTCAGCCCGAGAGTAATGGGTGAATTACATCATTGTTTCTTTCATCTACAGCAGCCAACTGAAAACAAGTCAGCTGAGAAATGCAGGGCAGTAGTAAGCAATGAACTGGACGTTATTTCTTGAAACTGCCTTTCCGTTTGATTAAGGTTTTGGGAGGGGATGTGTAAATAACAAAGTAAGATGGAATTATATTATATTAAACTGCCATAAATGAGGATTTATACTGACATATTTTTGCCGTGAGTTTGGAAAACAAGTTATCGTTTGCCGGGAAAACTTGTTTTTGCGCATGTTTGAAAAGATCAGTCAAAACTTGTTTGACAGTCAAGCATCAAGTGTAATGATGCCCCAAAATAAAAAGTAAATGTGGGAGAATCCCCTGACCTCTCCAAAGCCTTCCATGGGATTGGTGATGTCACCGCAGATGCCACACGTGCTCTGAGCAAAGTCAGACGGCAGCGTGACATCCACAAGGTCTCGGCCATTCCAGGACACGGTGAGGCCCAAATCAGTGGTCACTCTCTGAGATACAAGGGACGAGACCAAACAATGTCAAATCCATACAGGTTTTATGTGACTTAGTTAAATCTCACAGGTTGGGATTAACACTGATCTCCTAAGGGTTTGCAAGAAAAGAGGTGCCGATTAGAGGATTTAAGATTTCAGTGTATTCCTTCACATCACATCTGCGGAATACAAGTGGCCCCAAAACCTATGAAATCCCATTCAAACCGGGGGTCTTGTACTGATCTTGTAATGGTCTTTAAGGGGTCCCAACTACAACACTGCCAACCTTGCCTACCCCATCTGGCAAACTCAATCCAAAAATTGCAATCTTTATAGCACTGTAAGAGACACTTGTTGGCAGTTTAGTTACCGAGGGATCCGAACTGCCGAGTTTAACACAGTCTCTTCCTTGGTCAAACTTGCACACCTTGGACTTCCATATTTCCCATATCCTTTGACATTTGCATGTAAGTCGATGGCCTCTGAAAGATCGGGATACATGCGTCTGCAAACAATGGCATAATGCTTGGGATCATCTCACAAATGAAAGGAAGTTCTTACCACAATCCATCCATACTGATTGATGTGGATTCCGGTCTGATTGAAGGGATAATGCTGCTCTTCTCCATTCACTTCAAATTCCATGCCTTGCTTCAGAGTAACAGTCTGACAGAAATGAACGTTTGAATTGATTAATAGCAGGCTTTTTCATTTCAATTAATGGTGGGCAGGTGTCTTGCTCAGGCAAATACCAGCCAAAAAGGAAATAGCATTTACTTCATCTCCATAGTTTCTCATTTAAGAGCTGCCTGACTTTTCCACACGATCTTGAATTCAAGCTGCAATGCAGTAATACAAACGCACATTAAAAACATCATGAACTGAAAAAAACTAAAGATGGTTGTGGAGTGAAATTTCAAACAAGTAAACAAGAAAACATGTTGTGTCCCTGTCATACGTATTCCACTGACAGACAAGCTTCTAAAAGTTTAATTTAATCATAATAACCATCACCATCTTGATTAATAAATCACCATCTTGATTAAAATTGATACTGGAAACACACCTGAGATTCAGCTACTGCAAAAAACACTGGGAACAAATTAAAGTTTCCCCAGCACAGTTAGCCAATGAAATTTGCCGAATTTGTCCCATAATGCCCTGCAAAAATTGGCCTCCCCTCTCCTCTTGAGTGGCACATTGTATTGTCAATTGTCAACTGACAACAAAATTTTAATCCAAATAAATAAACTTCGTTTCTGCAACTTGGTAAAGCCTCTACCTGGTCACCGATGGAGATGTGAACTGCCTCTATGCGAGACAATGCAGGGAACTCATCATCAGGTGCGTTCTGCAGAATCACTCGGAAGGAGTTGTCCCCTTCTGCACAGGGCCGTGCCAATACGTACTTGCAGCCACCGTAAAAGTCAAACGGTTGGCCGTCAAATCTGTCGTAGTGGGTGTGGCCACTGACTGAACATGACTTGACACCTTCACAAGAATGTCACCAAAAAGAGAAGAAAATGGCACTTTATGAAAGAGCATTGCAGTTTTATAAGAGGTTTAGCCCTGACACTGACATATATTTAATATCGCTGACGTAAAGCATTATGATCATTTTCTAATAGCTGTACCCTTTGCTTCATTGGATTTGAGCTAGCAAACTGATCCACGTAAACTGGTGGTCAAGTGATGAAGACATCTGCACTTGTAAGAAGGAGATCGTGGGTTCCAAACCCATCCAAGCAAGCTTGTGGGGTTTTTTTTGTAACTCTCAGACCACACACTGAGAACACAATCATGTGAATATGTATGACAGCACAAGGGAAAACATAGTATCAAATTAATGACCCTGATACAAAGCCAGTTCGATATCATTTCAGTTTTGAAAAACTGATGGGGAAATCTATCAACCACTTCAGTGATAAGAATTACTGAAAATGTCCCCTATTCAGTGCACCTGGCACATTGTATATATGGACATCATGCATAATGGCCATCTCCGAGGGATGTTCTTAACATTTAACTCCGGTCACAATGTAAGCACGAAAGGTCTGCTCAGGTCTATCAGAAACAAAGACTTTTATGTCAAAGATGGTGATGCATAAGGCCTATGTAGTGCCCACAAACTCCATTTTCTTGAACAACATCATTCTGGAGGCAGTTTTTTCAGGGGGGAGGGGATGAAATGATTTTTTGCACTATCATGGAACAGAGAAAGATGTGTTTAAAGGCAAAAGCATTTATGCAAAAGCATAAATGCATTTACAAGTTATTTTAGGGGGTAATTTTAAGATATTAAGAAATTATGTTTTGTTATTGAAAAAGTGTATTCTTTATTTTTCTTTTTTCTTTTTTCAATGTCTGTTACTGACTACATGATGTGAATGATTTCCCTCTGATACTGTATCACTGTTGTCAAACTCAGTCAAAGGCGTTACCTTGGTTACAATGGTCTCCCCTCCAGTGTCCCACGCAGGAGCATTGATACGGTGGTCCTTCTCCTCGCTGGATGGTGCAGATGCCATCATTCTCACATGGATTGGGGTAGCATGGATCCTCTGTCATCACAGGAAAGGAGCAATGACATCCATCAGTATTGGAATCAAGTGAATCCACCAAGCCGGTTACGTGGTCAAGTATCTCACATAACAATGCGAAAACAAGACGGCTTAGAGTAACAACGTGAAGGAAAAGTTGACACCATTGCAATTGATTTTAAAAAGTGATTGAAGTCAACTAAATTCTGAAAGGAAAGCCAGAAGTGTGTGTTATGTTGTCTGTTGCTTTCAACCATTTAGACTCATTTTCAAACTTCACCGATGTATTATTATCATAATTATTTATTTAATCAAGACCTCTTGACCACTTGACTTGATTAGGGCACTTTGAGTAACCCAAGGTCAAGATATTTCATAGGTGCATCTAAACCTGTGATGACACCAAGAGCAAGGGAAATATTTGAATGTATTTACTGGTTCTTTCTTACCCCTGCACTCGGTCCCGTTGCCATGGTATCCATCATTACAGTAGCATCCGTAGTCGCCATCATGCACACCGCATGTGGCATTATGGTGACATGCCACTGGTTTGCAGACCGGTTCCCCGCGCACACACTGGCATATCTCCTGGCAACCATCTCGGTAATATTCTTCTTCATTCTGTGGGAAGTAACAATTGTGGACACAGTAATGGTGAAAAGGTTATTGTTATGAAGCCACTGCAGGTGATGGTTCACCATTATCTAGTTTTAAACAGACAAGTTTAAATCTGTCCCATCACTCGTGTATTCCCTTATTGAAACCAATGGGGCATTGTCTTTGCAAGTCACAACAGAACGTTAAAATCTTCCACTGACCAGGTGGTAGTATCCCTGATCCATGCAGCCACAGTCGTTCGGCCGCACGCATCTGCTGTCGTGGTCCAGTACGTAGCCGTCCTCGCACTCACAGCCTTCCTCGCAGTTGAACGGGCATTCGGCGGGCAATCGCACGGGGCCACCACACCGCCTCTGGCAGGCATTAGCGCACACTTTGTACTCTGAGTGCTCGGGACAGGTGACGGCTGGAGGAGGTTACAAAAGCACAATCCAGGCCAAAAGGAAGAGAGAGAGAGATGTAAGAACAATTTATAATCCAGCTGCTCAGGAACAGGTAACAGCTGCAGTGGGTTAGGTAGAAAGAACAGGGCCATGAAGGAGGGGGAGATGTTAGCGCAATGTTTACACGATGCTCTTTACAAGTAATAGCTGAAAGGTTTAAAAGTAGAAATGAAAACCTACAACTGATATTTTGTATTTATTTACCGGACTTATTGGGAATTAATTGCAGCTTTGGGTCACAGTAACACAATAACTAAATTCCCTCTACGGGTGCTTACGACAAAAGCCGTCAACCCTCCACCGGTCCACCTCAATGCCCAGTCGCTGGCACAACTTGGTGAGGATAGAGAATGACTGGCAGATCGGTGTGACCACGTCATGGCCCAGAGCGCAGCTATCATCCAGACAGGCGCTGGCAGCGACAGTACCCAGTTCCCTTGGACATCTACGGAATGGTCCTAAAAGTGGCACACCGATAGAAAATCGATAACACCTAATCAAAATACACACTTGCCGGGAGCACTTAACAGCAAGTGCAAAGCTACTTGTGGTGATATAGAAAGTCGCTTGTAAGTTCAGTGGGCACATTTCAGTGCAAAGTATAACAAAAATAATAATGAGTATTCATAAAGCTCTCAAAATACTAGCCACTAAATCAAGGAGCTCATAACAATCCCCCCTGGCCATCAGGCTCATTAAACATTCCTGAAAGCCATGGCTGCCTGGGGAATATACGGCTCAACGCTGCCATTTCAGGTGCAAATTAACAGCCCATCAAACACAACAACCATCCCTCGCCACACAGGCACCTATTCATGTGCCTGGCAGGCAAGAGGCAAAAAGGGGGTAAACTGACTTGCCTACGGTCATAACATAAATAATCAATCATGAATAATAATTAGAGAGCTAAAAAAACTTGTCCCTGTTCATATGAATGGCTGGTGACTTGAGCTGTTTGTTGCCAGAGATTTTTGATGGACTTGCGAATGACTGACTGGTCCTTGCGAGGATGTAAGAGTACTTGTAGAGGACTTTTGGAGATAACTCTGATATCCTTTTCATTAAATACACAATTACTAGTGAAAACAAGTAATCATTGACATGGCAATGTGCAAGCATTCAACTCACCCCTTTCATTAACTAACGGCAAACAGAACGGTCTGATTTGTTCAGACTCTTCATCCGAACAGTCAGGAATTATATTTGGTTTGGTGGCTGGGGGACAGTCTCCGGGATTGGCAATGTTCCGATCTCCAAAGGCAGCTATGCTTCCCTGGAAACAGCAAAGAAAGCACCGATGTAACGTTGTTGGAACTCGTCTTGCAAAACGGATATTTCACTGAAGAAGTACTCCTTCCTTCAGCAACAACCGTCCAACCTGCTGTGTGTTTCCCAACTTTAAGTCTCTTGATTTTTTGCTGGGAAAAGTGACTTTTGAAACATCATCATCAGATTTCACTTACAACAACTGTCAAAAGAGAATCCGGATGCATTTATTTCCAAAGTAAGTAAGATGCCAACCTGAAATAGGGTGTCCAATTTATAACAATTGGAAACTCAAAAACCTGACTCACACCCCTAAAAATCAGTTCATGTCCATGGATAGTCACAGATCATAAAAGAATAAAGACCACTTTCTCCTTTAGGTTAATGCAAATGTAATGCAAATTTGACATGGTGAAGTATCTGTCGTGAAATATGACTCAAAAACATGTTCAACATTCGCAAATTTGCAGCGCGAATATTAGCTCCGACGTCGCAATTTCATGACCACTTTTAACTATGAACCAGTCTCAAGGCTAACTTACAGGTCTTGAGAGATGAGCTGCAATCTCGCCATCGACTGGTCCACCCATGTCTCCACACAGTCCACAGATTTCACTGGCCCAGTCTGTGGACAGTGTCACAATGGAGGAGTGGAAGCCATCCCACTCGACAGTCAAGTTAAAGTTGGTGGTGACGATCTGCAGGGGCGACGCAAAGCAAGGAGGGCCAGATATCAGTTTTGAGATAGGGGAAGCTGGGGGCATGTGTCAGGAAACTGCTCAGTTGAAAAACTGTGCCACTCATTTACTTGCTTTTGGAATTTAAAGGGTCTTTGCAATGCAAGTTTCTTTTTATTACAACCTCTGAAAATGCACCTTTGTGTTTCATTTAACCTTCTTTTTCTATTTTTGTTTCGCTGTTTGAATTAATTTGGTGAAAAAAATTAATTTGATGCCTTTCAGTTTAATGCTAATGCAAATTCATGAGCAAAAGTGTTATACTGTTCCAAGCAGGAAACCTTACTCTTACAGTCATTTGTGCACAAACTATTGCTGGAATTTTTATATTTGCCATCCTATGTTGCCTTATCTTTGGTGATTCATTGTTGTGTAAGTACATGGCAATAAGCAACTCTTTCTCAGAAACATTTTCAATGAACAAACTTTGGGCTTCTCAATGACATTGAATGCATTTGCCAACAGGCAAATGTCAAATGAATTTTATATATCTTATATATTCAGTGGTTCCGGTTGGGAACCATTTTTCCTGAGGTGGCTGCTCTTGATAGACTCACTACACGGCTGATTTTTACTCACCACTAAAATGTGTTCAGCGCTATTTCATGCTTGGCAATATTAACCTCTTCGTGCAGTAAGACATGCAAATATGCAAGGATTCCTTGTGTCGTAAAACCGGTGACATCTGTACTTACTCCCATGTTGGAGTGATTCCCATTGAGTTTGTACACACACGGAAGCTCAAACTAGCCTGTGGAGGTTGAGTGTGTGAAGCCCTCAAGCCACCCTTGGACCATGGCCAGGCTTGTGACAACTATCACTTCTCAACAGAGTCTCTCAGAGTTTTAGAGGAGTGATGATGTGGTACGAAATGTCGCCGAAATCTCGAACAATTAACTACCGTGGCTCAGCTTTTGTGAGATCCAACTTTGCAAATGAGTGGGGTTGTGGTATCTTTTTGATTTGGAAAGGGGGAACTTTTGGCCCTGGGAAGTGTAAAAAAGAGTACATTCTGACAAAGGGCTTATGCAGTGACACTCACCACTCGATTGTTCATCATTGAGATTTCAAAGAGGTCACCCTGGCGATAAGGAGGCAAGATCTCCCGCTCATTTACTGTCAATCGATAGTTACCGTGCAGGCCAATTTCCTTGAGAGTGGAGATAAAGTATCAGGGGTAGAGATTAATAGTTCTTTAACTGTCATCTGCATGGGTCAATTATATACTCCTGAGAGATGGAATCAGTTGAAAAGGAATTCCTTCACAGAAAGAGCACAAGCATTTTCACTGGAACAAAACTGGGGTTCAAACGTGAAAGAAGTAGCATTGGGTGAGTTTGAGTGAAACCATTTGTTGACCACGAGACAATTTGCCTGGTACCCAGGATGTATTTTAAGCATAAATTACCAGGGGCAAATCAACCAACGGCTGACCAATTACCATCTTTGAACTTGCCCGCTCATGGTTCATGAGGCATATAGCTATTTCACGTCCAACATCAAGGCACAACAATGGCATAAATGGTGCCCTCTTTAATGAGGATAAAGGGAGAGAAAATAAAGATAGCAGACAATTGAATGCCATTGCAGGTGATGACACGTTTGTGCACATTCAAATGAAAATCAGTCACAAAAGGTCACACAGTGCCATCTACCATCCATGCAATCCATAGTGCCAATGACAAACACAAGTAGGAGTAAAATTAACAGAGGATATTTTCATATCAGCGATGACGGCAATCCACTTACCACATCTTGGAAGTGGATCAGAATTGCCTCGGTTATGGTGAAGCGCGGGTTTTGAAGAATTCTCTCTGTCTGCTGAATGACCTCAAAGTACGGCATGGCAGACTCGTTGCAAGCCCTAGTGAGGTAATACTGGCCCGCCCCTTGGAAGGCGTAGGACACCAAGGAGAAGGTGGTATAGTGGGGAACACCATACACAATGCAATGTTTAACTTCTGTGGGAATTTAAAACAAAACAAAAAAGAGATTTTAAAAAAGTTGTAAGGTAATCATTTTTAATAAAAATCCAACAAAGCTCAGGAAAGATTTACCTCAACATACATGGAAAGACTAACTGTGTACCTGGTGTATCTTCAAGTTTACCTTCCTAGACAACAACAAATATGACTAAAACCTTCTGAAACATTTCGGTTGTTCATTAATTATTATTGATTTTTGCACAAACCACTGCTTAATTTTTGTTAGTTTGCTGTCCTAAATTGTCTTCTCCTTGGTGATTCATTGTTCTGTAAGT
>NW_019091411.1:954327-998859 GCF_001949145.1 Acanthaster planci
GTGCCTAAAGATTACTTTGTGCGGCGTTAAATGAAATGGTGAATTTTTGAAGGATTTTGAAAACGGAAAAAATGATAGTCATGCCGGCCCAGCATCATCAACATTGAAAAATGCCCCGGCATGAAGTGGTTGATGAGAATTTTAGTTTCACAACCAAAGAGAAAATTATAAATGGCATTACCTTGACCAAAAATATACTGACTTTTGTAAAAGGCAAGGAATAACAACCTACGTTTGATATACAGACTCACTGAATTTGTTTACGATATCTGTGCAATACTTCTTACCACTCCAGAGAATGTCAAAGGAGTGATATTAGCTACTAATGTAAACCATGCCATGCCCATAGGCCAAGTTTAGGTTCTACACACGGTCTGCTTTCACAGACTTCTCAGACTATGTACCAAACAATGGGGAAATTAGCGAGAAGAAATGGCAAATGTCAGTTGCAGGAGGATTGGGGCACGCGCTGTGGTTTAACCAATCAGCAGTGTCTGTGTATACACAGGTTACGAGCTACCAAGATTCTTGGGAATTGACTTTTAAAGTTTTGTTGTCCCTACTGTTCCATTCAGCAAAACCCTGACGAATCAAGACTTACAGCAGAAATCTTCACGTCTCCACTCTTCAATCTCCACCCCGGCCCAGAGGCAGTCGTCAGCGTATTTGGCCACGTCCTCGCACAACGCACCTCTGTCTGGCAGGGTGCTGCACAGGTCATACAGGCAGCTTTCATAGTAGCCCTGAGGGTTGATGTCATCATGGCACTCCCTAAAGGGACCTGCCAACAATGTTTGAGCACGGAGAGAAAATGTTTCGTTTCTGAACCCACCTCTTCTGGACCGTCATCGAAAAAAAAATGAGCCTGATGGCAAACATCTGATCAACAGGTTGTGACAGACTTATGGTTCTTGAGTGATTTTGTGTTAATATACAGAAATTTTTACATGTTTATTATAATAATATAAATAATCAATGTCGGGTATATTTTCTCAAATATACATGAGAAAGATCCATTCTATATGAAATAAGTTGTCTGTGATGTGTAACAACAGGCTCCTTTTCCAGAGAGTTATCCCTCTTTCGATGTCATCCAACAAAAGGCCAAATGACTGATCAAGTTGCAAGCTCCAAATAAGGGTGTCCAAAAAGACAGAACTCTTCAGGGGTAAGAGATAGGTATTCACAAAGCCAAACAGATTGTGAAGAGATCACACATGGGGTGAGTAGGAGATGGATGGGTGGGGTAACAGGGTTTGGTGGGATGAGATGAGATGGGGTGCAGTGTTGTGGGGTGGGGTATAAAAGGGATAGGTCAGGGTGGGAAAAGGTGGGTACTGGTCATGTCTTTGTAAGGTGGCAAACAATGTTAACAGTGATTCTTTTCTTTTTCCATGAAAATAAACAATGTCATCAATCTTGCATGATGAACAGGGAAGTACTTGCACTTAAAGTGCCTTGAGATCACTGGCACTCTTTAACCCTAACAGTCCTCAGTCCTCCAACAGGTGAAGGATTGAGGAGTGTTAGGGTTAAGCATTACAAATGCTGTTACAAATAAGGTATTAGAGAGACATGCCACCATCAGGGACACCTTTGAGAGACACTGGGTACACTTATTCTACTTTCATTAGTAAATGAAAAGTTTTCCGTTTTGGGGGAACAGTTAGATGGTAAGGAGTCTAATACAGAAGTGAGCAAAACTTTGTTTCAAGCAAGCTTCTCCGTTGAGGAGTCCAAGGTTGTCAAACTTTGAGCCTAAGTCTATGGGACTGGGTTCATTATTGTTATCAATCAGGAGGGATTACATTATAATAGCAGGCAATATTTGCAATTTACTTTTCTCATTTCCAAAGATCCAAATCCTGCGTTTCCTAACATCGAAGTACACTTACCATTCTCTTGAGTGATGATGCGGCAGAGTTGCGTAGCTAGGTTGACACTGTCACTGTTTTCTTCACAGGGGTTGTAGGAATCACCCGGGGGCTCTGTTTCATTGCAGTCATGACCATACACCCAGCTGTTGCCGAAGCTGTTTTCGTCTTCAACCTAATGTGCATACAAATCCAACACTAGTTTGCAATCACCGCAGTGCACATTATCATCAATGTTATCAAAATCGAAGCAATTAATCAGATGTTGTCTAAGGGTTTGGGCTACTTTGGATAAAAGCTTTTCTGTGATATATTTTTGCTTTTGACTGGTTTAGTTTGGTTTGGTTGGTTTTGTGTTTGAGAGTGGATTTTATTTTTTCCTTTTCAAAGATTGAAATATCTTGTAAAGTAAAAATCGTTCGCAAATGAAACCCCTATTAAGATGCCAACAGTAATTTAATCAGATCAGACAGCTGCAATCACTGGATTTTTCATTCTCTGATTATGTGACAAAAATATACACAGTGTGCTACTATCAACCAACCCATGCCTCGACAAAAATGTAGTAAACTGACGATTGAGGGCATATGACACCAAAAAATCATTGGGATGAGGGGAGGAGGTGCTCTTACCACTCGTCCTCCTGGCGTTGTGAAGTCATTATCTGGATCCTCGTCATACGTGCCACACAGGCCCCAAGTACGATTCAAGTAATCTGGGGATACCTCAATGGAGAAGGCGTTGGTGCCGTCCCATTCCAGCTTGACATCAAAGTCTGTCTGGAGTACCTGTACAAGAACGTTTGTAGGGTGAAGTCGTGAGGGGCAGTTAAACACTTGGAATTTAAACAAAAATTCAAAGAAAAAAAGCCGTATGCTCCATGGCAAAAATATCTCCTACTCCTAATTTTCATGAGATCCTATAATATTAAACTGATTTAGAAGTAAGAAAGCCACGTGATCACACTCTGAAGTCCCCTGCTTATCATCTCTACCCTTAAAGTTTGTAAAAAAAATCAAACTGAAATTGGAGGATCAAGGACTGTTGGAATAGAGAAGAAATGCTTTAAATGTTAACTGGAAGTTTATGAAATCTGTAGGATCAGATATCATTTCATGAGGCCACAATGTTCAATAGGTGCATGAATTGTCTGGTTACATTTGATGACCTTAAACTGAAAACAAAATGAAAATTCACAATTTTCAAAATGATTAAAACAGTTCTTTGAGTAATTCCTATCAGCAATTACGTCTGAACTTTCTTACTAGTTGTTTTCCGACTCGCTTGATAGATACTCCTTCAAAAGGGTACACAGGTGTATTGAATTCAACCCCATTGATTCGTACTTCGCGGTCTTGAAGAAGTTCAATTCGCTGAAAAACAAATAAAACAGGTTATAAAACCAGGCAGAAGGCATATCATTGTATTTCTGTAACAGCAATATATGTATAAGGCTCTTTGCAACAGCATAACTACCCGTGCCCCTGCAATGGAAACATTAATTTCATTCGGTCAGACTGAATGTTCCATTGCACTCAGCTTTATCCCATGGAATAGAACATTCCATCTGTCACCTCATGACATATTTCTTACCACTGCTTTCTTCAACATTTAAAGATAGACTCTTGCGATGAGAAACTATTTGTCTCCTTACCGCATCTCCAGCAATAATGTGAAGCTCCTCCGTCAGGGCTACTCGGCGGTTCCTGCGGGCGGGCCTGTGCTGGGCAACCACTTCAAACGGAATCTCCTCATCCTTCAAGGTGCTCCTGAACACAATGTATCGACACTTGCCCTGGTAATTGAACCTGCGTCCGTCAAAGCTCGTGTAGTGCGGATCCCCATGACCAGAGCAGATCGCCATGCCTGACAGAGAGGTGAGACAAAGGGGTGGAGGGAAGGGGGAAAATGAATTTGATGAGCTGCCCAGAAAAAGTGATTGTCAGTGACAACACCTAACAGATTCCAACCTCTTTCCTATAAAACTTCCGCATTTAGATGTTTGACAGAAATATGGTGACCCAGTCACAGAAAAATGAGTAAAAGGACTGTAATTACTTTTTATCCACCTAAAATCTTATACAGACTGTAGTGATGAAGAAATTCAGATACAGTGGCATTGTCTTCATCTCATAGCTTGTATAGACTAATATACAAATATTTAATGATTTGAGAAGTTTAGTAAAACTGGCCTTCTAAGGGTGGTCCATCGAGCATTCTACAGAGGAGGGAAAGTAGTGTGGTCTATTCAAATGTTAGCTAGTGCACTATAGCAAGGCAATCAATGTCAGCTTTGCATCACTAACCAGTGCTACAATCCTCTCCCGACCAGCCTCGGCGACATGCACAATGGAAATTGCCGTCACCATCGCTGACGCATTCACCATTATCCGAACAATGCTCCTCTCCGGTGTAGCATGGATCCTCTGAAATGATGGCAATCAAGGGGCAAAACATTGTGTTATGTGTGCAGTCTCCTGACATCAGACAGAGCATACGGTTCAACATGTTAAGTAGCCTCCCGTTCGTTTTAGGACCACACATACTCACAAAAGAGAAGCATCACATTGTGCTACTACTGACCCATTACTCAACTTGCCACCTCAACCACAAAAAAATTCACTTCAAATTTCAACGCATTACGTGGATCACAAATGGGTCTGGTTTACGTATTACAGTGAGACACGCTTCCGACAAAGGAGAAATGCCTTCAAGAAAATGGTAGAACATGTATGTGGCTCCCTCTACAAGAATGAGTTTCATGTGCCCAACCTGACTTCGGCAGGTGTTTGGTTATTGATAGAAAGGCAATAATATACTTGCATGTGGACCTCCCCATGAGATTTTGTGTTATTGTTATGCACAGTTCGGTTAAGATTTCTCGAGTAAAACTGTCCAAACAAGCTTCACAAGCATCCTCAGCCACTGTCCCTCAAACCATCCCCCCCCCAAGTTCCATTTCTTTCAGCCTCCTTCTTGACATCCTATGCATTGTGACTTTTTAATAGAAATATACTCATCAAAAGCAACTTCAAATATGTGACCCGGTACATCGAAATCAGGAGTAAGTCGCAAATTGACGTTTTGAGATATGCACATGGTCAGAAGGAGAATTTCATGAGCTTTCAAATGGTACACATTACAAGTGTGTTGATGGTAACCTTTCACACATACACCTCCAAAGTATACAGAAACCACAACATCGATTTTTTCAACATTTACCCACAACTCCACTTTACTCGGCCATTACGTCAAATGGCCTCAGCAACTTATTCCTGATTACGATGTGCCAGGTCACACATGATGTGGAGGTAATCAAAGGAGAGGCAGAAGATTAACGTGGGAGATCCGACTCACGTTGGCATTCGTATCCGTCTCCGTAGTAGCCCTCATTACAATAGCAGCCATGCTGACCATCCCTGACTCCACACGTCGCATTCTCATGACAAGACTGAGCCACACAGCTGACAGTTCCTGGCCCGTCGCAGGTACACAGCATGGTGCAATTATCATTGACATATGAATCGCCAGGCTAACAAAAATTGGAGAACAGAGAAAAAGAAATGATGGGAATCCAAGCATTACAGCATGAAAATTGACTTACCACAGCACTTCAGATCAAGGGCAAGTTCCCATGCACTTTCAATTTTCTGGTTCAGCACTGAACAAAAAAATCATTTTTTCCAATGCTGTAGAAAGAGGAAGTGAAAAGTCCCCTGACAGCTATTTTTGAACAGCATCACTCCAGGTATTTTTCCTGACACAGTTCAAAACAGCATCCCCTAAGACAAATGGGGCCAAGTGCAGGAAACAAGGACAAAGACAAGTTTCAAAGCCAAATAAAAAAGCAGGATATATTTGCTACTTTCAAGACTACGCCAGCACTGGCATGTATGTGTGCTGTGCAACTCTCTGCAGGTGTTTATAAATTCTATATTTATTTTCAAAATAACTGTACGTTGATATTTTTTTTAAATTTTTAAACAAAATATGGAAAAATCTACACTGGTTGGCAGCTCTGTAAAACCATGTAAGCAGCTTAATCCAAATTACATCAGGGAGTCTCTGAACTTAACACTTCACACCTTCATCTGAGCGACCATGCTACATCACTTACCTCCAAGTAGAAACGCCCACTGCAACCACATTCTTCTTGCCGAACGCACTCGTCGCCGCTGAGCAAGTATCCGTCGTTACACTCGCAACCCTCCACACAAGGAAAAGGGCAAAACTCGGCAGTGCCGTTAGGGCAGCGCGCCGGGCAGGCAGACATGCAGCGACTGTAGTGGGAGTGTTCAGGGCATTCAAGTGCTGCAATTAACAAAAAAATGGAATCGGAGCAAAACTACAGAAAGAAAGAATACAGAAATTTGACAAAGGTGATTTGAGCTAATCATGGCTACGTTTGGCTGAAAAGAAAGAATAAACATTTATGATTACAGTAAAAAAAAACACAACTTACGGCAGACTTGTGGACTCCTCCAAATGCCGACTGGGAGCCCTGATTCTTGGCACACGTCTGCATAGAATGATACACTGGGACAGAAGTTGGGAAACTCCGGGTAGGTAGTACACAGGTCAAAAACGCAGCTTTCATAAAAACTGTCCGCAAGACCAAGGCTAGAGCAGGAGCTGAACGTATCTGGACACCGAAGGAAGGAAGGAAAAAACCCACTATTATCTGTGCCCACAGTTCTCACTCTGAAGTCATTATAAACTCTGAAGTTGTCGCTCTCCAAATGATTGAATCAGCTTTCCTCTTTGCTGTCTGTGTAATACTCAAAGCAGAGTCATCAATTCCAGGGTTCATTTCTCCTCCAACCAATGGCCGTTTATTTGGGGTTTTTTTTGTCATGTCATGACCACAGCATACCTGAGTAGACTATGCTGCAGACTTCTTGCACAAGGACAAGCACGACTGGGTTGGGGTGGCACACAAATGGTGTCGGCTCCTCATCGGATTCACAGTCTTGCCCCTCGACCGCCCAGCTGTTGCCAAAAGCCTCCGGGGTTTCAAACTGTCATAAAGGAGGTGAAACACATAGTGATACTCCAAGAGGAAGAAAAGACCAAAGTGGACAATTTCAATTATCAATACGTAACTTAGATGATTCAGAAAAAGATTACTCGCTGCAGATAGGAATTCCGTAGCTGGGTGTCCCTTCAGTTAAAAATTCTCAAGTGATCATACACCACTGTGTACGGTTTCAGCAACAAAGCCCATGCCATTAGATTAGATTGTGTGAGGTAATTGTCCAGAAATCACAAGAATCTCTCAGAAACTCCAAAAAGTTAAGATGTTTTTAGAAGCAGTTGAAATTCTGCTTTAAGTGTTAATAAGTGTCCCTTGTTAAAGTCAACAGCAAGAATTGTTGGAGCTTATTTCCATGTCAAAAATTACGTATCCTCTACTTACCATGCTTCAACAGCAAATAACAAGAGGTTAGAAAAATATCGAAAGAAATAGTCGAGGACAACTTACCTCACCAAATTCATCCTCGGTATTACCATTCCAGTTTCCACAGAGGCCACAGGTGTTGTTGAAATAATCTGATGACAGTGAAATATCAACATCATAGCGTCCGTTCCACCGAACCTCCAGACCAAAGGGAGTTTCCATTACCTGTCAAAGTTGAATAGCAAGAGCATTGTCAGCAATGTCTTGCGGACGAGTCAGGGGTAATATGGACCATTTGGGTGGAGCAAGCAATGCTTTCCTTTCAATTTCACCAAGGCTGAAGATGATACCACCATGGATTCCTGTTGGATTTGATCTTATTGGCGGTGTGGTAGTTGAAAACCTTAAACTTCGAGACTGAAACCAAAGACCGTTACCAAGACCAGAAGGTGGAGCTTGAGACTGAGACTTCAGAGCTTGAAGTTGGGAGGAAGACCTCATGAGCAACACTGAGACAGGGTCTCCCCAACCAATTAGAGGGAAACATAAGGGAATGTTTCATAATTACAGAAGGCGGTATTTACTGCCGGGTACCACTGTATTTTTGCGGTACCAGCATTAAGCCCTTTCGGGTAACTAGTGCGGTGCCGCTAAAAAAAACAGCGATACCACAGTAAATACCGCCTTCAACAATTATGAAACGCTCCCTAAATATTAATGGACAATGTCACTTTTAAGTTATATCCATTTATATAAGTGGGGGAAAAAACAAATAAAGACTCAAGGGAAGAACTTGATAAAATGCCATTTTGGGGAAACAAAATGGAACATCTGTGCTTCAACAACTTGCGTTCTTGAGAACTGGCTAAAGTTAACAAGTCTGATGATGTCCAGATGCTTTAAAAACATCCTGAACAGTTTTAATTGGTATATGCCATGCATTTTGTTAGGCTGGGATTTTCCTTTCCTGCTTCCATTGTAAGATAAGATCTTTACGGTCAAGACCAAGCAGGTTCCTGAGATTTTTGCTCTCCGACCAAGACCACAATCTGAAAACCCTGAAATTGCCATACCTCAGTGGTCTTGAAAATGTATACCGCTACTTGTTAATTCCAAACAATAATTGCAATCCCGTCAGCTGCTCCAGTCAATCAAAACTTCACACAATCTATAACCACTGTTGACAGGAATGATGGAGTCCAAAACTCTATTAACCCTAACCCTCCTCAATCCTTCACCTGTTGGAGGACTGAGGAGGGTTAGGGTTAAAGATGAACATATTAGAAGTATTCTTAAAGGTTCATGATATCACTATGGGTCCTTACAAGGTATTTGCCCCGTCTAATGACTTGAAGGCCTCCAAACCCAACCACAGGGGGCTTGGCTTCAACACCGTTGACGTACAATTTCCTGTTTCGTTTGAAGGCAAACACCTGTTGGTGAGTGAATCCAAAAAACACATCTAAAACATGACTTTTAGGTGACAATTTACTGGAAAATGGGAGCTTTGATGCTGTTACAAGTATGGGGATCACTGCAGAAGTGGCCATGTTGAGAAAACTGGATAAAATCCAATGATAACACTATAGTGAACAGTATTTTAGTGTTAAACGCACTGCATGTCGACAAGGGCCACAGTTCAGCATTGGAAATAATTTATTTATCCATTTATTTTGCTTTGAAAAACTCCAATAAAAAATTCTAAAAAAATCTAGTGACTGGATAACAAAATGAGGCCTATCTACTTAAAAATTATGAAGAAGACTTTAAACCACACATCAAATCGAAATAAAAATTACATGTTCAACAACTTATGTAAGATTTGTCTGATTGAATGCAAAGGTAACGAAACAAGCTTAAAGAAGTTACTGATAGAAACAATTTGTGGGACAGCCAATGTTAGATATCTGCTTGTACAATCACGTAACCAAGTAACCACGAAAGCATTGTTGCTTCTGAGAGTTTGAATGTAAGGCCGTGAGCTTCAAAGGGGAGTATTGTTTCAAATAGATGAGAGACTCGGCAAATTTTTCAAATAACTAAACTGCATCATGACTCTGAAGACAGTAACTGAAGACCATTCATGTCAGTTCAATAATCAGAGTAACTGTCACAACTAGCAATCATGGAGGATGTTTTCAAATTTGTTTAATTACCATAGCTTATACATTGATGTACACAGTGATGTCTAACATTGGCATCTGAATATGCATGAGGTATTTAGGTTCGCTTGAGAAGGCGGGTCAATGTTAGCTCCCCAATGTATCAGAAGTTGACAACAAGTTCTCTAAGAAAAGTGTTTGCCTACGTCCAATACCTTGGGGAGCTATTAAAAACCATGACCAATTTGTGCAATTACAACAGTGAAGGACAAAAACTCAATATTGAAAACTCCAGCCAAGTTATCTGCTTAGCACATGTGGTGGTACACTGACTGTGAAAGCTGGTACACAAACACTTTGCTAATGGGGTGAGAATCTAATTACTGATGGACGACACTCAGTGGTCCACAAACCTACCGTCCCATCGATCTCAACGTAGACAGCCCTGGTACGTGAAGGCCCCTGGCCACTCTCTCTCACTTTCTGGTTCTCCTGGATTACGCGGAAGGCGGGACCATTGCCAGGATCACAGGGCTGAAGCAGGACGTACTTGCAGCCCCCTTGGTAGTTGAAGTTGACACCGTCCAAGGAACGATAATGGGGATCTCCATGAGCATAGCAGTGACCTTGGCCTGTGCAGAATAAGACAGACAAATACAGTCAAACCTGCCTTAGCGACACACCTGTGTATAGCATCCACCTGTCATTAACGACCATTTCCAAATCCCCCATCTAAAAACTACTGTTTACATACTGCGTATAATGGCCCACTGCACAACGTGACCAGCAACTGCCCATTTTTGCATCTGTACGGGCGCCAACATCTGTACACAATGACTGCAACTTGGGAGCCGTCAAAGAAATTGACTAGTATAAACCACTTCTGCCACAGTCGTTTGATTCTTGAGATAATCAAATAGCCAAGTAAACTACAGTATTTAGGATTAGTCAATTAATTCCGAGGTCACTTCCAGGATCTTTTCAATTTTAATCTCAGTCTTAAGTTGCATTCACAAAACAGACTGACTCTACTTGGGACAGAAGAACTCAATGGTCACTAAATAAGGCAGGGCTGACTGACATTTCTTTGATGGACATGTTCCACTACCTGCATAGTGAGACCACCTGACCACTTTCTCCATTTCCCCTTGAGTGGTCTTTCTGGGCAGGTTTGACTGTACAACTTCAGTTTGATCTTAAAACAAACACTAGAGTGAAGATAACTGGACCAACTATGGGCCCCAAGCTTTTCCAAGAGAGGGCGCTATTTTCTTAACAACAGAGGCTCCTTTGTTCAGAAATGAATTTTGCTGGTTCACAAAACGACTAGGAAATGCATGCTTCACAGTTGCATCACTGCCGACAAAATAAACACTCCTGATCAACACGGCTTTTTTCAACCGATGAGGGAGTGCTTCTGCTGGAGGCGGATATCACACTGAGGTGAGTGCGCTGTAGCCAGACTGTGGAACTGAACTCAAATGCCCCCACTGTAATGCTTTCCAACTGATGTGAGCCTTGGTTGTTCAGCTGGGTGTGTGTGTTTGGCAACATGAGCACATTCAGCATGCCAATGCCGAGCTTAAAATGTTTGGAGAAGAGTCATACACCCTTAACTAAGTGTACTGAGATGTTACAAATGTTCTTTAAACAAATTTGTCAATCAGTACACAAAAAACAGAGACACGTTGAAAACACTGTGCTGAGTAGCTGGATTTTGCCCCCAAACTGTAACTTTCAAACCATCACAGCCAACAGGTTTGGCTTTCAGTTTAAAAAAGGAAAAGATACAGTGTCCAAAATGAAACACAGCCCACAGCAGAGACAGCATTGACCTCAAAGCTTCTCAACAGTTATTTGCACATTTACAGATGTTTTTATGAGATAAAACAACCAAATCTCTCAAGATTGAGGGTTATACTAATGCTGGTACAGTGGTACTACTGACTTACTTCGCTCGCTGCAGTTATATCCTCCAGAGCCTCGGAAGCAGACGCAATAATAGCCACTAGCCCGCCTTGCATCACGTACACACCGTCCATTGTTACATGGATTGGGATCACAGGGGTCATCTGAAAGACAAACGGTGTGGATGCCGAGTTGAACTCAAAATGGGATGGAAAACAAGCACATCTGCGGCATGAAATTTCTTGATTATAAAATTCTAGTCAGGTTTCTCCTAAAAGCACGAGGAGTTGATAACCAGGGCATGTTCTTGGAGCAACTCTGAAACTAACAACAAAAATACTGCAAATTCTTTAATGACTAATGCAAATGTTTCAAAAGTGCTTCACATTTACCAGCCCTATTCCTCAGGCCATGAAATCAATTCCACTCAAGCATTTCAAGATCAGGACTATCTGGCGATATGGTATCTACCATCACAGATCATTTCTACTCTTGGTAGAAGGGAAGTAAATGTTGTAAACTGTCCTGCTCAAGAACATATGGACTCTTTATTGCTCTAAGAAATTTTGCTCTTGATGACTTTGCAAAGACTAGGTGTAAAAAGGTCTGCAGCGTTCTGCATTCTTACCCACGCATATGTCTCCATTATCTATGAAGCCTTCATTGCAAAAGCATCCATGGACCCCATCCACGGTACCACAGAAGCGGTTGCCAGCACAGCTGAATGGTAGGCAAACTGGCTGTCCCGATGCACAGGTGCACCTCATTGTACAGTTGCTATTCAAGAAGATCTCAGAGGTCTAGAAAGAGACAAACGTGGGCTTCTCAGGAAGTACCAAGTTGAAACGGTTTGTCTGCACTACTTCCTCGGTACAAAGACAGCTATTAGGCCTTGTTTGCAGTTGGTTGTGGCAAAAGCTGGAGGCATGCAAAATTATCAAGACGCAGACAGTTGGGGAAGAGAATTAAAAAAAAAAAAAAGATCCCGGTTCTAACTCTGGAAATGTTGTTATAATATGCCCCTTCAAGATGGTTCAGTACCAACTCTTGAAGCCTAAGTGGTACTGTAAAGGGGGAAAACCTTAAGTTGACCTGGCTCAGTCCACGTACGGAAAGACAAGGCAAATGCAGTATTCCTCATTACTTTTTCCAGAAGGGCATATTAAAAAGAAGTCAACAAATTGCTCACTGTGTGATAGAGGCCTTCAAAGTAACAGCCACACTGGTCTTCGGGTACGCATCTCTGATCACCGTCCAGGACGTGTCCGTCCTCACACTGGCAGCCCTCCACACAGGGCAAGAGGCATACAAAGTTGTCCAGCCGATCCTCACCACACAGCCTGGGGCAGGCGCTCATGCATGGGCTGTACCTGGAGTTGTCTGGACACTTCAGAGCTGACGAGGCATAAACGAGGTGAGGAAATAAAACCTCAAGCTTGCCAGGACCATTCTTTGGAATATCATTGGCTGCCCCAGTACATACAGTTTACATAGTACAGTTGGGCCATAGCAGTTGGCCAAACTATGGCCCAATTGTGGTAAATTAAGTGTGCCCTAATAGATCATTGGACAAAGCTCTATATGACTATGATATCTGCCATTTTTATTTCAAATATATTAGCAATACATGCCAGCAGAATCTATTTTTTATTTGATAAAGTGCCAGAGTGGCATATTTCTGTTCAATTCTGTCAGTTAAGAGCTGCAAAACCCTAGAGAGGTTAGAAAATTTTGTACAAACATTTGCCAGTAGACAAAGTTCAACTGCTTCTGTGCCTGTCATATCTACAATCGGGAAAATCAAACTTCATTTGACACAAAATGGAAAATCCTTGCTGAGAGAGTTCGGTGATCCTAAATAGTCTCAGCATTTCTGAAACCAGGAATCCAGCACTTACGGCAGAATTCCTCCGTTCTCCAAGGCCTGACCTCGATGCCTATGGCCTGGCACTGTGAGGCATAGCTGGCGGGCATTGCTGCAGGCACTGCTGGGGTCCGGCCGGGCAGCGCACCAGTCGTACAGTGCATCTGCTAGGAATGTAGAGGGATCAACCTCTTCGAAACACCTTCCAAGGGGGCCTGTCAGTAAGAACCAAGCGACAATGATCAAAGAACCAACTAAAGATAACAGCCCATTCCCTAGTCTGGAGGAGAGAGCTTTGGACGAATCTAAAGACTTTGTCAAGCCCATGGACAACGCCTTGATTTTTCCAGAGCAGGGGGGGAGCACTTTAATAATAATCTTCCCAGGAGGGTGAAACAGATAAAATACTTATCAGTTAGAAACTGATAAATGATTTATTAACAGTAGGAGGGGGTTAATTTTAATGTTTTTTCCACTCAAATTGGTAAGTTTCATAACTTTTACCTCTTTTTTTCTTTTTCCCTTCATTAATTTTCTAACCCTGTCAAGGAACACCTCATGTACCACATTTACAATACTTTACGAGGGTTTATAAAAGTCTGATGAAGGAGACTGATGAAAGAGTTTTGGCACTGTATGTCAGCAGGTCAATGAAATAAATCAGATCTTGGTCTGTGCAGTAATTTGAACCGATGGTCATGAGTGCCATAGCCAGAAAAATTTCATGAGGTCACACATGGAATGTTCCATTCCCCAAGATGGAGCCAAAGTAGAATCAGTGTGGATTGGAACATTCCACTTGTCATCCCATAAAATTATTTTCACTTCACAAATGTGAAGCATTAATTATTGTCTTTTTTAAAACAATAAATCTCCACTTGAATAAATCCATCCAAAACTAGCCACGGTGCTTATTTTTGTTGACTGACCAAACAGAACTTCCATTTACCACAGGAATGGAGCTTCCATTTTTGTGGTACAGCCAATCCATGCATTGGCATTAATGACTCAACAGGTAATCAACAATCTGCCAATCAGATGACGGGGATTTATTCAGGCATTCCACAATGACACCCAGTCCACTACAGAGAGTCAAGAGGTGGAATGAATTCAATAGATTTGGTAATTACCCTCAGGATCCGAGAACACGGCAAAAAAGCGGATGGCCACTTCATCTGCTTCTAACTCCGGGCCAAAGAGATCCTCGCAGGGATGAGCACCATTGGTTTCATCATCGGCACTGCAGTTTTCAGGATTGGCCTTCCAGCTGTTGCCAAATTCAATGGGGCCATCAACCTTCAGAAGAGGAAAGGAAAGGAGATCTCTAAACTGTCTGATCTTCAAAAAGTGTGCCTATACAGGAAGTGATGCGACCACCAGTAGATGTGTGGCATGTTCTTCTGTGTCAGGTATCACGCTACTAATCTCATTCTTTGCAAGCACTGTGTATGCAAGCTGCCGATCTTTTGCTGAGTGCTGGTGATGTCATCAGCATGTGGGCAAATCTCAGCTATTTTCTTGTGTTAATGCACGAGACGGCACAATGTCAAATCTTTCAAACACGAAAAAAAAATACCCTCAAGGTCACTGTCTCTGGCTGACTCACCGGTTGATTGTCTGGACCGACGTACTCATTGCTGCGGTCAGAGTCCATGTTACCACACAGGCCACAGGTCTGGTTAGAGAACTGATAGGACAGCATGATGTCTACAGTGTCGTCCCCATCCCAACGAACCTCCAGGGAGTTATTAAACTTGGCCACCTTGTACACACGCACAAAGAAAAAAATCAGACCTCTTGACTTTTTTTAAACACTTTGCAGCATTCTTGTTAAAATTTGACCTCAGCCAAGGCAAGATTGGTAAATTTGATGCTAGCAGGCACCAATGGTGGCAGAACAGTTTTCAAAGAGGGGACTGCAAGTTGTGAGACCATCAGCCATCAGCAGACCAATCCCATTAAGCCCCGCCCATTACAAGACCTGGCAAAAGTGTGAATGGGCATACATCCAGTTGAAAAAGTGGGGGGGGGCACTAACCCCCCCGTCCCCTGCTTAATATACCTTGGAACAACTCCATTCCTCTAGTTCGTTAGTTTGCTGTTGATGAGTGCCCCCCCCCCGAAAAAAGTCCTGGTGATCCCATGCTTTCAACACATGCTTGCACAATGGAGTGCGTTAAACACTGCGACTTGTAGGGTTTGCTCTAACAGGGCTGATCGGTTTTCTAGCTCTTTGCTTTATGACATTATGACACAGTACCAAGCAAGAAATCTCTTGAACAAGATGTTGCAGAAGACGCGCACTTTGGTGCAGCTGACTTTCCGAATAGCAACAGCTTCATTTACAAGGCTTGGGAAACCTTTTCGTATTTGTGTGGGCGTCCAAGTAGCCACCGAAGGTTGGGTACATGACTGGAGGGCAAGATATGAAGGATGCTGACCACGTTATTCAAGGGAGGTATTTCTTGGATGTAAAAGATGAAAGGGGCACCAATCTGTGCTCACTGACTGATGATGGTATATGAATATTCATGCGATGAGCTATCAATATTCATGCAACAAAGGTGTAACATCTATCCCGACAGTGACCTATCAACTATGACATTTGAGACCCAAGCTAGACATATATTGGTAACAAGTCATCGGGGACACTTTTGTCTTTGGGAGAATTCTCTCAAGGTAAAGGGCAACACAGTAATGCAACAGTAAAACTTAGTAATGCATGAAAACAATGAGCCCAGTTTTCCCATTCTTATGCAAACTTAAAACAGAGCAATTGTTGAAAAAAATCCCTTTAAAGGCTCAATATGTGGGGTTGGTCACACTTGTAAGAGTCAAGCACCATTGAACTTACCACTCTAGTACCACTGAACATAATGGAGAAACCTGGGTACATGACAGGTGGGAAGACCAAAACGCCGTCAATCGTCACTTCTTTTTCCTGTAGCAATCTGATTTCCTACAAGTTGGCCAAAATACATCCACCATAAGATGACTTGTGACTACTGCTACTGTAGCCGACAAGAAGTTACATACCAAGGATATCAATAAAGATACCAATATGATAACTAATGTTTTTGCTGACAATTGGAAAATATGGGGGGCAAAAAGAGGTACAACCATGCACAATCAACAATATCAGTACAACTTTTGGAAAAGTGAAGGGCATATGCTCCTCAAGATTGTCAACTAAAAACGATACCTGTGCTTTTAGATTCATAAGCAGATTCAGGCCAAAGTTGACTCGTCCTACAAGGTACACTCTTAATTTGGGATCCACATATGGTAGAGACTCGATACCAAGGCAGAAGAAGCATGGGACAGGTTACAGGCTACGTGCACAAATACGCCCTCGCTGGGGACAATGAGGGATGCCGGGCACGTGAGTACTAAAAGCAGGCATAGCGGCCAGGTTGGCACAGCAGTACTAGCCTCGCCATGTCCTCTCTGTGGTCCAGGTTCATATCCCAGCCAGGCCAAAGCAACCTTCCTTGTTCAAGTACTGAGTGTATGCAGACTAGCCATTCGTAGCTATCAACATTTCATATGCCGAGCAGGCAAGGCCAATGTGACTAACGCATTCTGGTAATAAGTGAATAAAGTGAATAAGGCATGAGAGCCCCCCACTCAACAGATTAGGAAATCACTTACATGATCGAAAATATGAATCCGCAAATCCCTTGTACGGGCAGCTCTGGAGTTGGTGGAAACTTTATGGTTCTGTTGGATGATGTCAAAGTAGTGGGCGGAGTCATCTTCCCCGCAGTATTTGACCAAGTAATACTTGCAGGCCCCCTGGAAGTCAAACCTCTGCCCATCAAAGGTATGGTAGTGGGGGTCACCGCGGGCCCAGCAGTGTGCGCGGCCTGAAGAAAACAGAAACAGAGGTACAAATGAAGTGCAAGAACGAGAGCCTTGAGTGTCACTTCACGTGGTATAATGACACACTTCAGCCCGGTTTCCATTTGGTTGTAACGATGGTAGACAGCACCTCAAGACAGGGTGTGACTAGCTTGTCATTCAACCAATAACATAAAACAAAATGGTGTGAGAACATTTTTTTAGGTAGCTCTCCAATGTCTTCAAGTCAAACTGGTACTCCATTTTGATACCATTCATTTATGGTCAGCTGCTCTGTTGAAAATTACGGTGTTCAGTTTGTATGAATGAGAAAAAAAAAGACCAAGTGCCTAGTCATTCAATTAAGAGTGACACTGGTGATGCAACAGGTGTTTTTGTATGGGTCTACTCTGTCTGACAATTCGACACAGACAGTCAGCAAAGTTGAACTCGATTCAACTGTGCTGCTTGCCTGTCCATGTTTACGTTACTCACAATAAAGTGTTTCCGTAAGGTTGTGAATCATATAAATGTGTAAATCTCTACATGTCATTTATAGAAAGGAGGCTTATCTGTGTGTACTGTGACTTGGTTGCCTCTACTGCTTCTGTCTTTTTGCTTTCAGTGAAGAGGAGATATGCAAAATGACATCAAGGTATTTACTCTTGTGCAACGTTCTGACATACTGTCAACCTCAACATTGCAAAATGGAATAACAGAGAAGTTGTGCCCCAACGTTAACCCACAACTAATACGCATCTAACTCTAGCAATTTACTCTTCACTTATTCATTCATTTGTTCTCTTTACACAAGTCCTGCCAGTGAAATAAGCTTTCTGGGCTCATCCTCTTTCAAAGAAGAGAAACAAAAGTACTGATCAAATTGGCTTTCATGTGATAAACATAAATGAATTTAAAGCATGGCACAGCAGATCCACAGACTTACTACAACAACATTCATATATTCTGGCAAGACACGGAACAATCAGTAGACAAACTGACCAATTTCACAGTGGTCCCCGGTCCAGCCTCCAAAACAGACGCAGTAATATGTGCCATCGCTGTTGGCCTCACATCGACCCCCATTCGAGCAGGGGTTGTCAACACAAGGATCATCTGCAAAATGAAAATACAGAATCCAAATGCAAGCAAACAGAGGTTTTTCACGGGCAAATGCATCTTAGAAACCATACCTCGCCTATAGAAGAGCGTGCATTTTCAAATTTGTGTATTTCTATTGGCAGTTTTATGTATGTTGAGAGACTTTGAAGGCGGGCGATTTCCACGTATATCTGTGTAAATTAAATGCTTGGCATCATATCAATTGTGAGGAGCACAAAAGTAACGTTGGATGTAAAGCTAAGGAATGGAAGCATTATTGGGCAGCAAGAGTCCATGTGTATGAATGTGTACTTGAGCAGCCATCTCACTTTTGTGACAGAGAGCGCTTATGGAGTAAAGACTTTTTGTTTTAGACATTTAATCAAATTAACCAAGAATAATGTGATAGGCTTGATCTAAATTCCTTTTACCAATATGAGAAGTTAGCTTAGCAGGCCAAGGACTTGCATGTCAATGTTGAATCTGAACCACTCAATGCGAGTAAGCGTGAACAGGCTTAATGAAAGGTGATTCACACGCAGGGTGGAAGCAAACATGAATGTGAATTGGTGATATTGCGGGAAACATTCAAGAACAAATTCGTAAAAAAAATAAATGCATGCCAACTCTGGACCACTTCTGGCATAACAGCGTGTGGATTTACATCAATTGCAAGCTCTAGATGGACAATCATCCAAAGTACCTGCTTTCCAACAGCATTCAAAGCCCCGTCCTTGCTCGATCCTGTCACTGATTAAGTACATCCACAGCGAGCTACCATCAACCCGGAATCTATCGGGTGCATCGTCGCCATCAAACAGGTAGACGGGGTGGCTGGGGTCGATCTCTAGTTCTGTAACCAAAGGGGGGTCCCCGGGCCCCACGTAGAGTGAGTCACGGTCGTCCTCAATCTCAAAGGGCTCGTTGCACTTCACGGTGAAGTAGTCCACCCCAGGGACCTGGAGGACGTACTGGATGATGGTGTTTGGTGGGTAGCGTGCATCCGGGTAGTCCGGGGATCGGAAGCAGCCCATCCTGCACTCGGGTCCTACACACGTTATGCGGGCATCATATCCTATGCAAACGACTAGCATAAAAAATAGGACAAACATTTTTAAAGGGGTCAACACCGAAAGAGAAAGACCGGACACCAAAGATTTAATCAGAGTCTTCTTCTGACTGGAATAAGCAAAGAATAAGCAAAATTGTCTGCAATTTTTAGGATGACAGAGGCAATTCATACCTTCCTCTGGTGTACAAACAGCGCCGCTGCCTACAAATCCCTCATTGCACATACACATGTAGCGGTCATCTACCAGCTGACATGAAGCATTTTGGCTGCAGACCAGACTGCTGCATTCCAAGCTGTTGGTCCTGTAGCAGCTGCATTCCTCCGTGCAGTTCTCGTTGACAAATACTGCGTTCAGCTGAGCAATGGCAAAAACCACACAAACCCCCAAAATTATGGCTCAAATATTTCAACCACATCGCAATGAAACAGGATCACACTGGCACATTCTCATTCATACTTTCAATGACTCATCATAAAGGCCTTTTCACGCTTTCGGCAAATGCAAACGTGAAGCAAAACGAACATCATGAAACAGTTGTAGCGAAACTTGCTTGAGTTAAAACCTGGTCAATATTGTGAATTGGCAGTGCAAATACTTGATCTCGGCAAAAATATGGTCTGTTTTAATATTTACTTGTCACAAGTAGATACCTATTCAAATACACTTCCTCGTGAATTCTGTCTGATTTGCCTCCAGCAAATAGAAGCTGCCAAAGCGATGTTCTGTGCATTTTGTAATTAACAAGTGACTGAGCGACAGTATTGAGACATTTTTAAGTCGCTTCTTCAATCTAGATATTGAAACATGCAAAAAATAGGATATCTGTTGCCATACTTGTACATACATTGCTAAAATTGATAGATATTGCACAATCCGTCAGCTTTTAATTGGCAGAATGCACCAAAATAAAAAGACTTCGATTTCTTGGCAGCAGAACTGTGTATCAAAGAAGACCAAATGTAGTGAGAAATATTAAGTGCAAACTGGCTCACCGGATAATATCTCCCATCTTTCTCACATCCACACTGGTTGGATGGGATGCATTGGTCACCCTGTAGTAGATGGCCGGCATTGCACTGGCAACCTTCTGTACAGTTGACGTTATCACACCCAGGCGGACCGCTGGGATGCAGACAGGTGCGACGGTCGCATTCCGTGATGCATGCCGCATACGATGAACCAGCAGGGCACTCAAACTCTTTGTGATCAATGTCAAAGGGGTCCAGCATCAGGGTAATTGAAGCGGGAGAAGCTTTCAATGTTTCATGCATATTTGCAAAGAATTTAAACTAAAATTTAAACAGACCTTTTCAAACTTTGGGAGTGAACTTAAGCAATTGTGATAGCTTCTTTTCATTTGTTTGAGTGTTTCCCAGAACAAATTGAAATCACTTTCTCAGGATGCCTGACAACGTTCTCAAATATTTTATCAAACTACACAACAGGAATGCATTGAATACAACGCAAATGCTCTGCATTACCATCTTGGCAATTGTCACCCAAAAATCCAGGCACGCAATTGCAGGTGTAATTGAAGTCTCCCGGCTGGGTTACGCATGTGCCACCATTCTGGCATATATTAGGAACGGTACAGGGATCTGTTGGCAGTGCTGTTATGAATGAAAAAGAAAATGCCACACAAATTTAAAATACAACAATTTGCCCATTGCCGAATGCGTAACCAAAAGTTGGATGAGCCAAAATGTCACCGCATCTACACAGATGTCTTACATGTGTGTCCATGTTTCCCTACATCTCAAGTTCCTTCTGCATTATCCTATACACCTACATTATTTTGGCTGGTAGAGGAGTGGACTGGCAAATCATAAATTGAACCATTTAGCCCAACTCCATGGCCTTTTAACCAATCACAGTTGTAATTTACGTCTAATATGTCAGAGCAGAGGTCTGACATCGGCGCATGTGCATATGACACCTGCGGCTGCAACACGCAGCCTGGCATTGGCAAGAAGCACACTTAATTGCACAATGGGTGTCATTCACTGGATCATCTATTGATATCTGTCATTTCTGCTGTCTTAATGACGGACAATGAAAACAGGTCAATTCCAAGACTAATCAAACAAAACAGTGCCGAAGACATAAGTGGACAGCAATGCCTACCTGTATCACAATTCTTGCCAATGAATCCTTCCGGGCAATCACATCGATAGTCCGTATTTTCATCCAGTGCGGTACAATTTGCATCATTCTCACACGGTGATTGCTGACATGGGTCAGCTGCTCCCATGTTGGCATTAAATGAAATCATAAAGAACATTTAATCACCACCATTTAAATTTGGCTCATGACTTGCTAACAACTGGATTTTCACACAATCAACACTCAGATGCAATGTCTAAAGAAAAGGGGCTATTTGCTATGCGAAGGAATACGAGAGAAGCACCTTTTACATAGTAATGATGGTTCTTTGGTGGGATTTCACTGTGTGTACACAAAAGGGTTATATTCATTGGGCACGTGACATACTGACTGAGCACGGCCAACTTCCACTTTGAAAGTACAGCTCAATTTGAAAAACTTCCCACCAGCCTGACTTTCCTTTGCCGGTGAGGGAGGACTTGAACTCAGGGTAGGTAACGAGCAATACAAGCGTCCAAGCACGTACAGTCAACTCTCGTTATAACAAAGTTGCAGGGACCAGACAAATTACTTTGTTATAACCTGAACTTTGTTATAAGAGGAGTGGAAAAATAAGTAAAACATAAGAACTCAATAAAGTGGAATTCTCAGAATTTGTTCTTTACAACAATATTTTGTTACCACAGTGTTCTTTATAACAAGAGACGACTGTAGAACAAAGTAAAATGTAGACCAAGAGGTGGATAATTATTTGCTCCATGTGGAAGTATCCATGACCAACAAAAAGGAGAGAGGATTTGCATTTCAGTTCCCTCCGGTCAGTGGACAACTTGCAAAAAGATTTGTTTATATTGTTTCCAAGTCCAGGGTTGCAGCTGCCAGTCACCACTTTTGCCACTTCGACAAATGGGGAATATTTACAAGCCTATTAAGCGATATAGTCTTGACCAACTGGTAAGGAAGAAATATCAGCCCTGCATGAAATGTAAATGGGTTCCTAAAAATGGGCATTTAGCTGAAACTTTGCTAGAAACCTGAAGTCCAATCCAACTGCATGCTTGCCTAACCTCCATTTGTATCTGTAGGCAGGTAAAGAAATACTTCTTCACTTTTTGAAAGTAGTAATATCAGAATTCCACAAGGATTTTTTTTTTACCATTTTGACAATTCTTGCCTAAGAATCCATCAGGGCAATTACATCTGTAGTCGGTGTTTTCGTTGAGTGGGGTGCACGGAGCATTCTCCAAACAGGGCGACTCTCGACAGGGGTCCTCTGTGTGGTGGAAGTCGCATCAAAGTCCAATCAAAATGTGAACAAATTCACACACTTTTGTAGTAACCTTACACAAATTCCACCCACTCGTACTGATGCAGTGCATGAAAACGAGGTCACAAAAAGAGGTCACATAACCCCTGCTGGCGCAATCCATTGTGTCCTGTCATCATCATCAGCTTGTGATCAGACATTACCAGGGTCACACAAGGACACACTCACACAAGTGTGTAAAAACGCCTTCAATCATGGACTCCCTATTGTTCCTCTTTTGTTCATACTTAAACTTTTTCAGAAGACCTCCCATATGTTTTGTACACGTTTTCCAACCGTGGACTCTTCGGCAACCCTGGACCCTATTGTCTCCTATTGTTATAGGTCCACGATTAGAATGTGTATACAAACTCACACAGTTCAAAGGTCATAAGCACAAAAACCAGAGTAAAAACACCTAAAGGATTTCACTTTTGCAGCTTTAACCTTCATTTACTCTTCAGACAGTTTATCCAACCGCCTATGCTTTTGATTGGACAAATATCAAAAGCTCTCCCGGTAGCGTAAAATGCAAAGTGTGCACGTTTGACTATTTCTGTTTCAAATTTGCAATGTCTGATAGTACTCCAACTTCAAATTAGTATGTGGCAGACAAGCAATTAAATTTGTTCATATTGTCAAATCGCATCTAAATCTCAAGTCTGATCACGTAAATCCGGGAAATAGAATGTGACCGAAAAATGCTTTTGTCAGAGTTTGTACTTGAATGGCTTGTGACTTCACTGAATGAATTGAATGACTTTACCCAGTTCCTACACTACCCATAATGCCCAACCACTCATGAACAAAGAGGGGAGGCAACCAACATATCTTGCATCAAACAATTCTTCTGTTCACCGTCAAGGCGACAGGTGCACTAGAAATCTTAACCCTAGTCGTCCATTACCACTCTGACAGTTCTTTCCCAGGAAACCCTCAGGGCAGGTGCACATGTAATCAGTGTTGTTGTTAATTGCGGTACAGTTGCCTCCGTTAACGCACAGTGATGGTTCGCAGGTATCATTCCCTGCAATGACGAATAGGAAAGGACCGTACAAGAATTACACCTGTCACTGAAAGTATGCTGCATACCCTCCAGAGGTGGCATTGGCCGTCGCTGTATGGTACAACCATGGATATCTTAACTTTCACCTAGACACGACATTTGTTTCCAAAGTTGTCATCAAAATACTGCGCGTACAGAACATGTTGATTAATAGTGTGAGTGCCATTCAAAGCCAAACAGCACATTTATGCTAAGATATAAGGAGAATAAATGCAGCAGCAAGAAACAGCCCGTTTAGGTCACAGAAACACACACCGTAAAAGCATAGAAATGTCTTGCCTAGATTAAAGTTAAGATGTCTTTCTGTATACATCTCAATGCAACACAATGAGGGTAAGGCTATTATTTGGCTATGGCTAGGTGTCACACTCGTGTCTGTAGGGAGTAGCTGCAGCCAGTGGCCAAAGATTTGTAATCTATACACTTGCAATTTTTATCTACAGCTGAGTCATGTTACTAGACAAAGACTAATCATCCATCAAGTTATTTTGATACCAACATTCGTCATAACATGAGTTTAGGTGACGCTAAGCTGGTTTATTATACTTCAGACAAATGTATTAAACAGTGAAACCAATTTGACACGAAGTGTTTACTAAGAAATTCTCTCAAGTTGGAATTTAGTTGGAATCTATTAAAATTATGACAATTCAAACCACAAATATTTGATCTGAAGTCATGCACAATCCCTTTTTCGCTTTCACACCAAGTATGAACCAATCACTAGACCTTAAAACTTCCAAAACCAATTTGTAGGTTTTCCAGAGGCAATACATATCAACCATCATTTGACATGTTTGGTTATGAGGGAGAAGCAAAGGGGGCCCAAGTATTGAAATATAACCAAGCAGTAAGTGCTGCTGCGGGATCAGAGCATGGTGGAAATTCATACATAACAGGAAAAGGAAAAGTACTTCAAAGGCAATGTTCAAAACGTACATTCATTTCTTAAATCCAATCGGGATTACTATGACTTTAGGAAACTCAAAACAAGATATCAAAAGGTTATTTGACTGTAAAGAAACAAAAATGTAAAAAAAAAACAAATGCAAGAAATATAAATGAATTACCAATATGGTGGTTTTATAATTTGGATTCTTTGAGTAAGCAAGGACAAATCAAATATATTTACCAGGTCGAGGGCAAATAGAAAAGAAATCAGGACAGCAGTCGTTGAATCCTTGACACAGAGCATCACAAAAACATCCTCCCTGACTGCCGTCAGAAAAACATCGGTTAGAACAGGAAGCTAAAGAGAAAAACAACAAATATTAAAAGACCAGTTAAAAGTACTTCAAAAGATGTCTGAGATTTTGTGTAAAATAGAATACTGCAGAAGTTCTGGAAGCTGTTATGGGGCAGTTATCAATTTTGTACAAGAGTACTTTTTGAGTACCGAGTTCAATGCCAAATATTGAATTGATCAAATGGGAAACAAAGCTGGAAAACAGGAAATAACAGATGATTAAGGCAGAAAAGGTAAGATTACAAAATACACATAGGACGAAAGCTCTATCACCTGAACTCTGCAGCAACAAACCAGTGTTCTAACGCTACTGGCTGCTGGCATTTCAGTCATGCAACCGATAACGAACAGGCTTTTGCAGGTGAACCTGCACTGTCTCACATATATGCCGAAGCCTCTCACCGTTTCCTGGCGTATCAGTGACAGGCGGACGTACGCACTGGTTGTTGAAATCAGTGCAGCAATCTTGGTAATATGGACACGCCCAGTCGCAGTAGCATCCACCTTGATTGCCCACGGTGTAGCACCGGTCGACACAGCTTGCTGGAACAAAACCAGGACATCAGATCAGTATAAACATCTATGCAGCCATGTTGCATCAGTTCTTACAGTAATAACATACTGTGGAAGACTAGGACACATACATAATGTTTTGGAGGGTGGCAGCAGGATGCTCCAGGTATGTGCTCATTTGTGCATTTTGGCAAGAAATTTGTCACCACTTTGACAACCTGTGCGGACACTTTTGTCAACAAATAAACATCCCATTGGGTTTCATAATCTGCAGTCAGTGTGCACAGGCCTGTTGAACATTGACTCGCAATAGAGTGATCTTGGTTTTCAAAACCCTGATACGCAGGCATGTAACAGAAGTAACTTTCTGAGAATAATGACTCAAAGGTTTTGACATGAATTTCTCCATCTACATACCTGTAGGGTGTTGAAATGTTTCAATCAGAAGCCCATGAAAAGCAAGAAAAAAAGGCCAAGTGCACAAAAGCAGTGCTTGCATAATTTGCAAAAGCTGAACTTACAAAGTTCTGTAAATTTGGGGGAAGCAGAGCACTCTCGGCTCAGTACAGCAAGTATTAGTTCATGGTGTCGGCAAGGATTGCACACCCTATTTGTAACTATGGAATGCACGACTAGATAAAATAGCACAAGTAATCTAGGCATAAGTGAGTGTCCAACTGAAATATCTCTTGTTATTTTACCATCTCCAGGGCCATCATCCACAGGTGGACGAGGGCAGAGGTTATAGAAGTCGGAACAGCAGTCATTGAAGAATGAACACAGATCATCACAAAAGCATCCACCAACTCCTTCTGAGGTGTAACATCGATTGACGCATGTTGCTGGGGAAAACCAAAAGAAAAACATTATTCCATAACCTTTCACTTAGAAAATTATACACATATTGCCAGATATGTGAAAACCACTGCTTCACATCCCTCAGACGTCTTGCAATTTTTGTGCAAAATGTACATTTGATGCATGTAGTGGAAGCCATTACGTATAAAATTATGAAGAATTAAAAAGTGTTTTTGTCAGTATAAATTCCCAATTCATTTATAATTTGAAATTGTATTTATTTTGTCTGGGTAAATATAAATACAGCTCTGATGGAGTCTAATACATCTAACACTGAGTCTGACTAATGTTAGCATCAGGTGCCACAATGGCTGTGTGTCTGCCACATATTGCCCCATGAGGCAAGTGTTTGGCACGCCACTCTCTTCAATGTCATTACCATCAATGTAAATCTGTTAATAAAAAGCACTTCTTACGTTCCCCTGGGACACTGTCATTATGCAAGCAAATGTCACTGAAGTCATCACAGCAGTCACCAAAAGATGAACAGAATGAATCACAGTAGCAGTCTTCAACAACACTATCAGTGTAACATCGTTGAGCACAGGTCACTGTATTCAGTAGAAACACAAGCCAAAAGTATCTCAATAATTCTCAAAATAAACAAGCATACAAATATCAATCGATTCTGGTAACTGGAAAGACTACAGCTCGACTGGAAAGCCATGGGATTATCTCCAGATAACGAGTGTGATAGGACTTGAGGGACCCTGAAACTCCGACTCCAGTCACTGAGAGAAAGGCGAGGACGGGGAAGAAATGGATGAGGGGATAGGAAGAGATCTAAGGACGAATTTAACGGTGTGGTGGATTATCTGCAAACATAAGACCTGCTTGTTTTTTGGCCTCCGTCTACTCATCATTTTGCACTGTGCTTGAAAGGTCTTGCTGAGACCCGAAACACCAGGCCCACTGTTGCTGTACCACATACAATAAAAGCATTACCTTTGCCACAGGTCTTGTTGGTGTAACCAAGGGGACACTCGCACTCAAAATCAGTGTTCCCTGATAGAGCCATACAGGTTCCTCCATTAAGGCAAGGCTCTGAAAGGCATGGGTCTTCAGGTAGAGGTGCTGTGGAATAAATGGAGGTCAACAGTTTGATGCTCTGCATGCAAACAAGTTATTTCAGAGCTCAATAATAATAGATACGGATATTTTATAAAGCCTACACATCCACCATTACTGGTTTTCAAGTGCTACATCATTATCATCCCTGTTCAACGCGCTCACAAACATTTCTAACAAAATCGTACCAGCTTCCTAAGGACTATACAACTCCGTGTTGTTATTTCAGATGCCTTCAAAGTTATCCGTTTATAACTTTGAGTGTAGAGAGACAAATGGGGGGAAAATGGCTTGTAACCAGCAATCAGTATCAAACCTCACTCCTATGGTACAAACCACAACCACTAGGCCACATGCCTCCAAGATTGACTGGCTCAAATTACACTGTGTAATAGGTTAGCCTGGGCACATGCTCTCAAGAAGGGACTTGAGCATGACTATGTAATGTGTTAATATATGCAATGGTCATTCCATGAGGTTGCGGCACAATTTGTGATGGTGTCCTTGTTACATGGGTAACTTTTACCACCTGTCATGACCTGTAGAGGGGATCATTTACTCTGTAAAAGTAACACACATCTCTGCCTTCAGCCTTGCAAGATGTATCATTAGGAATCCACAGTGCAGTGAAACACTGTCACAAATTGTGCCCCGACTTCAGGGAATGACCCTTATCTCATCTGAACTACTTCAGTAATCAGGATAAAGCATAGTTGGGGGGACCTCTTACATAGAATCTGGCTCAATGCGGAGCTATTTCAGTATTCTTTAAGACTTGAGGAAACACATGGAAACAGATAAAAACCACATTAAGCCCAGGGGAAATATTTCCAGTCATAGTCACATCTGGCCTATTTTGGAGCATATGCACTGACTTGATATCTGCTGAATGCTACCCAATGTAACACTTTTCTCCTGTTTGGGGGCTCTTACATAATGGTTGAAAAACATCACAATGTGACTAAGTCATCATTTAATGTGATTTGAGATGGGCTCAAGGAGATATATTGAACAAGAAAAAATGTGAGTATTGGAAGTGAGGTCTGAACAGATGGCAAATCAGACATCTCATTTACAAAGTCAACTACTCAAATGTGCTAGCCAGGCATTAAATCACATTTTGTTGGAACTGACACCGAGTTGTAACTATTCTCAAAATTGAGACTGGCAACTTACCATCGTAGGTCACAGTAATACAGCGTGGCGTACTTGAAACCCTGCAGGAAAGTAAGAAATGTTAATTTTAAACGTACTAATTGACTATGAAACTGTCTGATTCCGCTTGAGCAGAAACCAAAGAGGGCGTGTTTTGAAATGAAATTGACATGTCCTTTGGTACCTACTCACCACATAGGCGTACAAGTTTATACGTGTTTGAGTACACGCAACAAATTTAGTCAGGAATGTAGGTATGGTCTTTGCGTGCGCGCAGAGTGCGTGCAAGAACCCGGCTGGAACACTTAGTACCATTTGTCTTTCTTTTGCTGGTGAGGGTGCACTTGTTCAGGGCGAATTCTCTTCAGCAAATACAGGAGATGATGAGTCAAAGGTGGTGTGATCATAGCCTCTTTTGAGTTTAAGGCTTTGCAAATGAAAAACACTCTTTTAAACCCACACACTATTCATTTGAGATTTCAAACAGAGGGACGCTTAACAAAAACAAGCCCGATTCGCGCCTTCTGATGCAAAATATAACGTAATTACTTAAACAATGGCCTCAAAGACGCAGTTATCAGGATGAGGTCACAAACATGCCTTGTGCAGCATTGAGAATATTGCAAGCCCAGGAAGCTTCAAACAAGGAGACTTGATGAGATGAATCAAAAAGATCTGCTTACCCATTGGACTGGACAGCATAGAAGCACATGATCTCATTGTTAGCTGCTTCGCTATCAGACCTGCCAATAGTCACCGTAATGCTAGCTTCTCTGCCTGCAGAATTCTCCACTGTAGTTAGTGCCGTCTTTGTTGTCCGCAGAGGGGACAGAGTCACAATATTACTGATGCTGTTGGTTATACAAAGGAATGGGTGTTTGTCTCCATTGAATAATATTCTAGTGCATTCTTCATTGGGTAATATGAATCCACGTATGAAATAACTAGTCTCATAAACATATTTACACAAAGTTCTTTTTATCCAGAAGAAAAACACAGAGCAGAGGAGATTAATTCATTTCTACTGTAATCCTTACCACTACAATGCAGGACTTATTCCAAAGTACAATTTAGGTATTATTGAGTATTATGAACAAGTGCTATCACAGAGTTTTACAAGTCCTTCCTGAAACATCAAACTAGGTTAGCATTTATGGAAGGTAAACTCTGGCTAGTTTATGCTCATTGACAGTCATAATTATGGTGGTTAAACATGGTAACCATGATCCATGCAATGCAACTTTTTATGCGCATTCATGTTTTAAATAACTCCATTTTCAAGTTTGTTTAGTTTTTGAAAACTTTAGTGTTTTAAACTTTGGTGTTTTGGGGTTGTCCTGCTAATGCAAAATTCCATATTCATGTGCAATACTGTGATGTCACTCCAGGAAGAAAACTTCAATGTTACACTGATTTGTGAAAAGAAACTGATGGGCATTTGAATATTTTGCACCCCCAATTTTTCTTTTCCTGAGTGGCTTCATCCTTATTATGTCCATGTAGGTCCATGGCAATAAGCCAATGGGCAACCCTTTGTAAGAAATATTTTCCACGAGAAAATTTGGACTTCTTGATCTGGACAAAAAATAATCACAGCACTAAGGGAAAGTTTGCGGGTACACCATGCGAAATTGATCTCTTTTATAAGAAAGGTTGTTTTGAGAAGAACCAGTGAGTGTAAATTCAATGTGCCAACCAGGATGTTCTGGTTGTTTTCAGAAGAGGGGACGACCGCCGCACCCTTGTCAAAACATCGAACTTACACTCACTAATTCTTCTGAGAATCATCACTTTTATAAAAGAGATTGATTTCACATGGAGTATCTATACCCTTTCCTTAGTCTAGCCTCCACCACACGAAGTATCAAATCTTACTTGACATCACAGTAACAATACCCCCCTGAGTGGTCCGGGGAATAATGCAAAATTTGAAATGTTTCCAAAACAGCACAAAATATGGCCTTGACAATCACTTTGTGGGATCCAGTCACAGATGAAAACTTCATCACGTGGACCCTTTGGAGAAAACTTTTTCAGTCAATGATGTTGTCCTGATTGGGTCGCTTACGTTATTCCATCAGCAGAGCTTCTGGCCACAATGTCAAAAGACCCACTGACATTAGTTCCTTGTGCGGCCACAGAGCTACCAAATGCTGGTGTGCTGGAGACGAATGTTGGCTCATCCTGGCAGACGCCACTGTCGCCGTACAGCTTCAGCACAAATTGGAGGGGTACTGTGCTAAGTACGTCACCGCCCTCCGAGTATCTGTCTTCTGCAACTATCGCCACACCGTAGAAACTGCGGTCGTTTGTAATGGAAGGCACGCGGAGGGTGCATGGTCCCTTAGATCACACAGAAATCATTCAAATACTGAACAAAAACAAGTACGACTAAAAAAATGTGACCCACTCTGTGAAAATGAGTCTTAACTCGCCACAGCCACTTAGGAGTACAAAGTCCTTTAGAATAATTTTGCACAGTGTAAGTCAATAGTAACCCGCAGCATTTTTCACCATGGAGTATCCACTTTCATCGGGATGCCAAACTGAGTGATACATCCGAAAAAAAAAACTGCTCTTTCCAATACAAATGTAAGCTCAAAAAGTGGCTCTGGCAACTTAAGACTCATTTTCACAGAGCGGGTCACATGTGCACAAATCAGGGGTGAGATGGAAGAGTGAAAATAAATCCACAAAGTGCCAAGAAGAAGGGTTGTGACCATGACACTGACAAGTGCATGATTGAATATTTTGACATTCAACTGCACCAAGACCCATGAAAGTAGAGATAAGATAGATATGTTTGAAAAAAAAAAAAAAAGAGTTTTAAAGAAAGAACAACTTTACAAGTAAATTTTCCTGTTGTTGGGTACAGCATTTAGCTGAGATTTGGTAAGGGATCGTACATATCTGAATATTCTAAGAATCAGCACAGCCCTGGGGTTGAGACAACAACCAACAAGAAGCTGAAAGAGTTTTGTTCTTCCTCTTCTTCGGTACGTGGCAACACATTCACTGAATGTATAGCCATGGGACCAGACGTAGTGGCACAGAGTTCATTTAAGTTCCTATCCCGAGATCTGATAAACTCAAGAACCGGATCCCCAAACAAGCTGATTGAAATTGTTGAGACTATTGTATCAGGAATCCTGTTCCAATCTCTACAAGTTTTAGGTACAAAGGAGTACAGGGCTTTAATAGATGACAATCATGCGAGTTCTATAACCCAACAGGTTATATGGATCGACACAAGAAGATGTCTTGGGACCAAGTTGTACAGTAGTTGATGTGGTTTATTTGGCTGGCTCGATGTACGGCTCTCTGCCTGATTATCAGATCTCATATGGATTTTATACATTTACTGGACATTCCATTTTTCATCCATCATACAAGTTTCCTTGCCTTATAAGGTATTGGCTAATAGTCCTTTGAATATTAATACAGCGTGAATGAATGTGTTTGGTTCATTTGGATTTGAGGGTAGGGCTAGTCAAATTAATGAATACTGACTTTTCCTTATAACGCCGGTGGACTGCCTCAATGGCCCTTCCGGTCCAGCCCTGCTTTCCTCCCCAAGAGTCTTGTGGTTAAACCAGCCATTCCTTAAGTGAGTCTCATTACTTGGAAAGCGGTTCTACTCTTGAAGGTCAATCCGTGCAACTTAAGTAGCGATACAACATGTGCTATTGTAACATGGTGATAATTCTCTCCCAGAAAGCAGTGAAACGTGCCTTGCATTTTTTTTTACATTTTTCAGTGCATAACATACTAGCAAAGAGCAGTCGACCAACACAATGGATGGATCAGATTCACTCCGATTCTGATCAAAAGATCACAAGAGAGAGCACACCCACGCATATTAGATGCCAAACGCACACACACAAAAGTAGAACACCAACACGATTTCACTTTGGAATTTTTAACCTGCTATTTTTTCCTACATTTTGTCTGACTACACCTGCTTTGGTTGGACAAATACCCACACTGGTCAGAGAATGTTACACGTCTGGAAGTATTTTCCGGTTCTTTTTTGGTAACTATGTGCACAGCAGCAGTGAAAATCTGAATGACTAAAACTTTACCAAAAATCCTGAATTATAAACAAACTCCTGACAAATTTCCAGTGTTTGGGTGGCCCTTTGCTGACATAATGTTGTGAGCACTGACCCAGTACTCACTGCAGTTACAATTTTGTTCCACAATGGAATAACCAGAGAGACAAACGTACCGGTACATTAGAGAGCCAGGAAGAAAGTCAAATAGATTTTGCTTCATTACATTGTTCTCCAAGATACTACGCTACTCTGATCCTAACACAAGGTAATCCAGAGGAGGTAGATTCAATTAAGAGCAATCTAGAGCATGATCTAAACAACCACAACACCCACAAAAAAAACATCTTACAGAATCCAGTGCAAACACATTAAGCTTTTACATTGCATTAAAAGGGGCTCTTCAAGTTTTTTAATTAACCTGATTAGTGGCCATGAGAACTTGTTGGGTCCAATATGATTGAATGAAGTGAAGAATACATTTTGCCTATATAAATAAATATAGCAGATCTAGAGGGAATCTGGTTCGTAAGTGACTTTGTCACAAAGGCGGACGTGCCACGATTTGCATGCTCCCATTGGACAATCACTGAAGTTGCGAGTTAACTTCCGGTTCCATGTACCTGTAAGCAGCGATAAATGCATGTAACCCTATGTGCATTGCATGTGCAGTGGATGTGGTTTAAACTGAAGTGACGTCACATTTACGAACCAGATACATCTATCAAGGATATCATTTTGTAACTTTAGAAGCAGAAATTCCCATTCGAATCTCTTCCCTGCTATGTTCAGTTCCACCACCGTTTGAGATGATTCCCCAGTCCTTTGTTCGATAAATGCTGGGCAACTCCTTTTTACACAAAATGGTGGATCCCCTATTGTGATGTGACCCTGACACTACCTGGTTGCAACACAGCCAACAAAACATTCCACCCATTTGATCACCATACTCCCATTTAGAAAGTTTCCAACAGACCGCTTTCATTATGGCTCTGTGAAAGCAGGTATCCTCTAACCTCAACAGGTCAACTGCATTATTCTGACAGTGCAAAGCAGACAGGTTTTTATCTCAGAGTGAAGTAATATCTGCCCGTTCATTCCCTTCCCAACCCATGTTAAAAGCTGCTTCTCCTCTACCAGGAACAAAGACTTGAAATGAACACCCCTTTCGACATTGGAGGCAATATTTCCATGACACCTGGTATTTTGAAAGAAAATGTAAAGACTGCTCACCAGTGTTAAATAATGTACGTAAAAAATGGGGGCTTATCAATTTTAAACGAGCAAACATGACCTGTCCTTGGAACAATTAAGTGGACAGCTGACTAGATGACATACAGGCATCACAGAAACTTGGGATATTTTTGGTACAGATAAGAAATTCATAAGAGTCATACCTCTGATCCTGCAGGATTGAAGCTGATATCTACGAGTTGACATAATGCAAAACAAGAGTCAGCGAGAGAATTTGCATTGTCTGCCTCCCTGCACGACACGAAGTCGCCATCTTCATCCACAACTGTGAAACAGGCAAACACACATTAGCACCGCACAGCCAGGGTAGGCATTCCTTTAGTTAAGCAAATTTGGTGAAAATACTCCTTTGTTTGAAACGTGAATGTTGTTTTGAGCTAGCTTTTTAATGATGATTTCCTCGACTGGTCTTCAGTTTGCAACAGATGGCCCTTGCCCCTGTACCTGTTTCTAGAGAGGGGGGAACCTTGTGTGGACATTCCACACAAGGTTTCCCACACAGCGCAGGACACCTAACTTTTGTTCCGACGTCCATACAGTGATTTAGTAAACAGGAGACCACACATTCTTGTGCCAGGGTTGTGGGACAAACACACGGCATTTCATCAATTATGTGGGCATCAAAAGCACTGTGGGAACTCAGAAATGTCCCCCCCCCCAACTTGGTCCTAATTTGCCACACAAAAGAAACTCTCCCTTAAGAATGCTGTGACGGCCTGCCCACATGCATACCAGCACGGCAGTTGCGGGAACTACATAAATGTTGTAACACACAAGAATGCTATGGAGACCAATTGATGTCCCAATAACTCATTCTAAACTTTCCAAGCAAAACAAATCATCCCCTCATTGCGGTTCCATGGCCTTATCCCCACTACTGTTGGCCCACCCCAAGACTGAAAATCAGATACTAAACTAATGGGGACAAAGCTTCATGCATAAAAAGACTATGAGGTCAGTATTTGGCATTGTGGGAACACTGCTCAAATAAACAACTTCAGCTAAAGAATATGCAATCAAGATATCTTTATTATTTTGATATAAAGGAGGGTTGTGACAACTCTCAGAAAAGACAAAGTCCCATCCAGGTCAAATTACATCTCTAAGTCACCTTTCAAATGGTTAGTCAACGGAGGGTCTTCCAACATTGTTGCAGCTTATTACACAATGTTGCTGCACGCCACATGACAGACTGCCCTGACCAAAAGTGCCCTTATTGCCAAAATTTCTAAATAGGCTAAGACAAAGTCCTTCAAGTCAAATTCTGCAAAATTTAAGGTGCTCGTATCTGAAAATAATGTACAAAAATACCTAAACAAGCTACCCTGTTCATCTGGAATGCATGGTGAGATTTTGGTTCAGTACCAATTCAAGCCCTTACTTGGAATGCGTATGTTGGTTGTACATCCACGTTGAACTGGCACTTCAGGGAACATTGAAGTGATGGGTGGGTTGTTTATCTCTCCATTATTTGACCGTCGAGTCAAAACCATGGATGTCCTGAGACCATACTGGAATACGGTGTTGTCCCCCTGTGAGGTCGGGACATTACTGGCCCAACAGCATCCACTATACCTGTTGATTGGAATGCATCAGGGGCAAAAAATTCTTCAAAATGTTTTCACAATCCGGGGGGTTGCCACTTTGGACATAAAATTCCTGTTTCTTAGTTCGATTCTAAATGCATAAAATACAAAAGCAACAAAGACTGGCTGGTATTGCTGCAACACAAATTTAAACAGCGAAAATCTGTACCACAAATTCCCCAAAGTTGGACATGTGACATATGTCACCTCCTCCAGTTTCACAGAGCATATTTTGCACGCAATAAATTTGCTTGCATGGTATTTCCATTTGAATGATGCATAAACCAGCTATTTAGGCAAATGCAAATGACTGCACTTACCCTAGAAAATAGGGTTCAGAGCTGCCGACCGGAAAGAACTTGGAAACCACTGTAGTGGACACCCCCGAGCTCCACGACACATCCTGGTTGTAATCCGTGCAGATGAAGTCTCGTGCATCCTCGATGAGGTTGAAGTTGTCAGGACAAGTCAGGCCACTGTTGGTATCTCTGCGGCAGGTCATGTCCCCTCCCGGTATCCTGAGAAATGTTTCCACTCTGTTTGTGGTGCAGTACACTGAATTGAGTGGATTGAGCCATGCCACCCGGTGCGAGACCTCAACCTGCATAATGAAATCAAGATGCAAAGATGAGATACCCCAAATGGAGGGAAGATATTAGCCAATGCCCCTTTAAACTGTTACATAAAGAGGTGTCACACTGGCAGTGGAATCAACCTCTTTGAGATGCTCAAGCATTCTGAAAGTTCAAATCCTTGGATACCATTTTCTCGCAAGTAAATGAATTGTAGAGCCTATGCTAAAATCACATACATTGTAACATCCCTTTTTTATGGAGTAAATAAGACAGCAATCCTTTCCTTCTGAACCATGCTAATGTGGATGTGTTCCATTAGCGGACAACCCTGACCCTGGGATGATCTTGTGTGCTGTGTCAAATGAGCAAGAGAGTGGGAACTAGGTTGAACTCCTGTCTAATTGAATGCACCTTATAACACTTGTATGTTTTAACTTCCAAAATTGGTAAGAATTTTCCATTTTCTAGTAATACCCTCCCCTGATTCCTCAATCCTTCGGTTGTGTAAAGACGTAACTTCCTCAGGCTGTGAAGGTAATTTTGAAACAGAAAAGGGTTTTAAATTAAGTTCAGACCAGGCATGTGTAGCAAAAAAAAGACAGCAAAATTGTATTTGAACACATTTTAGGTATGAAAGTGCTGGACCAATACTTCCAAACACTTTGTATACTAAATGGCGTATGACCTTACATTTCACGACACTACAATGGCAACTGGCCAGCATGCAAATGAGAGACAGTAGTGGATTCAGGTGGGTGCACAACCATTGTTTTTTGGGGGGTCTTTTTCTGGAAAAATTTTACTTTAATTATACCTCTACCAAAATCAGTTTGCACGGAACGGCAAAAGCTTCAACAATAATTATTTAGTTGTATTAAGGATTGTATAAATGCTTGTGGCACAACCTCCAATTTTAAGGCTTTTGTCAGAAAATCTTCATGCAATACAGGGGTTGTATGGAATTCCATATCTGCTGTCGCCTGTCGCTCGTCGTGTGTCATGCGTCGCCTGTCGTGAATTGTACTGCGGATGAGTTGGCCTAAACATTTTTGCTGAAAACATTTTTCCCAAAAAATCTTGGTTGAGTTCTCAGAAAGGCAACATTTTTGTTGTCAAGGGGCTGGGTTAGTCTAGCATTAATGGCATTAATTATGAGACTACATATGCTTTACAGGCAGGATCTGTACTTGCCTATTGGAAAAAGATCCTCAGAAGTGAATGGAATCATCACAATATCATTTGTTAAACCCGGCTTTTGCAGGTCATATGCAACCCATTTGAACACTGTTTATAGAAAAAAAAAGCCGAATAGCTAATCCCCCCTCCATTGTTTTTAAACAATTCAAATCAAATATTCTGTGGTGTAAAACACACTGAAGTTGCAAGCCTAATTTTGTTTCAAGATGCATGGGTATGTGGGGCTATTGAATTAAATTCATGTTCTGCCTTAGAATATTGCATAGAGTCCTGCAACAAAAGAAACTACGAAGGAATTGTCCAAATGATGAAACATTGCATACCTTCATGTCATGTTTAGAGGTACGAGTGAATTCAACTATAACATCCACATTGCGGTATGTGGTGTATACCTTACCATACCATATTAGATAGCACGCTTCAGTCTGGTGAAATTCTCTTGAAAATATGAGATAAAAACAGAAATTTTAAAGAGGTAAACCTTGGAATGGAGTATGATGAGAGTGCAAGGAATGTATCATAATAAGAACAATATCAATCTTGAGAACGTTTTTAAAAACTTACACAGTTGAACGGAAACAATAAAAAAAAACACAAGTAATGGTGCTATTTCTACTGCAATATCCAAACAAAAAAAAATTCATGCGTGACAGGCGACGAGCAATGCATGATGGACAATTGCAGATACTGAATTCCATAGGGGATGAAAGTTCCACTTTTCTGTGTTCTTAGTACTATACGGTGACTAAAAGTGTTCATCAACTGACCTACTTTCTGACCCATTTTTCACCAGTTTTACTGAAATAAATCTGGGAATAACAGACTGTCAGACTTTTACATAATTCTGAACACAACGGGATAGTTATTTTCAAACATTTTGGTGTTCCTGACCAATTCTGGTGGGGGTATTTAGACCAAGTAAGTAAAACTCTTCCCCCCCCTTTCTTCCCGATTCTCTTTTGCTCTTTAGGGGTAGGCCTAATTTAATAAACTTTTAAAGACAAAAATATGCCATGACGCTAGTATGTTTCAGATTCACCAACACTCCCCCCCCCCCTTTCAGGGTATGCGGTCTATCTGCTACTGCTTTCGGGGGCAGGCTGGGCCAGGTGGACTCCGCACGATGCCCAACCGTACTACCGTATGGAGCAACCTAGTCCCGGTAAAACTCGGACCCTTCGGGTTGCCTGTTGTTTATTTACATTTTTACTCGGACTGACGTTAGATACGAAGGGAATGTAATGCAGACTACCGTCCACGATCCAACCTACAGGGTCGGGGAAGGGAGATTATTCAAGATATTGCTGACACAGTCTGCGAGAACGAACACAGCAAGAAACTCGGAAAGTCGGTAATAGTTAATACTAGTACTATGTAGTAGTAGTACTAGTACTAGCAGTAGGCGCCGAACTTTTCTCCAAAACGGTTTGGGCCGAACTTACGTGCGCACGTACTCCCAACTCGAACTTTAAGTTTCAAACTCCGCGCCGGCAAACGAGAGCCCGGAGCGCCCCGTTTTTTAGCTCCATGATCAAAATAAAAAAGACGGCCATTCACAATAGTGCGCCTCCATTGATCTCCATTATATAATGGAGATCAGTGTGCGCCTAGCCTGGCCTCCGGCCGAGAGTTTGCAACGCGTTGACCAATCACAACGAGCGAATTCTGTCGGCCGGCCCTTTCCAAACGCGTATCGGGTCGTCAAATTTCGCGCATTGTGATTGGCCAACGCGTTGCAAACTCTTGGAGGCGCACTATTTTGAACTTTGAGCTCTTGTTCTATGTGGTTAAATGCAATGAAAAGTGCTCTTTTTTAAACACTATAAAAATTACCCATGCTTTCACGGAGGGCGCTGTTCCTATTATGTCATCTACGGAATTAAAACAGTTCAGTGCATAATTATAGTTTTTGCTATTAAAATTGTGAAGCCAGAATTAACTTGCTGAAAATGTTTCCAAGAAGGGGAATGGTGCTTGCTTATTGTTATGCACAACGACTCAGCAAAGAAGACGAAAAATTAGTTCAACAAAGTCAAAAACAATGTTTTCTGGAGCGAGATTTGTGTGGACAATTGAAAATATAATTGGCTTATCCACCAACAAATGAAACGAAATGGAAAGATTACGGACAAAACAACAATTCTGTATACACAATAAAATAACTGAATTTGCGATCTTGCTTGATCCTCGTGGTGTTTTATTGGCAGCTGTTTTTGTCTGTGTTTTCTTTGCTATTACATGTAACTGCAACTTGTCGCAGTGACTACGAAATAGAAAGAACAATATATAGCATTAAATTACTTTTGCCGTCGTGATTTTTTTTTTAAGATTTGGATGCACTTTTCCATTATCCATGCAATGTTTATCACATTGTCACTCCAAAACATCAAGTTTCAAAGTCTTTCTACGAATTTGGCTAACTGACTAACAACATGTTGACCACCACAGGACAGTTACGTTCACGAAAAATAAAATGCGCTCTTTTATTGCGCTCTTTTATCACAAGGAGTGATCATGAAATCTCATAAAATACCTTTTTGAGTGAATTCCGTAATGAAAATAATTCAAATAAAACACAAGATCGTAAAACAACTTGGCTATTTATTCCCAAAATAAGTCTAGAAAACTAAGCGTTCGATAAGGGCAATAACTGCACGTGAACACTTCAGGTACACAACCTAATAAAAGCAACTGCGCAGGGGACAAACGGACCTTTCGGTGAAGCAGTTGGTGCGTAGCAAGCATTCGCTAGTCCGCACACGCTCTGGCTATGCACGCACCGGTGTGAAGGTCTCACTAATTTTCCGGCGTGCCGGGATTTCCGGAAGAACGCGCCCGATAAATGAGCACGACGCCGCAACGTGCCCATTTATCTGCATTTGGCGCAGTGGCGTACGAGGAAATATTATGCATAGGAGACTGTAAAATCGGGGAATTACTTTGACTTTGCCACTTTCATTATTGAATATTCAGCAAGACAGACATCTGCCCCTTGTCAGACCTTGACAAACGGGTGTTTATTATTTTCAGTGATTATGAATTTGTTGGAATTGAGTGCCGGTAATCATGGGGGCGGGCCTTTATCTAATGTCTGTTCCAAATGTACACCCGGCCGCCTTTATGTATGAGGGTATGGCTTCAGGGCAACAAACCTAACATATAGGCATAAACATCATCAATAATATGCATGCCCCGGCCCAAAGAACAAAACTGGACAGCGCCTAAAATGCGTGGGTACGATCTTTCCGCGCCATGTTGGTTCTCACCATGCCCTGCGCGATCTAACCCCTGGTATTGTATAATTAAAGGATGCATGCCACCGGATCGTTGGATTTCTACGCGCGAGCTCATTAATTTTTTTTTTTTGATCCGACAACATTTTTACAATAAAACATGCCGTAATCAGGAGGGATCATAGAAATATTTCTCTAGTCCCAGATTTGGGAGTGATAGTTTCCAGTTAGGGGTATTTCTTTTACAAATAGCCCCAAATTGCGGGCCAATTTGGATAGAGGCAGGCGGCTACATTCAGAGCTGAGCGCATAATATTGCTACTATTTTGGGGGTGTCTTCGGGGAAAGGCGAATATAAAAAAGAATTTCGTGGCTTACCCCCATAAAATTGAAATGAAGAGTGATCTTCTGGCCAAAGTCTGGAATTACAGTGAAAAACGGAGGCCAACCTCTTCCCAAAAATCTATAGGCGGCGCTCTTTCGGTCTGACTTTGCACTGTTTTCTATGGGCGCGTATTTGGTGTAGTGCAACCTTAAACATCCCACTGTTGGGATACATAAATTTGGACCCACCCATAAAGCCTTTATTCCCGTTTTGTTCCCGGTGAACAAAACGGGACTTACTGCACATACCTTCAGGTACTAGTTTGGGTCGTTCGGCAGTGTTCGGTTAGTGGCCGGAAATCCGAGCACCCCGGAAAACTGAGACTGTTATACCAGACATGTCAGAATTCAGAAAGCGGTAACTGGCCAGATGTTGTGGCCCAAGCAGTTCAAACTCCTTTGCCCCTCCTCCATGATGTGTATAAAAGGCACTAGCCCGAGAACCACAAGCACGCGTACTACATTCATTTGCACTACAGTTTTTGGTTCAAAATGACGTCACACTTCGGTACTCCATGATGTAATTTAATACAGTTATATGATATCAGACCTTGTTAGGATTAGGAATTGACAAACGTTTGCACGATACCAAGAGCAGAATATAGGGAAAGACTGGCCAATCTGCTATTTTAAAAAAAATGGAACGGGAAGTACTCAAAGGTCACGGGGAAGGGCGCTTCAAGTAATTGGTAAATAAAACTTGGAATGACGTAATATACCGCACAAAGGTTACAGTGGCGGGAAAGGCGAAGATTTAGCGCACTGCACTTAATTACACCATTAACCCCCCCCCCAATCTCATTACCAATTTCCAGAGAGGCAACACAAAGGTTGTATAACTTGCTAAGTGTGTTAGCCAGTTTTGTTTCATGGCATACTTATTCACTGTGAATGAAATAAAAGTATAAATAACTTATGTGTGCATTTTCCATCACTGATCAGCTAAAAATCAAACAAAACAAAAACAAGTTTGTTTGATTTTTTTTTGTTTACCTTTTATTATTTTTTATTCTAACAAAATCGTCGAGCTTTTAGGAGTACATCATGGTGTTTCATGGTGTCGGGACAATTCCCAGAGGGCAGATAACTCATCAGCAACAAGCCGACAACTTAACGGCGAAAAGAGGTTACTTCAAAACTATTTTATAAGCATGATTTAAGATAATTTTCATCCCTTTCCTCCTTTTTCGCGCCCCCCCCCCAGTACCTATTGCCCCCTACCTCGCCCATGACTCATAATAAACATACCGTACTGCCCATTTTGTTTTCCCACACGAAGCAACCTGCACACTACAACGGGGACACACCAAACTTGCACTCACCAGTTAGATTCCACTCTTTGTTGAAGAACAAACAGCATAAAATTTCAAACACCATGATGCCATGATAAACTTGCACATGCTAGAGGGGAGGGGTCTGAGAAAGAAAGTCACGCGCGCCAAAGTCAAACCGATGCACGCAAACTAGACACGCCCAAGATCGTCTTCAGTCAACCGTGGCTTGGTGCCTTGTCTGTTGGTAGAAATCAGCCAGCTTGTTGTCAGTTTAAGTAATTTGTTAAAGGTCATTGTATTTAGGTGCAAGTGATTTCAGATACTGTTCAATGGACTTTTTAAGCTGGGAGTTATCTTCGGTACGAAAGGAGGGTAACGGTGGAAGTTGTCCATTTTCGTTGAGGGAAAAAGGTCATTCTATCAACTGTTTTACCTCATGAAACGTCGCACTTAGAAAAGGAGGGTAAAAGAAAAGAAAAACTTAGAAAGGGGGAGTGATATTTCACACAATCCCCTGACCCTGTTCAACAGGACATTTAGGCATTGAAGTGCCGCAGTGCGATTGATGCATTTCCAGTACACAGTACTTCCCTTCGTGGTACATACATTACCGATAATAGTCGAGAAATATATAATTGGGTGAGACATATGTGGAACTGGGGCCTTGGGATAGGGTGAAAGTTTACTTCACACCCTTACTGAGACTGATGACGAACGGTAAGTGCTTATGACGCACATTCCTCCCACGTACGCAGTAATCCAAATACAGCGAAAGGCCCACCATAACCAATTGCCGGACCCGCCCTTTGTCAATATGACCCGGTGAAAACGGCATATCGAGTTATTTATCCGCAGTCAGGTACCATAACATCACCGGTACCACCGACAATTGATTCTGTTTACGGTCAAAGGCTACACTCATTGCTAGAGTATACTTGAGCGGCACTCGTACGCCTATATATATTTTGGATAATGAGACTGAATACCAGATTAGGACTTCAGCCTGGCTGAAACCATTGACCAGAACCAGAAGAAAAGGGAAGAACCTTGCTGGGGCATAGTAAACCGTCAATGACAACGGCTACCACTCTGGAAAAGCGAAGTTTCTTTGTTTGTTTTGTTTTTTTTCAGGAATTAACATCCCTCGTGTGGTTAATGGGTTTGGGCTAGTAAGAGGCAACGCAAAAAAAAGGTGTTACTTGTACAGACAGTGCACGTTTATCGGATTCTGTCCGGAAAGTGGCTTTCATGAGACAGTTTTATTCTATTCACCCAGTATAACGAGACAGAATTAAGAATAAAATGACATATTCCCTCTGAAAAATTAGTAAAAGTTACTGGAAAGTTTCATAATGCTATTTTATTAGCAGGGATAAGCCTACGGTAGCCCTGCAGCATCTTCATTGTTTTGCAGGATCTCCACAAAAATTATTTTCTCGATAATCATTGTATTCGGCACAATGTATAGCCTATATAGTATCCTATTTTTCGGGTATTGACAAACTGACAAATCTATCCACACCATCTCAAGCCTATGTCTTTGAGGCAATGACCTGACGCTGAGTTCAATAGGATTTTAAAAACGAAACGATTGTCTTTACAAGGACAATGAAAGTTTACTCCAGCATATAGGCTAATTCTTGTGAGAGAGCCCTTAAAGAGTAGTTTTTGCCTGAGAAACTTCCAGCAAACAACACTTGACGCTGTAAATGTAACTCAAGACTTGATGTTCATGCCTTTTTACGTTAGACAAACCATGCTACCCTTTGTAAATACCAAAAACAATGCTCGCAAATGTTGAAATCATCCATTCTGTCGTGTCCGACTTGCTTATAGATTTCATTAGTTCTAAATGTCATTTTGACCTGTCACAAATAGACAACTCAATATAGTGTGTAAATGAGCTTACTTCTACACTGTCGCTATCTGACGGGTTGTATCTCAGAAACCTCCAACGCACAGTACCTCCTCTGAAGTGAGTGGCTTCAACGGACAAACAGACAATCAGAAGAACAGCAACAGCCAGCCGTTGCGAGTTGTCACAGTGCTCCGTGAGAGCCATCATTGCAAACTAAGGTGCGTTCACGTTAAACGTACTGGTGAACATTGGTTTACTATAATTGGGCAAAACTAAATTCCACCATGCGAATGCTCGAGTTCACTGTGAAAATGCAAGTTCTTTCTTCAAGCGTTATAGCTGCATTGTGCGTGATTGAATTCTTTGATGCATACAAACCCACGAACCGTACAAGGGCAGGTAATCATAAATAGCCAATGAACGACAGGTGAAAAAAAATTGTGTGGCCAAGATGATGAGAAAAAATGGTCATCGCAAATAGGCGTGTATCACAAAAAATGTCATAACAGCTATCATTCGGTATATTGCTACAGGCGGTTTCTGCAAAACAGACACACCAAACTAAAACAAACCAAAACAGGCACACCAAATAAAAACAGCCCCATATAAAAACAGACACACACAAGTGTGTATTTGCCTGCAAC
>NW_019091411.1:998994-1100883 GCF_001949145.1 Acanthaster planci
ATTGAATGCAGAAACAAACTCACATACACAGCCCCCCCACACACACACACAAAACAAAATGATATAGCAAAAGGTACGGGGAAAAATAGGAAAAAAATTAACAAACAACAGAAAAGCAGCAAACAAAACAAAACAAATTAAAAGGGCCAATTCAAAAAATTTACTATATATGCTTTAAAATTCAGTCTGAATGAAAAAAGACTTCAATATCGGAGAAGTTTAGGCATTGAGGCTAAAACCTGTTGGGATGATTCTGAAACAACTTGCAATCCGTGGTTTATTCTTGTAATCACAACTAATTCTGGATATTCTTATAGCACACATAAAAGTGTTTTTATGTGTTATTTTCGGTGTTTAACAAACCAGAATTATGCCACATCATTACAACTGTATCAAGAGCTGTATAAATATTTGAATCTACGAAGTCACTGAGATTTTGATATCAGCATAAACCTCGGTCATTCTGATTGATTCTGATCTGATTGGAGTTATGCGTTTCTTATTTTTGATAAAATCGTTACAATTCAGTTTTAACCCCCATTAAATTGCAATCACTGGGATTGACTATCCTTGTTTCCTTCGCAAGTTATTCTAATAAACAGTGAATCGGGGCTAGTTTCTTCCGATGCCATAAAGATTTTTCAGTCGCCATAGATCGGGGTATTCATTTCAGTATATCAGGATTGTGACCCCCCCCCTGTTTATAATCAACAGATGTCAAGATTCAGTGGAAATCGGAAAAGGCAGTGAGATTGAAGTGAAAGCATGACCTATTATAGCCTTTGATCAAGGCGCTCGCGGCGAAATGGATAGTCGCTCGAAAGCGAGGATCGGAGCTAGAGGAGACTAGTTTAAGCACCAAACCAACGCACGAAGAAAGACTACACGACGAACAGCACGTGCATGCGCATAGCCGAACTAAGCGTGTCGTGGACTGTGCGCGCCCCCAGGCGTGCCTGCAGGTTGTCGTGTAGTCTTTGTTCGTGCGCTGGTTTGGTTCTTAAACCAGTTTCCTCTAGCTCCTCGCTCTTGAGCGCCGATCCATTTCGCCGCGGGCATCTTGATCAAAGGCTAGACCTATTATTATTCATTCACCAACCCACCGACTCCTTGGGTTTAGAATGATCCAAACGAAACCGAAAACCGGCATAATCCAAACCGACAAAACCGTAATAAACTCAATCTAATCTCAATCCAACCAATCTCAGATAAAATATTTAGGAATCGAGCTAGACAATGTTCGGGGACAAAAATTAAAGTATTGTTCTGAGGAATTTGTGATGCATGTCTTCAGGGTTCGGGAACTGATTAAAGTAATCAACTCAGGAAAAACTCAACTGCACACAATGCAGGCTCGACGTGCACAATGGTTATGTTTTATTGTAAAAAATAACGATAAATCTCAAGCAATGACAATCAATCAAAATATGATTTAAAGAGAACACAGGATCTTGTGAAAGTTTAATACGAAACTTTCACATCTTAGTCTTGAAATTCATAGAGTATGCAACGGAATGCCTGGACAGCAGATAAGGGAACACGTACACCAGTGGTTCGTCTGGCCTTTCTTTGCAACGACACAGCCCAGTCATCTGCATCTAAAGCGGACAGACTAGTAGACTGAGTCACTTGACTTGGACTCGGGTCGGACTCGAGTCACTATTTTTGTGACTCGTGACTTGACTTGTAACTATCAGTTTTCGACCTGCGACTCAACTTGTAAAGAGGGACTTATGAGTTGACTTTGACTTGAACAAAATACTTACAGCTTGCTTGTGTTTGGACCAAATGGACTTTTGACTTGACTTGGCCTGTAATCAAATGACTTGTGACTAGCTACCACCGCTGAAACAGACTGAGTCCACGTCACTGCAATCTCTAATCACCATGATGCTGGATCAAGATAGACAAACTTTGATTTACAGAAAAACAACATACTTTTGCGACCATGGTCCATGTATGTTTCGTTCAAATAAAAAAAAGGAAAGACAAGAACAAATAGACAACAAACAAACAAAACACGTCGCTTTCTTTTTTTTTTATTTGAAAAAGAAAATTGAAAATTAGTCATTTCTCAATGTTCAATTCGATAACGAAAACCGACGAAAAAGATACAAAACGTATTTCTCGTTTCAATGTTAAAAAGGAATTTGAAAACAAACGGTTGCGTGTCATTAGCTGTGACCCCCGTGTGACGTACTTTTCTTCATTAAAATCTGTGCAAGGCCGCCAGCCCTTCCGAGTTTACCTGCGCCCAAACAGGGCGCTGGGCGACGACCGAAACACGGACATGTGCATGTGCCTTTCCCATAACCCAGCATTGCAAAGGCGTTGGGGTCAAATCAAACCCCCAGACTGTCTTTACCGTGCTGTCGAACTCTCGTCTCGGAGCACTTCTCAAGGCGAAAGTAACTTTTGAATGCGAGACATTTCTTTATGGGTTGCCCCTTCTTTTATTTGGGAACAACAATTTCATTGTAATCCTCGATTTCAACCATTTCGATTTCAATCCAATTACTGTTTTCAATCTGAACAAATAAACCTAAAATCGAAAATGAGTCGTTTTTCCATCTGAAAACGAAACACGTGGAGTAAGGAACAGAAATCGTTCCTCGTTTTGCATGTTGGAAAAGGTCAAATAAAAACGCATTTCAATAATTTCTTAAAATTTCATTCATAAATACCTCCGGCAGTCTTCCTATTCAACAACGTGAAACTCGACCGTGTATTAACATTTGGAAATTCCCCTCTGCGTAAATAACGCGCCTAGCACCTGACAGTTTAAGCGATTCTGATTGGTCAAGAGTATCTGTGCATACGGCTCGCCACGCGCGCGCCAAGTCCATATAAGGAGATTCTGTCGGACAACTTGCATAAGGAATATGCCATAAAATGGACGGTGGTGTTCGGGAAAATGAAAGTAAAATTCTAGAACAAAATGGTTGGAAATCCACCACATATTGACTCCTTTTGACTCCCTGACTAAAAAGGTATTAATGAATGGGTATGTGCTTGGCTGGTCTTCAACGTTATCGGGAGATTGAATGCTGATAATACCCTTGGCTGCAGCTCGGGCAATGGGAACTTCCATTCTCCTGAGCCGGTCTTTAGCCGGTCTTAATTCGTTTACGACCGGCCAAGCACATATTTTTAACCGGTTAATTGAAGCAATATACAAACGCCCAATATTCGAGGACAGTATGGCCAGTGAACGTCAAAAGCTGGACATTGCTTTTGAGAAACATTGTATCTGTAGGTTGCTCCTCGTTTTACTTTGGAAGCAATGAACTCCCCGTAATCCTCTATTTTCAGCCATGTTTAATTCACTTTCTTTTAGCGGGACACAGTTTTACGTAAAGTCTTACATTACAAAATGATATATAGAACAATGTTTTACTCTTCAAAAAGTGCATCAATAGATTACGATGTTATTCATTTTCACATTGGAAACTGAAAGCAAAATGATTGTCCCTTTTTGGGCCTTTAATAATGTAAGACGAAAATTGATGGAATCGTTTTTATTTTTAATTTTTATTTCAAAAGGAAAAACGAGAAACGACTCGTTTTTCAAATCTCTGGTTTACTTTTTCAAACTAAAACGACTTGTTTCCCATTTTTCGTTTTCAAGTCGAAAACGGATGAATGAAACGTACACAGACCTCCCTGCCGCATCTATTACACATAATGTGCAGGAAGCCACCACCTTCTTAAAGCTTGACGTCATTCTAAGATACCTCTTCCATTTTAAGATGTCAGCTGACAAACGTCAGCGTAAGTAAACAAAAAATTGGGAAGAATTCGCAAATCAAAATACCAAAGCAATTTGGAGGACTAATTTACAATACTGAAATCGACAAAGGGAAAATGATTTATACCCACCCAATTATATAAGCCGATATTGACAGAACACTTTCTAAGACGGAATTAAGTTACTTGTTTTAGAATGTAAGAAATTTCTTTGTGAGTTGCTCTTGTTAGCAACAAATTCTTCGTAATCCTCTACTTTGGCCATATTTAATTAACATAATTTGGTCAGCTGTAGAGACGTCTGTCAATTTACCAAATGAAAAATGAAACTGTTTTCCATTCTTCAAAAAGTGAATTGGAATATATACATGTTATTTGTTGTAATATTTAAAAACACACACAAAATATGATTGTCGTTTTCAGTTTTAAAATAGAAATGGTTTCACTTATTTTCCACTTTTCGTTTTCAAATATAAGGAGAAAGACAAACGATTTTCTCGACTTTTTACTTTTGTTTAAAATGGAAAACGGGAAGCGACTTTTTTTCGATTTTTCGTTTCCAATGAATGGTTCGGACCACAGTTGACCATTTAAAATCTGAGGCTTAGTCGTATCGGAGGTTTTCAATAGCCGATGGTTATGCACGTAAATAGCCACATTCATTCATCGGTATGGGGGAACCATTCACACGAAAATTTGCAAGATGTCATTGACCATGTAGGCTGCAAGAGTTGCAGCCAACAGCAAAATGTGAAAAACGACAATCTCACACACACAAAAAATCGATCAACGTCGTTTGATACGACCGTTTTGTGCGTGCGCATTGTTAGAAACAATTGACTATTGTGATCAACAGTGCCACTGGCTCATTTCTGTGCATGCGTGCAAGTAGGAGAAAATAATCAGAGGGTGTTCTTGGTTTTTGTATTAAATAAAAGCCACAAAAAAGAAAGAATTCATTTGGGAAGAGCGAGACAAAAATACTGGAGCAAGACGGTCCAATACACTGAAAAGAAATATTTGCATATCATTGGCACGAGGAAAGGTCAAACGGATTTCTGAAGAAGGCCGTGTCCTTCAGCTCCGTGGGGGAGGGGAGCTGTACCTGAAAGCCATCATTAACAGGGCACCCGTCGGAACATGTTACTCTCCCTTGTATCTTGGGAAGCCACCCTAAAGCACTCGCTTACATTGTATGTTACCTTCCTGGGGGGGGGGGAATTTAGGAAGCTGTCGTGAAAAAGTCGTGCTCTCTCTTCCAACGTATTTCGTACATACGACTTACGATTCGTAATCCGCACCTACGACTTGTACGCCCTATCTCTCACGTACGAGTTATGTTGCACACACGACCTGTAAGTCATATCTACGACTCAACAATCTTAACTCAACGTGTGGATTTACTTTCGAGATGTAACTCTAGATACAGACTAGCAAGACTATACGCCGTGCACACCTCCGCACATGATACATGGGTACAGGTGTACGCCTTCACTTACAAAGCAATCATTGAGCCCGAATGTCCGGCTTTTTTAGTTTTAGTCGGTGAATAAATTAAGACTCACCAAATATTTACTAACTTGCACACTTTCGAATGTTTATTCAGTGAGGCCTTTAAAGTTGACAACAGTTTCAACCTTTTCAGGTTCAACATTTTCATCGTTTATGACAGTGGCCATCGAATGAGCTATTTTCCTCTTATCTTTGCAACAAGAGAAAAAAGTAATATACACAATAAATATGTACACAGAAAAAATGACTGGCAAAGATAGCTTGATATGTTGACGACACTTCCGTCCAATGGTACAGCAAATAAAGAGAGAGTTGCTTCTCATGTTTAGTGCAACTATAAGGCATAAATAACATTACAAAAAATGTAAATTGTCGTATTTTAATATCCCATTCTTTTGGATAACCTCTGAGAATCGAAAGTTACCTTTCAGTTCCCACAAAATTGGGTAACATAAATAGTTGCACATTAACACGTACAATGAGTGACCTCTGGCCAGGTATCATAAGTATCATACATGTATTAAGAAAAAATACATATATACTGACGGGACGTATTGAAAATTCACCAGAATTCTTTGTTTTTTTCCTTCCTCCCTCTGTACAAAGGTTGCTCTGAAAATCAACAGAACATGAAAGCGCAAATAATTATTCGAATACTCTGTAGAAAAATACACATTCGTCCATGTTTTTGAATTCATTCTAGATTTTTTTCTTTCAATGAACAGCTTACTTTTGAGTTCAAGTTCAAGACAAAGCAGATACAGCGTTCTCATTCTTGGCAAATTGGTAAAAAGGCTACAAATGGAAGCATTAGTTGACTGGATACAAGTGTGGCTTTTCCCATGTAAAGCAGGGAAAAACTACCAATTCTGAATATCTGGATTTCAATAATTTCTCTGCGTATGCACAATAACCCTTACAAATCCTAAGAGAACAAAAGGCTATGGAGCACAGAATAATTGCAGTTTAAATGGAAATTGGATTCCTTTGGGGTTTTCAAGCAGAAGCAAACACCAGAACAGTGTCTATGTAATTTCTTAGGTTTCCCCTCCCCCTTTACAGGCGCAACTTCTTGGTACAAGAAAGCTCGATTTGCCTCAACATGTGTTATGACGGGGTAAGGTACATCATTAATTGTTCACTGACTGTCAAAACAAAACAAAGCAAAAAAAAGTGAATAATTGAAAAGACCACTAATTTGCTATATTACTCGCTTAGAGAAGTGAAAGTTGTGTACCTGAAACTGAACTGACTGCCTCAACTAAACTGGTTAGGGAAAAAACAGGTCCAACCCTTTCTTATGTCATCCCATGGTCGTTCCAACTGGGGTGGCTTAGTTTGAGGACAACCATTCAATACACCTATCCAGTACGCCCATATCGTACCACCATTGAGAAACGAATAGCTTTTAAATTTCTGAATGAAAGTCCAAGGTTAGAGCTTATACAAGCATGAACACAATGACCTCCAGTAAAGCTAAAAAAGGTGTTTGATCCCCCTTTCAATTATGTGGAACTAAACTGCGTAAGCCCTGCACACAAGAGGGGCTGCAGATGCCGTCTACAGCGACATGTAGGTACAGGTCATTCGTGTGTTGACGGGCCATATGAACAAAACCATCAACACTTGTTGGCTTTTGTTCCGCCCCCCCCCCAAAAAAAAAGGCGGGGGAAAAGAAAGTGTTCAACACCATGCACACTGGCCCACAGGGAAAACCAGAACAGCAATGCAAGTGATAACGTCAGAAAATTCAGGTCGCCACACCCATGGGGAAAACAATGTGCCAATGACTGTGAAGAATGCACGTTGCATGCAGAATCTGACCTACGAGATACCAACTTTAGTTTTTGCCCTACCGTTTAGGGCCGAGAATGACATTACACATCGCTACATAATTCATCATGTACAATTGAAACGCTTTCTGGTGTTACAAAAATTACATGGCAAGGCAACTGAAGTTATATCATCGACAGCGTTCTCTTTACACCATTCATAACTTTACAATTCGGCAGTATATACTTTATATTTTCATACTGTACAGACTAATATATCATCATCATTATATCCAGTTGCCCGAAGTTCAGCAAAATAACTTTCTCAAAGGCAATTTTTCAATGTGTAGAAACTTTGTGTTTTAGCTTATCAACACATTCTCGGTAACTCCCTTTTTCAATAAATATACATTAATCACAAAATGATATTTAAGCACATCATAGTTCTCAGCGTGGTTCTGCTGTTCAACTCTATGCAGAATTACGACACATCCCCACAACGAAAATTCATCCGTTAAGTTCAAACAGTGAAATAAATAATACCAGTATTAATGGCCGTCTTGTCTCCGTGCTACGTTTGGTTGGCCTCTTAAATTACCAAGCCAAAGGAATGTTCCCTCATACAGACTGTACAATCTCCATCAAAACACGTTGGCTAAAAATGTTTATCCATTCATAAATATGTAAAATCTCCGCAGATGCTGGTTTCATGTTTTACTGGCGGACTTCATTTTGTTTAAGTTACTGCACCATTAGACCCTACTCGTCATAATTCGGTATTGTGCAAGGGTGATCTTGCCTGATAATCCAAAATTCATTTCAACTAAAATACATCAGAAGCTAAGGGAAATGCTGAACGAAGAAAACAGTCATTCTCCATAAAGTTAATCATCCCTTAAAGATTGAGCTGACAAGGAAAGAATTGTCGGCTACTGCTGTGACGTACACTTCCAGTTTCTTGTATGTAAATGGGGACTAGTGCTGCAGATAATGGAGTGGAACCAACCACTAACTTATTCTAGTCTTGATCTCTTTTCTACATTGTTCTCTCCATATTTCAGTAACAATATTAAACCAATTATAATTGCAAGAAAAAAGATTCTGAAATGCTTTGGGGCCTTTACTTCCATTATCTAAAACAAATAACAAAAAAAATCCATCTCACATATTCTTTTGAATTTACTGCAGTAAAAATCTGAGATTCCTTTTTTTAAAGAAAGGGAACAGTTATTTAAATAAGAATATAAGGCCATCCTTCCTTCATGGAATGAATTAGAGGCAATTCAAGGAAACATGATGTGTAATTTTTTTCAGCATTCACAATACATTCACAAGACTGAATGGGATGTTTTCTTCAAGGACAAAAACTGTCCAAATTCATGTTTTTTTTTATAAACATGGTTACAGGCACTTTACAGAAAAAATTTACCTTACTTTCTGTTATTCGAATCAAAAACTTCGTACTTCATAGTAATACGTATTACTAATTTTGCAAAGAAATTTGTTATTTGTGAGCAATATCTCTAAAAAAAAATCTCACTTTCTGTTACCCCCCAAATGTGATGATCTGATCAAGAGAGGGCGGCACAAGCACTTTTATGTATGTCTGTATCAAAATGATCTCAGTTATTTCCAATGCAGGTACATTTTTCATTTTTTTTTACAGTAAAAGGTTTGTATTGCATTTCTTTGAAAAGTTTTATACTATTAGAATTTTTTTCATTCCAAGTACATGTTTTTGGCCCTTGTATTTCAATCAAGACGATGAAATTCTTTTCTTAAAGAGTTGAAAGAATTTTCATTTTCACGTTTTACAAACCATGCCTAAGCTCCTGCACTTACACAAAATGGACACAAAGTACTCTCCCCCTCCTCCCCCATCCCGGGAATCAAGACAACCCTTGATGAATATTACTGAGTTGGCAAGGAATTTTTTCTCTCTCGATCAATTACTCGGGATTCCATCGATGATCAAACTTGTTAGAATGTTGTTTCTCACACTGGGGACTTCGCATACTGATAATGCTCTTGAGCATACAAAATAAATTCCTACCCTGTAAGTTCAGGTTTCAGACAAGGCAGAACTGTCTTTCACGGCATGAACGAGGGAACATTTGGGTCTGACTGCCAAGAGGGGATCCTCTTCAGGCCAGTTTGACGCCTGTCTGTGATTGTGGACACCAAACAAATAGTGAGTTTGGCTCTGCCTACGGGATGGCCATGGTGTGCCAGATCACGGAGCAGCGTATCATGCACAGGTTTGTGCACAAGACACATCCGGTTCATGGTGCACAAAGTATGCAGAACACTTCACCTCAAGGTGCGACTGATAAGAGATGGAAACACTAGGGAACTCTACAGTGCAGGATAGTATACAAATAATGAATGTTTATGCATGCAATGGTAAGAATAATTTCATGAGAGGAGACATGAAACATTCTATTCCACGAGGCAAAAAATGGGGGATAGAACCAGTCAAGTGAAATGAAGTTCTATTCAATGGGTGCTGTTGAATAGAACAAATAATGAAATAACGCGATCAAAGATCCACAAATCAGATGATGGGATTTACGCAGGATCTGTATAATAGTTATGAATGACAAACAATGAAAGGAGAGGGAGGGAAAAATGATATTCCATAAGAATAATGTTCCACAGATTAAGACAAGGACTCTTTCATGTGATTTGCATTTAAAACACACACAAAAATTCAGTTGCCAGCTGCTTCAAAACATTTACGAATACTCTACAACTATTACTGGGAGCATTATTATAAATTCACTTTTTAAATTCATCAAAGTTTTAAGTCATCAAAGGTTCAGCCAGAAACTGAGAATATTCCAAAACTGGGACCCTGACATTGGCCACTGAGTTGTTGGGTAGGCACAGAGTACACAAAAAGATGACGGCTTGGTCAACATGACTGGTCAAGATTGTTTTCCCGATCACTGGTTTTGTTTTCTTTTGTTTCATTTTGAGGAAGAGAGACAGCTCTCAACAGCTTGACCAAAAGCTGCTGCCCCCCACTATTCATAATTTGCCAAATTCCTTGAAATGAGAGTGTTTCAGGGAAAGAAATATAAACAATGCCACTACTTCCCCAACCCCCAATAAAAAGACTGAAGATGGAAGCAATTAGTTAAATAAACCAGTGGGGTTTATATCATTAAATTTCCTTGATTCAAACACAATCACTTGGAACGGTTCACTGTGTCCACACCCTAGTATGTCTAATGTCATCTTGGCATTTAAAGTGTGCAGTTTTGCCAACGAGGCACACATTTGAAGTGGAAAAGCAAAAGCAAAAATATCTGAGCCCAATACCAAAAACAATCCCTTTCACAAACCTTCATCTGAGAGTTATTTAAAGGGAAAGAAACAATAAGAAGAGGTAATAGTTTCATTTTGTCCCAATTTGGATGACTGATTGAACTGATTATGTAGAACTTCAGGCTCAGTTTGTTTTCACTTCTCATAATTGCTGGCCAGGTAGTTCTTTCCTAATGAGTTTGTTTTTGTCATTGAAAGGTATTTTGGAACGGACAGGATTGACTGTATTGACCATTTTAGCAAAATATCAAAGAATAGTTATATTACAATTCATATATATGACAACTCTGCATAATATAAAGTATCTATACTATATTCATCATCACCGCTACAATTATAGCGTGACACGATTGAAAATTTTACAGTGCACTTCAAGAGTTTAAGAAAATATGAACGACATACAAGACACACTTAGCACACAACGACAATGTCCGCCACACTGCTGCTGGCTAGTACACAAATGAGCTGTTAAATTTTGCCAAAACTTTCAAGTGAATTGTACATACCTTTTTCTGGGACAAGTGTCACTTAACTGTTGTGCCTTTAAACTTTTCCTTTCGCAAAAGCAAAATAAACACTTTTTTTGTTTCTGACGTTACGGCACAGTTAAAAGAGATATTTCATCGTAAAGAAATCTCTCCCTCTTTTAAGCTTTGCATTTCTCAACGGGTGCTTTGATTTTTTTTAAATTTAGGAACTTAAAATCAGAATGAATATAATGAAATGTGATTTTCTTTCACCAATACGTGTGAAGTGTGACCATTAATGCTAAGTGCATGAAAAGAAAATGTCAACAAGTCAATAGTGTGGAGCTCCTACCCGCTACCCACCGTACTGTAAACTTGAACAAAACAGTGCGGAATGAATTTCTCCTTAACAGCGGCTTGAAGTCACAAGTCACACAAGAGTCCCAGTGAAACCTACATGATAAATCTAAGCACTCTGGAAAGAACATGTTACGTTACATGCATTACTCCATCTGAGGGGGGTTATGCGTTGTACTATTAAATGAAGAACCATGTGCTTTGTGGCCACGAGAACAAGTACTAACACTGATGTAATAAATAGGGTCCAAAATATAGAGGAGTTAAGAGTTCAAGTCAGCGGCAGAGTTGCTTTTTTTTTAACCTCTAAAATAGGTGCAAGGTCCAAGTAGTGACAGACATTCAATGTCCTACCACGTGCAAATAGGAAGGTCGAGCAATGATTTGTATAATTACAATTACAGATTTGCCCAACCTTGTCCAACTTCTTGAGCAATCCCAATATACAGATATTCTGTTGTCGTCTTGGTATTTTGGTCAATTTATTCCCTGGCAGATGGCACATCACATAAATACTGCAACAAAATTTCCGGTACTCTCGTTCGGACTGCTGGCAATGCCTTCTGCTCGACCACGCAGTGCAGGCATACCAACACATCATGCCACCATGAGAACAGCTTCTGTATCATCTCACTAGGGAGAAGGCGATCAAGCAAGCCTCCGTTGTCTGTCAGGGGTAACGCATGTCGGCACAGCGGGAGGAGGAGGATCCCGCCCCTTCCTCTTGGTCACTTCATGGTCAGCTGAATGTCGGGCGGAATGAGCAGTGCCGTCAGTCGGGGGCGAGCAGTCACGTCTCGTTCTTGAGCTTCCTCAGGCCAAGTCTGGCATACTGCACCAGGTCCAGGGTACTGCTGTGCAGGGTCAGGTGGCCAAACTCACAGTCCAACTCCCGGAAAAACTCTGCAGGAGGGTGGGGGGGAGGATACAACAGATACAACAACTACTATGGAGTGCCACTGAACAAGTCTTGTTCATTGACATCCGAACCTTAGCCAAGTTTCTTCTTGGCTTATGAACTATGATTGAATAACATGCAATGGAGCTTGTTATTGGCTGAACATTGAAATGTGGCCACTTTTGCCCTTCGCATTTGACATAAGGACTTCTCCTGTGAAGGGACAAATTGCCAATTGCCCTCTCAAAAATGAAAAGGATAGGCATACAATGCATAAAATAACAACATATTACTGAGGGATTTCACAAAATCAATATTTAAAAAAGCCAAATTCTTCTTCAGTATTTGTCATGACTTTTCATACAAAATTGCAGAATATCTGTACAGGTTGGCAGCTCTGTTAATGACTGGCCACCTGTTGCATAAATGCATTTTTCAAGAGTATAGCACAATGTAGGTGGGGATACGTCCACATTCTACACACCTTTGTTTTCCAGAGCCAGAATGTCTGCCTGCTCCCAGAAATCCAGACCGTAGTATCCACAGTTAGAGTTCTGAATGTATGTGGACATCATGTTGACGATATGCTGGGGGACAGAGATGTTGCCCATGGGCGAGGACATGGCGTGTGGTACGCCGTTGGTCAGCTTGCCCGGCTGCGTTACGTGGGGCAGCAAGGAGGGCTGCTGGTGCAGGGCGGCGTTGGGCTCGCCGCCTCCGCTGTTGTTGCTGCTGCTGCCTTGAGAGCCCAGGCTGCAGGCTGATCCAACGCTACCAGCCGGGGAAGGGGTCGGGGACATTGGGGACGGGGTGCCAGTGTACCTGTGGCAGGGAGACAGTGAGGGTGAGGGGTGAATTAGAGGTTTAGCTGACTCAACGGGGAACTCCGTTTACCAAGGTTCTACAGAGAGTGAACACTGGACAAATCCGAGACACTGAGAACAGTGACATATAAAAAGATTTCCTTTCTTGTGCTGAGGTTGTTCATCATCACGTAGCTGACAGCAAAAGTATGCAATAAGCTAGAATACACATCTTGGCTAGTTAGCTATCTCTTTTAGTTCCATTTCATTGCTGGCAGGTTTTGAGCCCAACCAGAGTTTTGTCAGGGTCCAAGGCATGGAAGCGCACCCCTTACCCTTCAATCTTAGAATTTACACCTCTAGTTCTCGATCTTTTTAGAGTTTGCAACATGGTGAATCCACAAAATCTTTTCTAGTTGAGTACTGTCAACCACGTAAAGCCCATCATCATGTTCAGAAAGTTAGACTGTTAAGCAGAGCTGTCACCATTTTCATAAAGTTGGTGTACTGTACATGGTTACGTTAAGATGCCTGTGCTGCAAGAAGGCCCTTCCAGGATGTCAAACCACAGGAGAAACCTTCAAAATTTCAAAAATAATTCCACAAAGGGGTGGTACGACTAGCCATCTCAGAAATGTCAAATCCCATATTTTATCAATTATCCTTCTTCTGCTGGTTTCATGTCATAATTTGCCTTTATCAGTGTTGCGGTTTTACAGGCCTTATTGTGTGCTAAGCCCTTTTGATACTTCACACTGTGAGTTAGCTTTTAGACTGTTCTTACACCCTTTCAATCACAAATCACGTTGAACTTAGCCTCGGGGCTACACCGCAATTTCTTTTTAATAATTTACGCATAATGATGATAACACTAGCTCGTGACAACAATTGAAGAGGAGTCAACAAGGTGAGGGGTTTTGGGACTCACTTTGAGGAACTCCATGATGATGGAGCTTGGGGGGCCTGCTGTGATTTGGAAGAGTTTTTGAAGTGCTCCCCGAGCACCTTGGCAAGTTTCATTCCGGCGGCCTTCTTCATCTTGAACATCTTCATGTAGAGGAGACCCTGGCAACGGTGGCTGTTGACCACAACAACATGACATCAAGGAATCAATGTCTTTTACTGTTCAGTTGTCAAATTTTCACACTGATTATCAGCAAATTGACTATTGATAGAATTGCTGTTCAGTCAGGGAGATGTCAGACATGAATACTTCATATTACCTTCACCAACATACTGAACCAGTCAGGTATTTCATAAAGGTAAGGTTATTTGAGAACAAGGGACGCGAGCTTGAACACGTCCAGCGTACGAGTTGGTGTATGACTGCGCTAAATAGGACCAATCTCGTGTGTACGTATTACTGTAGGGCATGTAGTGTTGGAATACTGAAATGACTGACTGACCACTGTGTGTTCAGTGCTTCCTGGGGTACTATGGGAACAAATTTGTAAGTCTGGTTGAGGAGGGCTCAAACCGATGACCTTAAAGAAAGCTTCTGAACAAGTTTGCAAATACCTTTCAGGGAAAAAAAAAGAGAAGAGGGATATCTGAGTATTGCATATTTTGTTTTAAGGAACTTATTTGTCATGGGCTCTCATGGTCCTTTAGAAAGTAATGTTCGACTTTCTGGACAAGGGCTGAGGATTTGCCATCATTCCCCGACCATTGAGACCAGCTAACTCACCATAATACTGCTAGTTTCTTGTCCATGCTTAGAGCATCTTGGTTTAAGTGACTGCCTTTGAATTTCAGGATGAATCTGATCCAGACGACGAGAGGAGGAAAAAGAAAAGGATAAAGAAGCATGAATCATCATCTGTCACGGTTTGAAAAAAAAACCCAAGAGCCGCCGTTGCAACCTCAGCTCATCAAGTTCAACAAGGTATGACGTAACAGCAGGTGAAATTGTACACTGCATTATGACTCAGCTATGATTGGAGACTATTATCTAGTCAAGACATAATGACGCTCACAAATCAAAAAGGTATGACACTGATACAGCCATTATTGTGCATGACTGACCCGCAGGAATATGCACAGGGATATTACAACATTACCGGGTTACCCTGTATTTTGTTTCAAGTCATGTCAGCCTTGCAGGCACAGCTGGACTTAAAGTGCACAAGCCTTGACAAAGTTTTCTGATTGAAATGAGCCTTCCACTATTCTTTATCAGGGCTGAAGCCAGTTCGACAGAATCGATACGGTGTCGTTTTCACAAAGAAGTGTACATTTTCATGTTAAATAAACAGCTGATTATAATGCATGGAAAGAATAGCTACTTCAATGTGCACTCCAAGTGCCATTTTTAAGTTTTAGAGTGCGTAGAAGTAGACATAAAGCCGGGGAGGGGGGAATCCCCTTTTTCCTTCTGCCTAGAGGCTTTTTATACTACTGTTGTGAAAAACATATCACAGAGGGTGACATTTGGATGCTGGTATTGGTGAACCTTGCTCATACATATGCATAAAGATTAAACATGTACATCAGATTATTCATAAATGTAAGGATTAATTCATATGCATGAGCAAGCACAGCCAATGCCTTTAAATCCAGCTGACTATATACATTATGATTTAAATGCTCTTCAATAAGTGTTGCCCAGGCATTGAACTCACTTGATAATGTCACAGGTATCTGAATACATGGTAGTGGCTTTCTCGATGGGGACTAGTGGGTCATTTTCCATGGAGTTACCACACAGTATGAAGGACAAAACGGCATCAAAGTACATCAAAGCCTTCTTGTTCTTGTCACTCTGAAGGTATCACGAAATTAGAGAAAAGAATAAAAAATCAAGTCCGCAGGTGTTTGCCAGGTGTTTATCATTACTCAATATGAATCTGCTCCTTGCGAAGTGTTTCTGTATTATCTTTATTATGTAAGCACATCATCTCAGTTTATGAGATTACAATTCTATGGCAGAAATGTAACAAAGAGAGCCATCAGTAACAATAAAACTGAGCTCGACACTTCTACGTGATTTATTTTAAGTGTCATGAATTCAATGCCTTCCAATATACATTTGTAATTTAAATGGGCAATTATCCCATGGCAAAATACCATCAAACACTCACAAAACACGAATATTTACTGTAAAAGGGAGACTCAAAAGGTCTATTTAGGGGGAGGGTAGGGGGAGTTTTATAAAATGGGAATGCACTGGTGCTTCCAGTTTTTGATTTGTGTCAGGTTTTTTGTCCAGGAAGATAATGATCAATTATCTCAAAGCTCAACAAAAATGACATTTTGGACAACATGTTTTATCTGTTTCCACGAACTCTCTGCAAAAGTAGGACGTCTGGAGTGGAGACCTTTGTGAATGATTCAGCGCAGGCTGCACGAGGAGCATTAATCACACTCGCAGCTGTTGGGACTGAGAGTGCCCTACACAAGGGGATGTTACACCTTAACCACCCCCTCTCCCCTTTACCTATAGAATGTGACGTGCATGCCCAAAAGGTCAGGGGGGTAGATTTGACTGCATGGGTCACAATCCTTCCAAATCCTAGATTTCCCATTGGGATGCCCTGCTTAATGTGTGATAGGACGGGAGTATCCAGGCAAGAGGAAACAGTTGCTCTATTCCTGTATTCCGCCGAGGTCCCTGATATTCATTTGGCAGCGGTGAGACGAAAGAAGGGTTTAAGGGGATCCTAGATTGAGGTGTTTATAGACAGAATTGCTGCGTGCTAAGGGTGGCGGGTAAACGGAGCCCTTAATGACGACAGACGGATGATGCCGAGAGTCATGACGTGCTAAAAACAGGATTGCTGTCAGAACCGTTTATTGAGCTTGTGGTGCTCTGACTGTACTAAGATGGCTTGGTTGGGGAAATAAAACAGCTCAGTTTTACTGCACTATAACTTGTTTTGAGAAAAAAAAGCACATGACTACCTGAGCAAGAAATCAACATGACCTTCACGTCTTGACATGCACTGCTCTCTTCAGTTTGGTAAAAAGACAATAACGAACTGTGTAGGGTAGAATCCTAACATCCTGATATTATCTAACATTTCGTTGACCTTTTAAGCTCTATGATTGCCTCATAAAAGAGTGAATGATGAATCAGAAATTGAACCAGGCATTCAACAGACGTATCCACTCAAGAAAATAGGATATGAAAAGGAAACATTCACGCATTCTGCAGCAAAGCTGTGGACACAAAGGCGCAGGTCACAAATGCTGAAATACAAAAACCCTCATAAACAAAAAACACAGAAATGACGTAAGTACAAAATCCAAACTCTAAAACCGACACACAGCGCTTACAAGTTCAGTGTCAACGTTTGACGGTTATGATTAGTAAAACACAAAAGATATTCAGGTTTACAATCCAACTTAAAAAGAGTCTATTCTGGCTAGTCTCATCTTGATGGGACAGGGGTAATATAAACAGAAACAGGTGGTGAAGGGATTTTGAGGGTGTGGCCAACTGCAAGGCTGCAGGATGTTATCAGCATGACTGCAAGGCCTTTATCAGAGATTTACAACAGGATGGAGGGTGTGGCAAGTTGACTTGTTGCCAGATAGCTGAAGCTAAGCAGGCAGCAATAGTCAAACTCCAGCAGTCTCGTGGCTATCTCATGTCCCCGGAAATGTGGGTTTTTCTCCTTCCCAAATTGTTCCCATTAAAAGAAAAAAAAGTGGTGTGAATTCGGTTTCCTACGGCAGAAATTAAGTTACTCAACCAAATTAAACTTCTCAAAATTTGAAACTTTGTTGTATGTTCAGGGTGTGTCTAGGCCAACATTTTTCTTTCTTTGTGGGGACAAAAAATGGGCAAGTGACTCGTATCTTAATGGAAATAATTTTGGCAAATCTCTAGTCTGTTTCAACAAATCCTCTGCAAAAGTAGGACATATTGAGTAATTTTCACTGAACTTGTAAGGTCCAAGTAAAGGGTGCATGGGGCAGGCAATTTAGAAGTTCAGGGATGGCTTAGGATAGAGGAGGTGCAGGGACTGCCACCACACTTGAAGTCATCACAACTGTTACTGTTAACTGAATGTTTTCAGACTGTCCCTAGCTTTCAGGTTAAAGGTCACTCATACCTGTGCATCAGCCTGTCTTTTAAGCTTCTTTCCCTCCGCAAGGTAAGCATCTGCAGTAAACTGCCTGCTGTAATGAAACAGAAAGAAAAATAAAAGACCCTTCCTATTATTAGATCAGTTGAAATGCGACTTCTGCACACAACCAAACAAAACTAGAGTGTACATGCACATGAAGCAGAGGGCCAAAAAATAAAGCAACATTTGGCGAGAATGACGGCACTCACGAAATGAGAACTCTTTTCAATCTTTTTTGATTACGTTCGTCCGTTACCATGAAAGGCTTCTTGAAGCCAACGTAATTTAAAACTACCCCTATACACCGACTTATGAGATGTTTCACTTGTTCTGTACAGAACACAGGCATTGGAGAGATGGCAGTGGAAGGACAAAGGGCAGAATAATCTGCAGTCCTAATTTCACAGGGGGGACGGGGAATTACAACACCTCATAAATGGCCGCTCCTGTACTACTCTTGGTTTCACAGATTTGATAAACACAATATTTCCAAGTTCGGCCTCCATGATGACGCATTTTAACTTGCTTTCATTGGATAAGATTTGCAAAGGCTGTAATGGCAACTTGCCAATCCTTTTGTGAAGCTGGGTGACATTACATTTTCAGGATAGCCTTGCCTCAAGGCAAGTCGTGACAAAAACAAAAACACCCAGGAATCAAGTCTTCCCAACAGGAGCCAGATTACAGAGCCGGCTTGGTAATATTTGGCATTGGCAAGTAGATCACTAGACACGCTGGGCAAATGTTTCACAGTTTGATGTCTCACTTTTTCTCCTCAGTACTCAGTCCAGCACCGCAGGTAAGTATACAACTTCAGGCTATAAAGCCATCAAGGTTCGTATTGTCTTTGTTTTCTCTTCCCTTCTCTTCTCCAGAAATGATTAGTACCATTTTACAGGTGGGAATACCATAATCAGATCAATGTCAAGCCCCGGAGATCCTTAGGGATCTGCCAAGGGGCAAATGAGTTTCCTTTCTCCCCTAGATTAATGGCGCCGTAACGAGCTAATGAACCTCTGATCCAGTATCTCACCATATCGTTAATTATTTCTCTCACTTCATTACAGACGAACTGGACTCCAAGGAATGTGAATGTATTTTATTAAGACGTACTGCTCCGTTTTTCCGATTAAAAAAAATGTGCCATGCAATAATTAATAAGATAGAAGGGTGCTTAGCCCTTAGGGTCTCTACGAACATTATTAATCATGATTTTTAATCAGAGTACCCTGGTTCTAATACCAGCTTTAAAAGAAATGCTTGGTATTGTCATTTGTATGAAAAAAACTTTTTTCACGGCTTTTCTTTTGTAAATATACGATAACTGCTTTTTATTGGCATATTGATGTTTTGGTTGCTTCCACTCTTCATCCAACTCACATTAGATTTCTTAAAATTGCCGCAAACCCTAAAAAAATTTCAAAACTGAACTTCTAGTGGGTCAAAAGTATGTATTCTGTCTGTTTTGTATTCTCCATCTTAATGGCTTGCAAGACCTGTAATCAATAAATTGTTAAAAGCATGGCACATTTTCTAATTAATGTTCGAAAACAGGCAAATAAAAAACATAAAGTGAATGTTCTTCATAAACCATTAGTGATTATGAAAGATTTTAATGACAGAAGACGGAAAAAAAGGCGTAGAAAAACACATGAGGTAGAAGACTGGGCGTAACAGTATCACACACTTAGTCTGTCTACCATTGTTCCCCCAGAAACAAGTTGCCTCTGTCCCATCCTGGAAGGATATTAGTGAATTATCACAGTTGCGATCGTCTTGCAGATATCCACCGCAGCACAAAGGGGGGGGGGACAAGCAAAGGCGCAGCTTAAAAAGCCAGCAAATCATGTTGTTACACCTGCCAGCCCGGGTACACACGCACACTAGCCGGTTGTGGGTATTGAATGTCAAATCCCTGCTTGCTGGGCTGGTCTTGGCCAGATACGACACAGTATCACCTGCTGGCTTCTTGTACCGTGGCATTAAAGAGAGTGCGACACCGCTGCACACGTTTTTCTAAATTTTATGCATACACGGCTACATGTAACCCCTTCCTACTCTCCACTGTTCCAGTTTTGCCTAAGTTTTGGACCGTAAACATGGTGGGGATGGGTAGAAGAACTGAAATGGGAGGGAGGGAGCCTAGCGGGATTCAGGATCCACTCGAGGAGCCCCCCCCATTTTTAAGTTAGGTCTAGTATACATATCTGGCCATCTAAGACATTCATTTCAAAGGCAAATGGAGGCATTGAGAAAGATAATGTTGTGCACAACGCTATATTCCAGAATTTTGTAAATTTAGGGTCCTAAACTTGGCAGGCAATTTTTACAGTGAAAGAGAAGAAAAATTTGATGGGGCACCAGGGGCTACTTCTACAGATAGAATACTGCCCCGATGCAGGGGAAATGTCCACTGATTCAACCCATCAAAGGGGTGAGTAAACTGTTTGAAACTGAATTCATTCACATCCCCGTTCTTAATTTACATCCTATTATCAGCTCATTAATTGCCTTCATGTCCAATGGAGTTTCAATAAGAAAAAAAATTACAGCCGGTAAGTTAAACGTTCACAACAGTGAAGAATGATGTATGAATTACTCAGCTAAGAATATTCTAGTCATGCAGCACATGTATTCATCAATCGATGCACTTCAAATTAAATAAATGGAGACAGGGCTCTGCCGCTCCTTTAAGCTCACTCCTGTACTAACATAAACCTTGTTTCCCTGGTGCTGATCACAGACATTGCTGCCTTCCTGCAGGGAAGATTAAAGGCATTTGGGTCTCGCTCTGTCGTTTTTTCTTTTTTTGGGGGGGGGAGAAGGTGACGTTTGGCATAGTCAGCGACTCAGTCTGGCTGCCAACATGAACGACAGGTTAAACGGTTAGGTTTGTTTAAGTCCTGCTCTGGGTCCACTGACTTCTACGGAGGAAGCTTATCAATGCGGAAGGAGGAAGGGGGGGAACTTACAGGCTCAGCCTGATTAAGGCGATGGTTGGAGTTCTGCCTTGCTCAAAGGAACGGCAGGCTGATAAGTCTACCTTCAACATACACCTGAGGGCAAGTCCCCACCGTATGGTACATTGGTGAAAGTTACACAAGGTATAACTCTACACTATGGGACAATCTGTTTTTCTTATTCTCTTTTTTTTTCTCTTCTTGAAGGCATGAAAAATATGAGTGATTGTCTGTGGCAGCCGCTTCAATATGGAGACTGGCCACAGTAGCCAAGGGGAGTAGTCCCCATAATTGCTGCAATCTGCCCTTCCGATACTGATAATGAAACAAAGTATAGGAAGTCACACCAGGACTGGCGCGCTAAGATTCCTGTCCTCATGAAATCCACTGAGGTTTGAGTAGCAACTCAAGTTGCAAGATTACAATTGGAAACTCATTCTTGCCCGATCTCTTTCAAATCACCATCCCTTACAAATATAACACTATCTGCGCTGTAGAAAAGAATGTTTTGAATCTCGAGGTAAGATTTGAAAGAGTGCTTTGCACCTGCATCCTAACGTTTGGTTCTGACATTGATGGGGTTTACTGCTGATCATGCCCTGTATCACACCATGTTGTTTTCTTGTGCCTGACCAGTTTTGTTGACCATGTTGTGTGTGAAATACTAGGAATGACAGTTTTTAACTACGGTTAAGCAAACACTGCATGTTGCCTTTACACGTAATGTCAAAAATGATGCAAATTGGCCATACCTTTCTTCAAACTCCATGCCTATCCGTTGCCTATCCATCATATTTTTTCTTGCAACAAGGGGATTAGAGTTTTTGACATAGTCTGCACCAACGGCGACATCTCCCCACTCCTCGCCGACTGACCGGTGTCCATTCCTTGTGCAAGTTACGTCATTTGACACACTGGTGGAGTCCTGCGATCTATCAACTCGTTCTTCGGCCTGAGGTGGGGGCGAGCCCCAGGCATGTCCTCTCACTACGGCTCCACCAGGCACTGCAGAGTTGGACGGTGCATGCAGAAAGTTTGTGCCGCCGCCGCCGCTGCTGGCACTGCTGCCACTACTGCAGCTGCTGCAACTACTGGAGTCCATGAAATCATTGGTGGCCTTTTTGCGTCGCTTGGTGGGCTGCTGTTGCTGCTGCGACGACTCACGGTCGCTCCTGCGACTGCTACTACAGCTGCTTTGTGAGGATAGTAGGCTAGAGACGCTGTTGGTGCTGCCTCGCCGTTCAGGGGGCCGCCTCCTGTCCAAGACAGTGTCGCTGTCGGGGAGAGATGACAACCTAGTCAGAGGACAGACGGCAAATGGAGATATCAAAATCTAGCTGGACATATACTAACCCTGTCAAGCAGAATTGAAAACCCCTACTTTGGTGGTTCAACTTCACAAAATATTGAAAGGGTCTGTGACTATTAAAAAGTAAATAACAAATTACAATACTATTAAATACCGATGGAAAATAGCCTTCTCTCCCTACAGCAATTCTGCGAATGTGCATCTTAAGGCAATGGAGGAATGTGCATCAAAAGCTGTCACCAACCTCGGAGGAACTTCCTGCACACTTTGGTTGCCCATACAAAATGACAGTCAATGTTTATAGTTAACAATAAAGAGTTCTTAAGGAGGTCTTATGGCTTATCATGTTCCCATAATGATATCTCCTGAAATACATGCCCAATTGGGTTGTAACCTTGTAGATATCTAGAGAGGCGTTGCAGATGAAAATTGACCTGATGTCAAGATAATGTCATCACATGACTAGTCACGTGACATTAAAGGGGCACTTACATATTTATATAGTAGGTTAATTTCTCAATTTGACAAAAGCATGCAAAAAAGTTGTCTGTTCTGTCGTGACACGGACAGATAACCTCTGGTTTTATCTGTGACTCTTTGAGTTAAAATTGACCCCTCCTGCCATCAACAAAAGATGTAAAGGAGTAAGTAGCACAAACCTGTCGTGGCAAAAACCAAGATGAGAAGAATTCAGGTGACTTGCTATACGGCCCAGCATTTATCTTCCCTGCTTTTCTATGGCCATGGGCCACTCTGATTTCTACGACCCCCAAGATCCTTAAACCACCCTTCAAACTTTATATAGGCACAATGCGGTATTTGCAATGATAAATCCGCTGCCTGATGTTGAGTTCAGACCACGTGAGTGGTTGTTGGTTGCTGATTCCTTTTTCCAATTCCCTCTTTTACGAATAGTGCCTGGCAGAAACAGTAAACACCATGGAAATCTGGATTTCTAATTGACTGCAAGTTTAGACAGCCCTGTTCCCGCATACCGGCGGAAGCTGTGCTCCTTTAAGATGGAAGACTTACTCGTGTTCCAGCTCCTCGTTGTGGAGGATTCTTGAAGACTTGATGCCACTCTCACTCTTTGGTTTCTTGCACCCAGACAAAGGCTCCTTGACAGGATTCTGTCCGGTGAAACGAACGTCAATTAAAACAGTTTAAAAAAAACCAGATATGCGTGTATCATTAGAAAGGAATGGGCAATTATATACAATTTGTCATTCCATTTAAAAAAAAAACGTTAAAAAGCTTTTTAACAAAAAAGTACGAATGTGGATAAAAATCTGGCAGCACCATTATGTTTTACTTTCACTTTTATTTTTGGAAAAAACAACTTCCTTTTCATTTGTGAATTAGAAATGATGATGGGGACAGTAATGGGATGATGCCATGTCACTTTCACGCGTAACTACCCGTCACTAGTTTTTTTAAAACATGTTCAAGCACTTCAATAACTGCGTGACCAAGTGATTCTTCTTCAGAGGCTCACATTTCAGTTTGCACACAGATCACTCATACAAGTATAACTAGTGTAGCTTGCTTTTTACAGGCTAAGCCGCTTTCCATATATCAACAGATGATGCTACAACAATCTGCCTTTGGTGAGCTTCATTTTTCACTTGCACAGGGGAAAGAGACTGACAGGTGACCGTCTAATGTTGCACAAGGGTGCCTCTGGTGCAGGAGAAATATTTGGATGCCACTTGGAGTGGTACCAGGTGGTAACGTATTGTGTTGCATGTACTGATTGATGTTCAATGCTTATGCACTGATTAATGACTGGCTCACTGACAACAGAAAACACTGGAACACACAGGGCACTTGAAGCCTCTGTAAGTTTGGGGGCTCTTGACTGATGACAAGTGTGGTACCACCAACATTTCTAAGCTGCATTTCCAGACTGGAGAGGACCAATTTGGAAAAAGAGTGATCTGCCGAGTGTCTGTCTTGGGATGTCACTTTCCATGCATCATTTTTCATAATTAATAACGAACTCTTCAATGTGCCTATACGGTATCACACACATAAGCAATTAACTGCTTCATATGCTTATTCATCGTTAGCACTGACAAAAATTACAACTTAATGCATGTAATTCAAAAACAAGGTCAAAAGTGCCAAGTCCTTGTGAAACAGCAAAACCCAGCTGGTGTTGTCAACTCTTTCCCATAATGTGAAAAATAATGTGAACAAATGACCTCATCAGCGTAATTTTAATGGTAGTGCCCCAGTTATAAACTTCTTCTTTCAGTTGCCAGATAAAAGCAAGTATACACTTAAAAAGTTGGACGTTTTAGGGATCCTTTTGGTTTCAACTAAAGAATCACCAATGTTTACATCTGAAAGTAAGGGATAAGTAGACATTATGACCAAGACAGGCCTCTCAAAATTTGGTGTGAGATGTTGCTGCGCTAATTGGACCAATGGACAAATCCATGAGCATACAGGCCCTAAATATCAAGTCTTTGGGTCTCCACATAGTCCGATGTGAAACATTACCAATGTCGAGCAAGACAGTTTAGAGGAGTCAGCTGACGGCACGCGACCTGCTGAATTAAGGATAATCATGATTACATACATGCCTATCCTCTTGATGTTGACAATGAGAGTGACTTGGTGGACACTTTAAACCCAACTGACAATGCGACAACTATTATGAAAACACTGTCGCACTTTGTGCCATGCGCACTCAAAATAGTGAGTGCCAATGGTATATTGGCCCAAAGGGTTGCCACTACCCAGACATAAAACTCCCTCTATCGTGCACATACAGAACCAATACACATGCTAAAGACTTTACAAACCTCCTCTTCCAGGTCTTCCTGTTTCCTCTTACAGGCTTTGACCAATGGAGGCGGTCTCTCCTCCTCGAAATCTAGCAGCTCATTCCTGTAAGAAAGCTCTGAGGCACCGCAACTGTGCCCTGGCGAGGGCCTTTCTGTTCTACAGGGTTGCCTGGGCCGCCCGGGTACCCGATTGATGAGCGACAGGCTGAGTTTGACAATAAGCGAGGGGATACCATCCTTGTAGGTTATCTCCTGCGGGTGCGGAGCCGAGGTTGGCCTGTCCGAGTCCTCGTTCTTGATCGGCGACAAGAGAGGCTCGTGGGTGATCCCGAAACCGGGCTGGTTGATCATGGACAATAGCACGTCGTCCAGGATGGGCTTGGCGGGAGACGCTCCTCCCTCAGTCTTGACCAGGCTAGGTTTCTCCTTAGTTCTGCTGCCCTTGCCTGACGCTTTGCTTTTTATTTCAGCGCGCGTACTGGTTTTGTGGGCAGGACTGGGCACCATGTGAGGCTTACTTGTTCCGTTCACCTTTTTCAGTAATGGCGGCCTTTCCAATTCATCATCTGAATCACTGCTGTCCGTATCACTCACAAACTCCTTGGATGTGGGCTTTTTGGCCGATTTCTTTTCTGGAGTTCTCATTCGTGGTGGGGTCTTCTTGTCCCCCTTCAGAGTCGTCTTACAACTCTTTGCCTTGATTTCAACCTTGGGCTCAGCACCACTTTTACTCGACTGCTTGTTCAGCTTAGCACCCTTCTTGGATTCCTTGGGCGGCAGGTCACTCCGAGCATGCGATGCCGTTTTGGACTTCCCAACCGTAGGGGACTTTTCTGGCGCCTTCTTGGGCCCACGCTTGTTTGTGCCCTGCTTAGTGGCACTCCCGCTGGTTCTGACTGGGGACTTGGACAGTGGTGTCCTCCGCTCCGTCAGCAACTTGTTGAAGTCGTTGATGCTGTTGTTGTCATTGTACGTGTACTTGCTGAAGCTGCCTTTATCATAGCCCTCGGGTGGGGTCAGCGTAGTGGTCAGGTCATTGATGCCCAGGACGAAGCCCCCACTACCTTCTCCTCTCTTCCCTCCCGCTGCTGCCACCACGGCCGGGCGGTGTTGGTTGGTGTTGGGGAAGGACTGGGTTTCCTTGATGGTGAGGGTCGGTGGAGTTGGGGCTGTGCTGGGGACAGCTGGTGGATTGCTGAGGGGTGGCTGTTTGGGGACATTGAGGGCTCCTGGTGATTTCTTCCCCTCAGTCATCTTCTTGTTGATGAGATCGTGGAGGTTGTACGTTTTGTGGGTGGGCTTGTCCTAGATAAAACAGTTTCAGAGGCAAAAGTGACAATGTAAACTTGAAACCAAAAATGAAAACAAGTGAAAGTAGATTCAAGACAAGTTCATTTTCATGCAGATAAACAAATTGAAACTAATAAAATCAAATCACAAAATTTGAATATGTATTAGCTGAAATCCTCAGTTTAAAAATGTCAGATCTGTTGGTGTCAAATCGTAAATATAATGAACAGACTGTCTGACCCATTTGAATTTTCTTTACCCCTGACCTCCATCAGGTTGATGGCAACAATGTCAACACAAAATATGGAGGGCAAGCAGTTCTGGAAAACCTGCCAGGGGGCATCCTCTTGGGGGAGTGGCTAAATAGGCTCAGATGTGAACTTTAAATGTCCTGATACATAACAGCTGACAATGATGGATCAGCCTCCCATGTCAGTGTCCCAGTTGGCTGTTACCTGATCAAAACCTACAATGGGTTCCCCCTTCTTATCCTTTGGTGACCCATGCATGTAGCTTCGGAGGGGCGCTAGGATTCAAGTAACATTCACAGTCTACATAATCTTAAGAATGCTAAGAGAGCACTCTCCACTTTGAAAGTAACCTTTACTTTTTTGCTGTCCTTATTGGTATGAACTTATTGGTGAACATGCACTGAGGACACGAATGTGAGATTGCACATTTTACTGACATTAACTCCCACTTTAATAGTATGACTAAATAGTAAACCATCAATACTGTCGGAGTGACAGAGTGAGTGAGAGAGTTTTGACATGTCAAACAGCTTATGCAACCCTGATGTAAAGAAGATTAAAAACTGATGACAGCTGTACTTTGGGATTTAAATTTCACCCTCTACTTTATGATGAGGATGACTGGTTTCCTCCCCACGTCTCCTCCCTTCACTGAGGTGTACTAGGAGTGCTCTCAATGCATGTAAACTTTTTCCCAGGGGTGTTATCCAAATCTCAGCTTCACCTCCAGCTTTGCCTGATGTTTGTTCCCTCTGAATTTGGAGTTTTAAGCTGAGGAAATAGTCTGTTTTGGTGAGAGGAATATCAAACTACATGTGACCCACTCTATGAGCATGAGTCACAAGGCCTTTTTGTTTCAGTGATTTTGATTCAGTTTTTGTCAAAAAGGGCTTTTCATGTTAATATCTCACTCACTTGACAGTCCAAATTTTGTGGGGAAAAGGTATTGATGATTCCTATTGAAATTTGTAGTGCAGGATTTTCGAAAGGTCCATACTTCAAGAGTTGCACTGGTGACTTATTTCTCATTTTCACAGAGTAAGTCACATATACTTTGGATCTAAAGATGGAAATGTAATCATGTAGTTTGAACTTAATAGAACTACAAGTGGTTTTGATGTCAGTGTTAAGCCAAGACAGGGATGGAAGTCTAGATTTCAAATACCCCACCCCTGTTAAGGTGCCAAAACGAGACAAACAGATTTGGGGTGGGTGAGCAGGTGGGTTGGAGGGTGGGGCGGCTTACGGCAACCAGAGCCTTGACTGACCTGAGGTGGAGATGACTCATGGTCACTGGAGCTGGCATCGCTCTCACTGTCCGTGTCATTGCCAGAGCTGCTGTCATCATCTGATTCACCCGAGGAGCTGCCGCTGGAGCTATCTGACAGCCGGCTGGTATCCATCTTGCCTGAATGCCTGCAGAGGGATACAGGATACTGGGGATCAGAGTTGGGATATTGATAACACACACTCACTCAATATTCATGAGTAGTTCTATTATATCAAAACTAAAGCATCAGTCCCAACTATATTTGGAACTGTGCCAACTATAATGCTGCAGATGAGATGGCCCAACTGTAGTCCACAAGTTTCTGTTTTGTTTCCTTTGTTTTGGCGGGTGGCTTACTCCTGAAAAAAATCATAAAAAACAACAAACCACCGTGGCATTAATTAATTCCATGACATAAATAAAACTAGATTCTACAAGCACATGTTGCTGATCTGAATGGAATGATGCTGGCATATGCTTTTTCTCTCAACATAGTTATTCACTTGTGTAATTGTATAATGTATACATATTCATTCTACCACAGATTAAACAGGTTCTCTTATTATGCTATGAACACACCATGAATTTGAGAGGTAAATTTTTTCCTTGTTACACTGCCTTCTTTTCCCCAACCTGCCGCCTGCCTGTAATTGGGAAGTCAAGGCTAGGAGACTCTGGGTAATATTTGTTCTGTATGTCCCCACTGATGGAGTGCAGATGGTTGACCTTCGACCTGTGGGGCCTACTGTGAGACAGAAACAGTTCATTCATCCCTTCAAAGCCAGTGCACAATCTAGTTCCCACCAAATTCAGCATTTTTTAAATATGATACCTAGTGAAATGACTCAAGCATAAAACAGGTACGAATCAGAACATATCAATAATTTATGGTGGATTTACAAGAGCTCTTGGATACCAATAATAACTGTGTTCAGCTAGGGCACAGATTCCAGTTGAGAGACCCTTTTTAATGACATGATTTTGCCTACAGTCCTGTTAACTGTACGCACTTGAATGTAGACATGCTCAGTTTAACTTTGGTAATATGCATATTTTTCATCCCTTGTCACACAATGGCACGGTATAACAGGCCCAAGCCCTCCAATTTTAAGATAATTTTCCTCACACCTAGCCGGTTCAGGTTAACAGTGTTATCCTTTTTGTTGAAGGTCCTTTGCACTTTTATCACATCTACTCATATGTACACAAACTTTGTGCACACATATATTTAGCAGTGACACAGCTTGGACTAGCAGCAGATGGTCTGCAAACAATTTTCTGGTTCATTCCCAACAGAGTAACCATAAAAAAAGAATAAAATGTACCCATCTGAATCGAACAGCTTTTCCCGGCAGACAGAGGTCAAACTGTTTGCCATTCATTTCTCTGAGACGTCAGCAAACATTCTGTTATACCTGTTATCTTCAGATTGACTGGATACAAAACACCTTTGGGGTGTACAAAAGGCATTGAATAGTGTACCCCTGCATCTCTGTGTACACGTACATGGACAGATGTTCAGACAGGAAAGTTTGAAAACGAAATTAAAGAGACGGGGAAGGAAAAAACATTTTAAATCAATCTGAGGACAAGAAATGGAAGAGGAAGTCGCAGGTAAATTGGGAGAGGGGAAGCAGTCAAAAATGATTTCGTCAGGTCAATGGCTCAATGTGCTTCCTGACACGTCTAACTCTCACCCCCTCTCCCAAAACAGGGGCCACAAGAGGTGCCCAAAGATTAGGGCACTGAACCCCCCTCCGCATGTGGCACGGGGTGAGGGGGTAGCAAGGGGTGAGGGGAGGGCAGCTATGCAATGACCTCTAGGGGGGTACATGTACATACTTGGAGTGACTGATGACTTCAACAGATGACATGTGTCAAAAGTGTATGGTACATACACTACTGAATCAGGAGGCTAAAAAACCTAAGAACTAGGAATGTAACATTTGTGGAAATGATGCAGACCAAACAACTGTCAAATAAATATGTAATCACTGCTGCTTCTCATCACCACTACTGAAGAAAAATCATGTAACATCTTTAAAAGACAAGGAATGTAATATGTCAACATATACTGTCTCGTTCAAAAGAAACTACAGGAGACGTATATTATTGTCATGAATATATATACTGACCATTTGATTAATTACCTGATTTGAAATCTGCAAACAGCATGGGAAAAAGATATGTTTATCCCAAATGCCGTATAACATCTGCATAATTATAATAAACTATGCATTGTATGCAAATGTGAAGTTTCAGGGACATTCATTTTTTTCTCTTGTCCTTCATTGTGTGCCGCTATAGTTATGGCATCTAAGCGAATTAGTCAATATGTTCACAATTTAATCCCCCAGAACAAGACTGGATCCTTACTGGATATAATGGACTTCTCCTGCAAAATGTTTTAATAAAACAGGTGTGACTGCTTGTTTGTTTCAATGTGGGACAGTAAATCCAAGGAGATGATCAATGTAGTCTACCTTTGGAGATGTGAACGACAAACAACAATTCAACACAAAGGAAGAACCATCAGCAACATTCAGGTGTATGCACTATCAGTTCCGTGGCCCTATCAATCAAGCAACCAGGTGAGAGCACTGTAAACACTCCAAACGCTCCCTGGGAGTCTATTCTCAGAATCACAATACAATGTCACACACCACTGCCAAATTCCTGTCAGTTTTGCAAAAGGGAAGGGAGGGGAGGAGGGAGGGAGGGACGACAAACACAATGAGGATCCCCATTGAGAGCTGGCCCTGGACCAGGTGTGGATGAAAGACAGAGAGAGAGAGAAAAAAAAACAATAACGAACGGGACAAGGAGACAAACAACTTTGGTGATATCGGGGTGGCTGGTTGCTATGCATATGCCCTGCCAAGGACCCCTGCTCATCTCCATATTGTCTGGTAGGATGCAGCCAGTTCCTAAGATTTGACATTTAAAGGTGCAGCGGGCTCAACCTTTTAAATCTGACCGGGACATGTCACTGTAAACTCAAGCTGGTCCCCTCTGCTCTCCTGTGGGTGTCAGTTGATTTGAAATATGCCACGTGCATCACCTCTGCCCCAGAGTGGATGCCTGGGATGATGTGGATGAAATTGCAGACAAGCCCAGTGATGCATGGATCTCCCGCATGAAGTAGGCCTTGTCACTCAGAAGTGTTATAAAACTGAAAGCCCCTTTAAAATTATTTTGGCTGAAGTGGGCAGTGGCCATTAGCACAATAAATAAATGAATGTGTACTTAGACCTAACTGTATGGTTCACAAAAATGAGCGATGTATATATAATCCTGCAGATAATAACAGTCTTTAATCTTTCTTTCACCTTTTGGAGGACTGAGGTAGCAATGAGTGGTTTTTAAATCTTGCCGATGCTTTCCCCATACGTAAAAGAAAACTCCAAATGGAAATTTACTCGGCAAATGGGAAAATTACTATTGAATTGTAAAAAGAGAGCCTTGAGCCTTGTACATGTACGTAAGTAATGAACACAGTTGAATGCGTAAAACTTACACATACATGGAAAATTTGCTACTATTGCTAAAATTACATACGCTGAAATCATCACCTGGTGTATGTTACATTGCGTCTTGAGGTGTTAAAACTCAACTAAAAAAAGAGAGTCTTGATACTCTGAAATCTGCAATACATTTTTGCTGAACAAAACAACAACAAAATGGACAAATAAAAATCAACGATTTGCCCAGACTCCAACTTTAATATTTCAGATCCATCAGGCAGCCCATATGTGCATAACCTCCACAGTTTTGATTTCAGCAATGGACACACTTGAGCAACAACTTCACCGCATCGACGTGCAATTTGCGCCTATGTTTCCCTCCTCCGTGCTGTCGAATTTTTGGCACGGCCAGTGGCAGCACGACCCGGTGCCAGATCGGCATATTGCCGAAGACACAGATAGCAGTTATTAAAACGCCCCCGTAGGTGTTGACTGATGTTAATAACTTGCTCCGGCTGCAAAAAGCTCTAATGTGCAGGCTCATGCATTTCCGGAGCTCTCCTGCTCCCATTTTTTTTCTTTTGGCTCCACCAGAATCGAGGTTAAATTATTTGGTTTCAGGCAAGCGATATTACTCACTGGGTCCCACTTGCATTCACGAAACACAGGTGAGGCTGCCCTTAAAGGTTGACACTGCCCTCTCCGTTCACCTGAGCCAAAAAAAACCTTGCCAAATCCATGCCTGTAATAATCACTCAACGTGAATGGTTACCGAACAAAAATTCATAAAGCTACATCACTCATGAGACAAGATCGTCTCTCTGTATGCTATAAAGCACGCACGCATTGCACTCGAGATCTGACTTGCAATATGCATATAAACAGAAATCTAAAAAGAAAACTGCAGTTTTATAAAAATGTTGTTATTCCATTACATTAATCATTAATCTTACCCCTGGCCAACCATAATAGCCACATTGTCACATTAAATCTAACACCCCTATCCCAATGTTCCAATAATGAGCCACTAAATACCAGTCATTATCATTGCCGTGCAGTGCCCAGACAAATTTTACCATATCGGAAATCATAACTGAACCCAATTTACATTTAACAATTCCACAACCAGCTGATGGACCGTGACATATCCACACTGTTAACAATGCCTTTAGCAACCAGCAAAAAAACCTTGATGCAAGTCATAAACTCAGCAAAATTCCATTAGAGTAAATTCAAATTAAAAATAAAATATGCTGGGTAAATCCACTATCACATCGACATGACAAAAAGCTATTGGCTGTTTCTTTTTGAGATGCAAATTATAGGAACAGGACAAAACTCTATCATATTGATTCTTTCAGCCTAAAACAGACCATGGATTTTGAAATGAAAGGCTAAAAACAGACCTTTGAGATAAATGCAGGGAAATACAAGCTGTCTAGTGATTCACATGTATGCATTAAAAATTGGAAGCACATTATTAAAAGTCTGCTATTGAATTTTTGGAGTACCAGTAACTTCATTATATTCAAATGAAACAAATAAATGCCAATAATGCATTAAATGCTCTCCCAACACCGCTGAAGTGTCCTCTTCCTGCATCAGTAGTGAGTTAAAAAAAAACAACAATTTGGAACGAGCATTAATTCGTAAGCCTCGTTTTTGCTGTTTTGTTGTGATGTTTTGTTAGTTTTCTGTGTTTTTGTTTTTAATTATATATTTGCCTCATATGTTTTTAATTTTTTTTTAGTGCTGTGATTTATTGGACTTTTAATTTTGGGGGGGGTTGAGTAATTCTTAATTAATATTAATGAATTTTTAATGATTGTTATTGCTGGGCACCTATGGAAAACAGTGCTTTGTCACTATGTCTCCCCAGGGTAAAAAATAAATAAAATAAACAACACCTAAAATGTACAAGGGACGTTTGGTCAATAAACATCATAGGGTAGAAAGCGAACCCTCCCCCCCAAAAAAAACCCACCCAAAAGGGAACATTTGGGGGGTTCCCTGAAATTGGTGATTAATCCACAATACAACTTGAAGTTAGTAATAAATAGGGGCCAATCTATTACTTTCTCTTTTAATACCAAATATCTTTTATGTTAAGTTTTGTTTTGTATCTTTTGTAACTGTTATTTTTTGTGGTGCAGAACCCAATAAAAAAAATTAAAATTCAATATCTACATTCATGTGCTCAACATGCTAATCTCTGTAATTTTTAAACAAATTACAGTTGAGCAAAGTGGAAAGGGGTAAAACCAATAAATTGGAAACCTGTTAAAGGTCAGGGTGCAAAGTCCACTGCTTGCAACCAGAAAGACCAGGCAAATCACTGGCTAACCATTGACAACAATGCTTTCACTTGGTCATTAGCAGCTGCACTTATTCCAAAGCGCCTTAATTAATCACTCTCCTCCTGCCAGCTTCTCACGCATGGAACACTTTCTTCCACAAATACCTTCTTAAAAAATGCCTGCATATTTGTACATATTTGGTTCACATGTCCATCAAAAAAAATTGTCCAATAATATGGTATTTCACTTTAAAAAACACATTTTATAAACTAGACTGATTGGAACCCTGACTTCTGAAAAAAACACATTTTATAAACTAGACTGATTGGAACCCTGACTTCTGAAAATCACAGGTCATTTTCTTGTAAGGTGGTCACAAGACCAAGTGATGTACAGCAATTTGCTGAATTTTTTGTGATTGTGCTTAAACATTAACCTGCAACTTACAAGATAACCCTTTGCCAGTCGGTAACGCGAAATGACCCCACAGGGTTATCTGTGAGAATAATATTTTGATAAAATGATAAGGCATTCAGCAAAAAGCCTGACCCCATCCAGAAGAATGTACATGTAGTTAAACCGAATACACTCACGTGAATTGAATTGAAAATGTATTAAAGCAGCTAACAGCATTGACAGCATTCCAGCACCCCCCTTCTAATGGTTAACGAGGCATGTGCAGTCCATTGCCTGTGCTGGTTTGCTAATCATGGTGTACATGTATGTGCAAGCCATTAACAGCTGACTGCCTCCCCTCCCTCCACCATCAGCGAACCATCCAGACTCATTCCCTCCCTCATATGTCAAGAACATCTCACTTTGCGCTGCAAAATCTATCACCCCAGTTTACCCACTGACCTAGCCTCCCGCTTGACTTTAAAGGGCAGCCCGCTCCTCTCCCTTCAACGGACTGTTGGCACTTGTCGGATGTGCATCGCGGACAACACCCGCAAAATGAGATGCCACAAAATGTGACAAATGTTGACAACTATTTTGTGGAACCCAAGATCAGCAGACACACCAGCTACATCACAGTGTTACTTTGCTCAAAGAGAGAAGGACAGCACTAAATCATTGAAGGTGAACAAGCAAAGCATGAAGGAGTCAGTTCACCCCTTTAAGTACTACCGCCAGCATGCACTCTTGGGGGGGGAGGGAGGAGAGAGAAAATCTAGGTAAGGCGATGACAAAATAAACACAAAAAGTGCCAAGCAACCTCGGCCCTGGCTCCCAAATTATATTCCGCAGATAAATAAACAACCCTTGAGCCTTCCTCTGTTATTTTTTCTTTCTTTTTTTGAAGTGTGACTGCGAGGAAAACGATTTTATAATGTGCAACAATAAATGTAGGTTTTTCCTCCCTCGTGGACTATGACTCTGTGAACCAATAGAGATAAATCGCGGGAGAATGTACAAATAATACTAGTGGCACTTCTATCTGTGAACAAAGTGGCATTGCATGGCCACTGAAATGTCAGCTGTCATATGAATGGAACTGTCAGGTTTGTGGATGTGCCCGTGTTGATCACCGGTTGAATACAACACCAAACACAATCCCCTCCCCCCTGAAAAAAAGAAATTCAAGTGCTGATAATAAACTCAGCCAAGTCGGTCAATGATAATTTCACAAATGTAAATGATGGCGACAGCTGTGATACTTCAACAAGTCCATCCATTTGTGCATAGTCAGTTTTACGACTGGAAGTGAATGTATCAATGAATGCTCCATGTGTGACACCTGAACACTGTACATCTGCAACTGTTGTGAATGCAAGGGACACTGGCAATATTCACCGAGTTAATCACGGAATAAATCCTGGCTTGATACATATAATTGGCTTTTCCACAAGGGAATAACCCTTCTACAATGCATGATCTGTACTGTGATAGACAGACAATGGGTTTAGGTGTGGACAGTTAGGAAAACCTCTGCTTTAATTTTAAGTACAGAAATAAACGCTCTGTTTAAAACACACTGGTAATGCTTGCAAGCATGGTCTTACTTTCTGAAACATCAGAAATATGCAGTGATATTTGTACCCTATAGTAACTCTTTGTCGATCAATGGATAACTGATTGTAATTTTGCTACTTTTTTATGACAGCATCTACTGCTTAATGCCTCAAATCTCATTACAGCCTTTCACCATTCCAGTTGTTTTAACCCTTTTCTGTCAATTTTTTCCTTCTACTACCCATATTTGTAAGAAATCCAACCAATCTTGTGAGGTATGGTTGCAATGAATAAATAATGAAAGTCTAATAAATCCCTTGTCAACAAGTGGCAAGAAATGCCTGTACCGATTCCACGCCAGAGTTACACAAAACAGAAGGGGGGAGAGATTCAATTACAGAATGAAGACCAAATGGTCAGTTGACTTGTGAACACACAGGTATATGTACATGTATTTTGTCAGTCATAAATGTTGACCTAACATTGCCCAATAATATCAAGATGGTTCAGTGCAGGGAAGGGCAGGCGGCGAGATGTGATGAATGATCCATGGAGACAGGGATTATGGGAGGGGGGGGTTATGGTAGCAGACCAACTAGGATCATGACTCTACATTCCCCCCTTGAGGGTATGGGGACCGTTTGTATGTTTTTAACAGATCACTGGTTCCCCACCAGACCTGACATGAAATACTTGCCTAAATCAAATTCTGAGTCAGTGCACATTTTCTTATTTCCCTTCCCCCTCTTTCGTTCTATTTGTTATCATAGTGACGAAAAAGGTCACAGCTCTTAGGTGAAGTCGACTTAAAATTCTGCTTCTCCAGCCAAGAATATCAATCCAGAGGAACCCACGCACGGAAATTCCAATTTCTGGAATGACACTGATCACCGCTTGTGCTCCTTTTCAAGATATCAGTGGAATAAGGTGTACACATGAGCAGAAAATTCTTTCTATCCACCAAGTTACAGACTGCTCCAATTTAATAATTTCACAACAGAAGACTTGGCACAACAAAATAGTCAGCCTCTTGATTCAATCTGTCGTCCTTTTTAGTTACGGACTGCTCCAGTTGAATAATTTCACAATGGAAAACTTGCCACAACAGAGTAGTCAGCCTCTGGATTCAATCTTTGGTCCTTTTTTGTATTTTGGGTGTTTGTTCTTTGGATAAAATTAGGAACGAACTATCAAAACTGCACCTAAATTGTTCTCAGAAGAGACTGGTAATGGTATAAGGAACCAGGATAGGTCACCGATGAATACTTAACAAAAACAGACTCCTCCACAGAATATAACTGCACAGGGACTTCTTCTTTTTTTTTTCTCCCCATCCCTGCACAGTGTCAAGACAGCACAGGCCGAACTTCAAGTTCAAGACCACCGGTCCACTGGTGAAAGGGCCCTTAATCACTTTGGACACAAATGCCTGGGGGCAGGTGTGATAATTTGATGTACATGTACAACACCCAAGCAGGTACAGAACGGGCAACTTTCAAGGTTTCAGCAGACAGTCAAGGTTTCAGCAAACAGTAGGCAAACGCAAACCCCTCTCCTGAGTAATACATGTACAGTGTAGCTACTTCCTCTTCTCTTGCAGCCCTCCCTTGGTAGCCAACATCAGCCTCTTCCTGAGGGGAAGCTACTAGTTTTGGGTGGGGGGTATACCAATTTTCAATTTCGGGCTGTTGGGAAAGAATGGGTGAGAAGTCTGGGCACAGACCACTACTGACCACAGAGCAAAGGCAATTTGTGTCTCAAAGAAACAACAAACATCCACGAGTCAGTAAAACATTTCTGGAAAACGTAAAAAAGCAAAAAAAAAAAAAAATCCCTGCACACGGTGAAGAATAACTAGAAAATGAAATCTATATTAAGATCTGGCAAAACCTTGATTTGGCAGTGGAGGCATGTGTAATTCAATGACAAAATGATGTCTAGACAACGGTAGATTGAGGAGGCTTTGAATAACATTGAAGGGCCAGACAATGTCACCAGACTGCAGCACACGTATTATCCCTCCCCTCCAAAAAAACAACAACCTGCAAGACTAGGAAAAAAATGTCAAAAGGAGTCCGATCAACAACAGAGGGCATTTGCAGATCACGCTATTATACTTGAGGATGGATAAAAACCTGCGCAAGTCTCCAGGATTACACTGTGAGTCCACAGGATACAGAAATTGACCATCTGTCATGCACCTTCAACAAACACTGCCCTTAAAGCATGGTTTGTAATCCATGCATTAAACATGATTTGTCTCAGTTTCTATGAACCACTATGCATGCAGTAGGATACACTAGATCAAACTAGACACTCAACAAACAACCTCAAGTTTGGACTTCAGACAAAAAACAGAAAATCTCCCCCTCCCCTTCTCCCCAAGGATCAATTTCAGTTGACGATATTCAGGAGGCAGACACAATATCCCAATATGTATGGAAATTGAAGAATTATGAATTCATGAAACGAACTAAGGAGTGATCAACATGAACCTTGCCCAACTGCTATGCACACAACAAACAGGGGGGAAAAAAATCATTTGATTTCCTCTGCCAGCTTGACAAGGGACATTCTTGAGTTGAGAAAGAGAGAGGGAAACCAGCCAACTCAAAAAGCCATCACAGCAAACAAATATAACCAGGATTTATGGCTGGCTGGCTTCAACCCTCCACAGAGAGCCAGCAGTTGTACTATGAAGGAGGTCAGGTGGGGTCGCCCAGGGATCACAGCAGAGGTGCTGTAAATTAGATGGAATAGCAGAGTTGAGTGTATATGCCCACTGGGTGAATAATGGGGCTGCTGGGGTAAGACTGCTCCTGGGCAATTATGATCTAGGATACTGTGGGGTCGGTCAGTGATGTGAGTACCAGATAAGGTTAGCCTTAGTCATTTTTTATCAATCAGTGGAGGAAAAATGCAATTATTGACTCAGACTGCAGTTGTCACAGTAAATGAAACTATTCAGCCCCAAACAAGTAAAGGATATGATGTTAAAAATAACAGATTTCTCTTCCGCAATTATACAAGTGACGTGTGACCGTGCACATGCGTAGTTTTGTTATCAACCAAAGTCACAAATCCAACACTTTGGCCTTTTCAAACCAGATCTCAATGGATATCTTTACAACATTACAATGAAACTAAAAGACTGCAAATTTGATTCTTTCATCGGCTTTAATCCAATTTTCCCCAGTGAAAGAAGGTGCACACTGTGAACGTAAAACTGAATGAAAACAGCGCTCTGTGCTGTTTGCAACTATGCATAAACCAGGGGCCACAAATTACCTTACAAGTTACAGAATGGTACATCACGGGTGTGATTCATTCAAGAATAAGTGAACGTTGATTTTCACGAGCCTAAGGCCCCCTACAATCCAACCTATCACAGGGTGAATTGCGTGTCAAAGGCCACAGTAAAATGCATACACCTGGTTTAATCCTCGACCCCCATGAGTTCACTACTCCAGCATGCGCCATACTCCATGTACCGGTATCATTCAACGTCTTGTCTCTCGCGCTGATTTTCATTTACCCTCCTCCCTTTTTCTCATTGGGGGGGGAGAGATTTCGTGCAGTCTGTGTGTGTGCGTGTACGGGCAGCTGGAGCACCAAGCTAATAGTCAAATCTCGGCATTTGGCGACCCGATGGCGTCTGAGCATGGAACGGAGGGTTAAAAGGTGGATCCGCGTGTGATTGGTTCTGTAACCTGATCCATCCGTGCATGCAGCACATTAACAACATGGCAAGGAGAGCAAAGGGGAAGCCTACTGCATGCGGCAACCTACGCATGTACATGTACAGGTCTCTCAGCATGTAGTCATGCGTTTTGTGCAGCATAATGTAGGCTACATGTACAAGAATGGAAGTGCGCACATTTATGAGTCAAGTTGGGGTTGTTTACCAAGGCAATTAATGGAAAATCTGCATACAATGTGAATACTATTAAATCATGTGAGGACCATACTTTTGCAGGGGTTTTCAAATTTATTATTTTTTTCCATTTCTAGTGAAAGCTGTAAATCAAGATCCAGAGTAACAGTGCATCAACTAATGCAACATCAAGACAGTGCAGTGACTATGCATAATCATATGTACCTCTTTTCAAATGAAATATTCACAATTTGGCTATTTAATTGTGCTCCTGTATTTTGTAATATTTGTTAAGTTCAAGGAATTGAGCCATCATCAATAGGTGTGTACGTTTACATTTTGCTACTAATGTAAGTTTAGGAACAAAATGCATGTACGTTTATAGCAAACACTACTTTGAAGATTTCATTATAAGCCAGCTGAATTTAATGTGAAAACCTAGATTTTTTTACCAACCTTACTTATTACTAACATAAGATTTAAAACAAACACTCCAAAATTCTTTCCCACATTAAGTGTGTGGGTTGGCTCTACTAGAGAATACATGCCCAAACAGTCACTACATATGCAAATTTTCGATGCGCCTATTATTATTCGCTGAAAAGATTTGATCACCCGGAGTGCACCCTGACCACCCACAATGCATCATGGCTTTGCCACCATGATCGTCCTTGTTTTCTCAGCACCGTAACGTAATGGACGTGTCTTTCGAAGCAACTTCGATTTATCGAGTTTTCCGTTTGCTACACGCTTCTGTGTCGATTTGATCACCAATCCCTCCTTTGTGAATAAAGTATTACCTTGATTTTCAACTTCATGTATTTGTTGATAAGAGTGTTCTTTTCATGCATATTTTGTGATCTTTTCTTGAGTTTCCTTCTACGTGCACCTCGTCGGTGTCTACTGTTTACTGTACTACAAGGTTCATCCCAGCTAGACCGTTGTCTACTCTACCAACGAATTACAGGCCTTAGCTGGTTGAATTCAGAGGGTCACTGTCAGGATCTGTCATATTTCCCTGTCTTCTCCAGCTACTAGGACAAGGAAAAAGACCTTGCTGTCCAGCCAGGATCTGGCCAGGCCCCTAGTTTATTTGGCTCCATGAAGCTGAAGATGATGGGGGAGCTCCATGGTCAACTGTGGAAGACTTGAGCATTGTGGGAGGTCAGGGTGCACTTCAAGTGATCAAATCTTTTCAACAAAGAATAATAGGCCATGGGGAAATTACATATGTAGTGACTGTTTGGGCAGGTAGAGCGCCACAGACAATAAACTTTAATAAGAGGCACAGGTGCTTGTCTCTCCTTTTTTTTTAGTACCCTCCCACATATTCAACACAGCCTAAACCCTAACAGTCCCAAATCCGCCAATTTCAATATGATTTTACATACACCCTAGGGGGGTTAGGGTTAATAAAATATATGTGTTCCAAGGAATGTCATACATAGGCCAGCCACAATTTTGAGGTCTGCGTGTACATGAATGTGTAAGTAGATTACCAAATGCCGGGGCAAATGTCAAATCCACACTGCACTTTTTCCCCCTTGAATTGTAGGAGTCACTAATGCAGGTTGCCTGCCGAGATTTGTTAAAGGCAGAGCTTTCAGCCCGGAGGGTCAAAAGATCAGGGGGAGTCTTGTTGGTGTGCTGTGTGACGATCATCTGGTGTCAAGCAAACATGTCACATCACTGGGGCTGCATTGTGCTGTGATATTTCATGCTATATGATTTGAGAAACGATATCTGCCCAGGACTTGGGGATCGATCAAGCCCACGGCTAACACTTGGCAAGAGTAACTGTGCAGTTATGAGCAGCGTCATTATCTTTACAGGCATCATTATTAATTTGAAAGCCTTTGTCTGACTTCCTGGATCTGTGACAGGAATTAATAATGGATCAACTGCGATAAGGAGGGGGAAAAACAGGAAGTTGATTATTAAATTGTAAAAAAAAAACAAAAAATGACTGAAACAACTACTTCATCTTCAAGTGTATTGGTTGATAGTTTTAGGGCTAGCAGCATTAACGTTAAAACAAATTTCCAAATCACTTCTATCTCTTCACCGGCTGGGTTGCAACACATCTCAATGGCTACTAGAAGAGCCAGGAAATGGCATTACTGAAATGGAGTGCAGGGGATGCATTTCATTATGCCGGCTCAAGTGGACAATTCAGAGGCAGGTGTCTGTTCACTGCTTGTAAACACGAGACAGGCCGACTTTCGCGTGTACTGACTTGTATACTGCACCGGTATTTCTGCTTAGAACACATCATCATTACTACACTCAATATAAAAAATACGAGGTTGGGGATGGCGAAGGAAAAACAAAACAAGTGACATATGCATATTGACTTGTGGAATGAGAAATGAAACATTTCACATCAAACAGCAGATCTTTTGATTGATAAAATCAAATAAAATCAATACTTTCATAATTGCCACACGACACTTCAAATTTTCTTGATATTTTGTAGGTTTATTTCATACTTTCCCCTTCCCTCTTTGTTTTCCGCAATTTGCTACATTTTCCACAGGCAGCGACAACCATTCCACCCACATCCACCGTGTATAGCCAGAGACTTATCAGCCTCCAATCTCCACTATTGATTTTCGCCTCCGTTTACAAGGCAAATGTGGTCCTTATTGATGTGTGCTTTTGTTGAGACACTTATCAGAAGAGACGCAAGCCATAAATAACGATTAAAAAAAAAAAAGGCGCCTGCAATACTGTGTGCCTACTATTCCTGTCCCCCCCCTTCACAAACTGCTCGCCATTGCGGCACATGAAAGAGACATTTATTTATTAACTCTTGTACAACTGTCATGCCTCAGGGAGAAACTATTCAATCACAGCGACATCCATCAATTTCATTCCCAATTTGTATGATGCTGCGCAACTTTCGAGTTTTCAAAATAGAGTTTGTAATTACTTCAATAAAAATATTCCATCAGGTGTAATGAATAAAATTCATTAAAGACTGTGCAATTTGACTGCTGGACTGCACAGTTTTAAACAGCTTTTTTATGCCATGAGTTTCAGTACAAGAATCCTGTACGTGCAAACTCTATCATGTAACATGTTGGTACAAAATAACGGAGTTCAAAGGTCAGTTTAAAAATTGGTCTTGCTGGAAAAAAAAAGAAAGAGCGATGTCGGTAAGTGTCTGGGTACTCTCTAGATGTTTATTCAAAACAACAGAAGTATAAAACAGTGAAAAATCACAAAAAGAGCTGAGAATTGATTGAAAAATTTTGCATGTAATTTAACATGGCATGCAAGTTGCACTGTAAACATGCAAAGCCCCACTCTATTTATACAGGTATGTGAACAATACAAAGAGATCAATAGGAACGTTGTTAAGGAAATGCTAAATGTCATCTTTTTTTTTAATCTAATAGACTTTCTACTTCAGCGTATGATGAAAATGTCAGGTTCAATGCCACTGTGGCGAGATAAAACAGCACTCAGACCCAGGGCTGGTGCAATCATGCGAACAGGCGAGTCACCTGTGCATGAGAGAAAAATCACTCAGGGGGTGGGATGGGAAACAGGCAAGAAATGACTGGGGCTATGTACTGCCTGCACGAGTAAAACCATGGAGGTAGGAAAAGCTGATAGTTTACATGTATTTGCAGAGGAATGACTATGGGCTCTAGACAAGTGTGCCCCTTCAACGGTGATCCAAGAGATTCTTTTTTGCGAACTGTTGAACCTTACTGCTGCCCAGGCAGAGGGCCCAACATCTGTGGGAAAATCCACACCGTGCCCATGGTGTGACTTTGAGCTTGAGCACATCTGTACCAAGATCATCCCTATGGTATGAGTTTTGACAACCCCAATTTTTTCTCTCTTAAAGACTAAAGCTCCCTATCAAAACTGCTTAACTGTGATGGACTAAAGTCACACAATTCTAGGAACAGGTCTGGAGGAAGCCAATTTTTAGATAGAAAGGATCATTCACCATCTCTATGTTTAGGGGCTGTCTCTATTCATCTAGATTATTATCCAGAATATACTAGCAGTGAGCACGATGGATTAAACAGATGGCCAAAGCAATGACTGATTTCTGGTCCCCACACTTCTGGTAAACATTTCTTGGAGCAACCCGTGCATTACCCCTAAAAAGTCCCTCTCATAACTGCTGAACTGTGATGGACTTAAGTTACACAATTCTGGGAAAGGGTTTGGAGGAAACCAATTTTTTCCCCCCCTGCAAACAGATACACCCGTTCTGAATAGCCAATTTATATACACAACAGGAAGCATGCTCATTACAAAATGAAAGGCATTGACAGGCTTGAATAATGCAGGTATAGACAGTGAACCATGATACATGTAAGTGTAATTAAAAAGGATTAACTACGCAATTACCATGGCACATGCTAAAGATGACGCAGCAAGTGAATCACCAGCAGTTTTTATCTCCTCTGAATAATATCCACTTACCACGGCATGTGTACAGAATAAAGAGACACATCCACCACAGGAAACAGAAAAGCAGACCACAATTTACATGGAAATAACACTTTTGGACCTTGAATTTGCTGTGTATACAATGCAAATGATACTCTCCTTTGTAGAACTTGACTTTAAGCAAATCTGAACATCCAATCTCGTAGTTCTCAGTGTCATGTTAGCTCTCAATTCTACGTCAACTTCTATCATCAGAAATGTTCCTTCAAGAGTTGAACATCCTAACGTCATCCTCCACCTAAACACAAGGAATAGGAAGCAGCTGCCTCCATTGATAGAGTCTTCACACTGGAATCCTCGCAGCAGTCATAATTAACACGACAACTGGGTGGCATTAAATGTGCCCAGGGCCCGCAAACCCTCTCCCATGGTTCTCTGCTTGCTGAGAAGAAATAGTGTCAAAAGGCTACCTTGAGGATGAGTCTAGCCGGGCACAATTACTCACTGGACCGAGATCCTTCCTCGGGGGAAATTACTATGCGCACAATGTGCCAGCTGATATAGGAAAGCTGAATAATACAAATATAACTACATGATCCTAATGAGGATAAAGGAAAGAAGAAAAGACCTGTGAAGGCTGAGATAGGTGATGGGGCCTCAGAGAGAGAGAAAAAAGATCAGGGAGAGACTAAAATAGGGCAAGTACATGTAGGACCTTGGAGCCAGTGTTATGAGATGTAACACTGGCCATCCCCACAAATGAATAATATTGGGAGCAATCACCGCTTTGAATTTAGCAGATCCTGTTCAATTGCCGGTTTTCCTCTGGGCTCCTTTTTGATTCATCACTAGCCGAATGAGACAACTAGGATGTTGGCAGCTCTGGCTAGAGGCCATTTGTTGAAAGATGGACAGGAACAGCTTTTTGGGGCCACATATCCCCATTCACGCAAGCCCTCACACACACAGCAGCAAAATGTTTCCCAAACAATTCTTTACAGACATATACATGTGACATATCAAAGTGTCATAGGTTAAGTGAAACACATGAAGAGGTGATAAAAGATGATAACTTCCAAATTTACAAAAATGGGGAAATTCGCCAGTTTAAACAGTAATTTGAATAATTTTTGTATTAAAATTTCAAGTTCTTGACATATGACAGAATGGGCAGTACACATCCATGTACAAAGCAATGGCCTCTCTGAGTTTTGAAAGCTGATTTTCTCAAACTGAAATAAAGAAACGGATATGTCTTTTTGTGCATCCAAATGAATCCAACTGTATAACATGTTCTTCTATCACAAAAATGTTTCCAGCATGAGACGCTTGGGTGAAGGGAAGCACATGTAGCCCACATAAGAAAAGACTGACAAGTTGCAGTTGAAATTTAACACTATCAATGACGCCGTAACGACATATTTCATTGGATCATGAAACAAAAGCGTAAGAGTAGAGAGGCAATGAAATGTATGGGTGACAAGTTACAGTGTGGCGTCACACTGTATGCTTCTCCCATGATTTATTCAGGGATTACCACTGGGTTTTCCACTTTTCTTCATCTGGAGGGAGTGCGGCCAACCACATATGAAACCTAAGCTGTTATATGCAGCCTCCGATAATAATTTCCCCTCTCGTCATAGTCACAGATGGGAACATACTCAGCTGGGCTTTAAAAAAAAGGAGGGAAAAAAAGGGAAAAAAAAGAAAAAAAAGAAGAGAAAACAGACAAATGGGGGTCCCATTCTGGGACTGAAATGAACAGGCTGGTGCATAGGGGAAACCTTACCAATAATAAATCTATTCATTCATCACCCGGGCTGTACAGGGCATACAAAAGATGTTTAACTTTCCGACAGGGTCTATTTGCAAACCTGGACACTATGCACACAGTGGCATGCTACAACACAAAGGATGCGTCCTCCGGTTTTTCTTGGCACAGTCCAGAGAGGGGGAAAATAAAAATCGGTTTCACTTTTAGGGGGAAAAAAGGAGTTCTTTTTCTTAGTGGCGAAGTGGAATATAAATGTGTGTGTCATTTCTCCATTTGTTTATCAAAGTCCAAGGGAGATTCAATTTAGTGAACGAAAACAATGGGCCGTTAAAGCTTCTTTCGTCGTTAGGTCATAGAGGGCTGACGAAGCCTGCAAAAGAGCGATTGGAAGTGGCTGATTATTGATTTTCATCAGTGAAACAAATTGTCTAAAAAGGATATGCCAGTGACACAGATAGCTACGAATCTGTGAGATTTATCAACAGAAGCATTCAATCCAATTGCGTAAATGTGCCTTATTTTGTCTGTTCATTCCTTTAAAAAAATTGATAACTTCCAACAAAAAGGAAGGTACCAAGGATGTGATATTTTAGTAGCACTTTTGACTCAACTGTATAACAAAAAGTTTTCGTTTTGCATGCATGATATTAAGAGGGCAAATGGAGTCACCAAATTAACAGGTTCAACATAACATGCACATGAGATTTTACCACTCCTGCCATTTCATTATATGATTGACAGGCTGTCTTGGGTTCACTCATCCCACACAAAATGCATTCCCATAGGTCACAGAATAATACACCCCCTCACTTAGGAGTATCTGAATTGGATTGAACTTGACGTTTTCCCTTAGATTTCTCATTTCATTTTATGGCTGTTTTTCAAAGTGAAAGACGAAAGCAAATGTTGAGGCCAGCATTATGATATTAGCCCTAACCCCCTAGGCTCCTGCACTAGAAAGCATACTGACCCTCACAAAATCCAACAGGTTCATGTACTTGTCTATGTACATATGCAGGTTAATGTACCAAACCTGATAAACTCCAACAGAATGAGCCTGTTGGATGGGTCTATGCAGTTTAGGATGAACTGAACAGTACCAAATCTGACAAAATCAAGCATAGACCAACAATTAGTACAGCAAGCCAGACACTGTACACAGTGACCCGTGTGTGTCCCAACTCACACAGAATCCAACACCATTTCCCTGGGCCTTTCATCCCAAGTCTCACAAAATTCAACAAGAAGTTCCTCAGGTATGGTACCAAACCTGCCAAAACCTCACAAAACCTGCTGTTGGAGTATGGCAGGTTTTGGGTAGTTAGGGTTAATCAATCAAATAATCAACAGTGTCTCATCACACCAATATCAATTTTCAACTCCATCTTGTCTCCTTTTTACCTGCCTCAACAACAGACTAGGGCTGCATCCAAATCTCTTGTCCAGAGCTAGGTCTAGGTCTTCGCTCCATTGGAAATGCGAGGAGACGTGCAGACGATAGACCTAGCAGTAGCTCTGGAAGCCCCTTTCGGACACGGCCTAGGACAGATTTCTTCTAACAATCTTTACAATTGACCATTTCAAAATGGTAGCTTGTGAATTTCGTGTGTGCATTTAACAGGTACGGAGTGAAGGTGCTCACATTTACCGGTCGGCCTGCATGTTTGTACTGTCCCACAAAGCTTATGAATGCATTTGCCACAACACAACCATCATTATGAACTGGCTCCCTCACAATCATTAACAACTTAATTTCAATCACTGAGTTGACTTCAATCCATCAGCAGGTACGCTGGAAGCCCACTGTACTCTGCTCATGGATTCACTCTCAAGATGGAGAATCATGCCCATAACGTATTTGGCTAAGTGCCTTGTCAGTCAGAAATCAGCAACACAGCTTGAACCCAAACCTGGGAGCCTATGATTAACACGAACAGGCTCATCCCCAGGGCTTCATCAGGAACAGACTTATTAGATATAGGCCCTGGTGTGTCATCCCCCTAAACCATAAGCCACCGCTTCGGTAATTCAAGACAACTCCACGGGGTTATCTTGACCACTTTTGGTGAGGTGTGATTCTCGGAAAATGGGACTGCATCACATGTAACTATATAAATCAAGATCAAAAATAAAAATGAGTAACACTATCTTGCCTTCCACCGAAACACACAACTTCACAAAACATTTTTGTTAATTATCTAAACCATTCCTGAAAGCCTTTAAAAACTCCTAAGAACAGAAAATCTGCTACATAAACCTGTTTTTTTTTTAGTTCTACTTTTTAACTGACAACTGACTGTTGTATGAATAAGAAGGCCTTTCTGACATCAAAGGGACAATTCGGTTTTTTTTTGTCAGGAAAGGCAGAATCGTGTTGTAGGGACAAAAATTTGCCCCCATCATGTTTTGGGTCCCTATCAGATGTTGCCAACAAGTACATGTACATGTGTGCTCATGCAACAACCCAACAAAGATAAACAGTTATCACCAACATACAACACAAAAAAACAGAAAACAAAAACAAAACGACACAACAGAACAGCAGATCCTACAAACACTCACAGTAAATAAAGTTAAAAGGAATGAAACAGAAAGAAAAAGGTGAGGGAAAGCCTACAAGCGTGAAGGTCAAAACAAAACAAATTATAAATCCAGATATGATGTATTTCATGTCATCTGTATTGACTACTACTGAACAAACCTACTGGCAAACAAGTTGTCTGTACATACATCCAAAAGGAGTACATGTACATGTATATCTACTAGTATGTGCAGGTGACAGGTGGGCGATTAGACAGGTACTCATTCTCACGTTAAACTTGATATGACAGATCAAACCTAAAGTGGGTTATAGTGCACTTGAACCTAGCAAGGCAGTGAAGCATGACCCAGCAGACAAACAGATGAAAGACAAATTGGTTTTGGACACTGCCATTGGTGATGCATTATTTGTGCGGGTGCGGTCCACTGTTTCCATGCATCAGCACAGTCTAGTCTTGAGATCTTTTTCATATGACCTTTTTTTTGGGGGGGGGGAGGGACAAGCATAGTGAATGTAGACATGCTTGAGATGCTTCAGACCATGCCAAAATAGAATTTTTGGTTGAGTATTTTTGGTTACTTTTACACTGACAAATTATTTGAGGAGAATTTTTCAACAAAAGGCCCAGAAAGAGATCAACAATATTTGTAAGAGCCAATGCCACGAATATTTCTTTGTTACAAGTGTAGTGAGTCGTTCAATTCTTTATTGTAGTAAAAACTATGGTATTTGACCTTTCTATTTGGTTTACTACATTGAAAAGTGCACCTCTTGAATACTTTCAGTTTTGCATGCTTTTCTTGACAACTCAGGTGTTGTTGCTCCCATGACCTTCAGGGAACTACAGTTTCACTTTAGGGATTTCCTCTTAAGATTGCGAACCCAAACTTCGTTCCTTGGAAATATTTGTGAGAAAGGGTTGCTCATGGGAACAGCTTTCCTCCATGCCCTACACAAGAATGAATCAATAAGGAGACAAAATGTCACTGCAGCAAAACATCCCAAACTGTTGCAACGTTCTAAGCTCATATACCTCCAACCATGGGATTTCTGCCCAGATTGACTTCACCGTGCTGCTCATTAATATGAATATTTGCATTAGCCTAAATTTTAAAGGCAAAAAAGCCACCAAAATATCATTCAAAATGGCCAAATGAAAGTTGAAAATAAGGATATATACGACAAAAAAAGGTCAATTTTCCAGAACTGACAATGCACCCTTGTTCCCCTTAACAAGACTGATATGTGTAATCAATTTAAATTCTGGTAAACTTGAGGTGAACAACTGAAAAAAAAAAAAATCATATCTCAATATCTTCGGATGGATACACCGGTAAGAGGTCCTTGAATATACTCTACTCAGATAAAAGCATCAGGATCAAGAATTGCCTACTATGAAGGCCCCCTTGGCAAAATGGATAACAAAGAACATGCCTCCTCTTCTAAAGACCGAATGGTTCACAAGGTAGTTCTCTATTGTTCTCAATCCCCGTTTCCAACTCACAGCTATACATTGTGTAACCATCCCTGTTCACTTCAAAGAATATATATCCTTTCACTACAGGCACTATGACATGACGTGTGCACACCTACACCTCTACATGTACACCCCCCTAAGTCTTCAGGCTAGAAAGGATGATTGGGATACAAAACACGCACTTGTGGTTTTTTAGAGGGCATCTTCGATTCCTGCAAGGCTTCATTCAGTGTAAAACCACACACCCTTCCTGGTTTGAAAGCCCAAGGTATGAGGAAAAATGTAAGACTAAATTTCTTTTAGTACATGTCTTCCTTGGTGAATTTACTGTTGTTTGTCATGGCCACATTATTTGTACATGTACATGTACATGCCAAGCTGCATGTAATTTTCCTGCATCAGCTCAAGCCCTTGTTGAAGTCTCTCTAGAGGATTTAGAAACTTCCCTTCTTCATTTACTAGCTCACGAACTAAATCCTGTTGTCCCCCATCAGCATTAGCTGGCAACAGATCTATGCACACAAAAAGGGCCCTCATTGGAGCATTGACCTCCAATGTCAAAAATTGACAGGACTTGACAAGCTCCAAATAGTTGTGAAAATATCTTGCAGGGGGAAAAAATTCACCCTCCTAAGCCAGGGAAAAAAAATCTGCGCCTGCCTGTGTGAGCGGGCAAAGGCTTGGAGCATTACATAGAAACTAGCCCTTGTAGGGGTAAGGTAATTTGTTTCAAGCTTGTTTTCACTGGTTGAACTGTGGCACCTGATTAGGGAGTTTGTCAAGGAAGTGTTATTCCACTACAGAGTATATGCAAGTATACACCTGTACACAGTTGCATGCACAAGTAGAGAAATTTAGCAATAACAGAGACGTCCAGATTACTAGATGCATTACCTGCACAATGCTGCAAGGCTTAGCCACAATGGACAAAAATTCCACCAAAAAAAAAGAATGGCCCAATGCAAATTATTCTACTTATACTTGCTGCAATACTGTCAGACTGTGCTCTACTTCCAAGCCATCAATATCACTACCTTGGCTGATACAAGAAACACAGTGTGGAGTAACTACCTTTGATGGGCCATAAAATTGAGTCCCAATGGGCTTGAAGACCTTGGGTCAAAGAGCCACTGGACAAATTACAATGTACTGGGTAACTTTTAGCACACTTTGGGCAGCCAGTTCAATGAGCAATCTAACAATGCCTATGGTGCATGTGCTCATGAAAAGCTACATGTACACTGTACGATCATTTTGGTGATGCAACAGGTTTTTGATCAATGCGACTGCAGGGCGAAAGAAATTAAAAAAAATATGTCTTCATCTTGGATCAAATCATCACGCTTTCACGAGAACGATATTGGTGTCACTTTTAACTCCTAAATGTGGCCAAAAAGAAGGTTTCCTAATAAATGTATGCCTAAAATGCACTTTGGAAGCAAACAATAATATTAGCAACTGCATGTTTTGACATATACATTTAGCAAGCCAACTCCTGATCTTTAGTTATAATACATGTAAGAGAACAAATATGTGCTTGGCTGGTCTTAAACCCCCATTCATAAATACCTGTTTCGTCAGAGTCAAAAGAAGTCAATATATGATAGATTTCCAATGCTTTTGATCTTGAATTTTACTTTCATTTTCCTGAACACCCCTGTCTATTTTACGGTATATTCTTTGTACAAATTGTCCAGAAGAATCTCCACATATGGACTTGACGGGCGCATGGCGTGTTTGGGTGCTGTGTCACACACAGACTCTTGACCAATAGGGATAGAGTCAACTGCCTTGTATCCAGGTGCGAGAGAGTTTTTTAACGCAGCGGGCATTATCACATCTCAGCGGGCATTATCAAATGTTAATACACTGTCAAGTTGCACGTTGTTGAACAGGGAGACTGTCTGAGGTATTTATGAATTAACAATAAAATCCCTAACTTAACACGATTTTAAGAAAAACTAAATGATACATCTGCATCTGACAAATGAAAGCACATGTAACTTTTTGCTCATGCCAACGAAGATCTTTAGGCCACTCCACAGTCCACACACTCCGATAAAACACAGGGTGACAAGAAATACGTGTACCACTCACACAACACGTAATACCATGCCTCTCTGGCCCCAAGCAGGACTGAATTACTCTTTGAGAAGTGCACCAGATCCATGCAGAAGCCGTATTGGATTCTTGCCAGTGTGAAAGGAGTTTAACCAAAATCTCTGGGGGTTAGATCTAGGTATGTTTTTGGATCATGTGGAAGGGCTTCTGGGCCCATTTACATAGAGAAGCAATAACCGAATGTGGAGACAGAAGATGGTACAGGCTATGTTTCACATTTATGCATGAGGTGGAAACATAAGCCAGCCAATTACTGACTCTCCACAATAATCCTATGGGGAGAATTGAAGGCACGACTAGGAGGTGTTCAACCATGTCAGCCAAGTCCATGAGGTCACACCTAGCAAGACTGCTGAGTAGCAAGAATGTAGATCTCAGTGTAACATCATTGAAAACTCTCACTGGTCTCTATTAAAATACAGCGGTTCACAACCCTTATCGCACAGTCTGTCCGATCTGGGTGTAAATACTCCCATAGGAAACCACTGTGTTTGAAATTTTTTCTTTGCACAGAATACCCTTTTGAATACTAGCAGGTAGTAGATACTCACCTTGGGCTGTGCTGCTCCACAGCGTCCTCCTGGGATGTCCGGGGCTGTGACAAACAACAAACAGGGAAACAAGTATTAGATAACCATGTAGTTGATCAGTATCCAAATAACCAATCCAAGTCACTACAAAGTCACTGGGGCAATTTCTGGTCAAATTACTGAATGATTAGCAAAACAGTTTTGATAGTAAGGTAGTAAGCTAGTAAACAAAAACATTCTGCTTTGCCTGCACATATTTAATTTGCAACAGAGCTATTCTGCATATCATATCAATGAAAGCAATGGCGACTTGAATTTTAGATTACCGCAATGCCTTTCACAGCCATCTCCATGTAGAGTTATACATGTGTGTTCAAAATTGAAAACATTACGCTAACTTTAAATGTTCAGATGTCACAGCCATGACATGACATGTTCATGCTTGACAGCTTGAGGGTAAATGAAGAATTCATACTCTTGCTTCAATATATTGAATTCTTCGTTGGGAAATTCAATGTAGTTTACTCTTTCTGGTCTTCTTACAAAATTCATCTAATGGACTACCAATTAAGCCATGTGTTTTACAATACCACAGCACCAGCTTTGGGACATTGTTCCAACATTGAAGGACTAGTATACAAGTTTGCACATCACTCGAACAAGTCTGTCAAAATGTGCATGTACTATTCAGTGGGGCATTCTTTGCATACCATATCAATGACAAAGGTGTAAACATTGGGTTGAATGCTGTGTAACCCCACTACAAACATTTCACAGCTTTACCACTTCAACAGTTCCACAAATAATACAACAGCCACCCCAAATATCATTTTCCAAATGTACATGTAGATGTCTGTATTCTCTTTTGTATATTCAGAACGTTGACAGAAATGCCCAAGAACTGACAAGCATGATGTTTCCAGATGTCAGTGTGTGCATTTTTAAATACAGACAGGAATTTGTAACTTTATACCCCAACATTATTTTGTTTGTACCTTTAGTGACGACTGATGGATATGAGACAAACCACCTCAGGCAATAGTTCTTTTGTCCTTGAGGTCTCCCAAAATAGGACTTGCCATCAACAGAATAAACCTAAGACACATTTTATTCACTGTATAACAGCTACAAACCCATTCTCTATGGTATAACTGAGACGAAAGCAAACAACTCTGAAGGGAACTAAATTAATTATGACAGCAGAACAAGGAACTTTAGGAAAAATTACAATATGTTCTATTATGTTTGTGTTGTTCTGTGTTGTTTGGAATTTCCCATTGGCCGACTTTAGCAGCTGATTATCAAAATAAACATATAAAAAATTCTGGTACATGTACATTTCCAGTCTCAAAGGTCCTGTCAAAATCAAGCGACAGCAGCAGCATGGTTTACATATACATGTACATGATAAACCATCCCACCTTAAGGTACAATTAATTTACTTGATTTTATGAACTTGGAAGCTTGTGGGGGGGGAATTAACCCCATTCACATAAATGCCAAGGTTGTAGAAACATGTACATGTACATGTATATCAATTAATTGCCATGGTAACTCACATACAATTTTGCACCTATTCTTGTCCAATTTACCAACTGCAAGCACATGTCCTAATTTAATTTCACATTAACCATTCAGGATTTCCTCCAGCGGCACAGTTAAGTAAACATCTGACACAGTTTCCTTTGGGATAAATGGAAGGAAATACATGCAAGCAGGCACATTCCACTGTTTCAATTCTTGTTTCAATCACTGTATTTTTACATTTATTTGAGTTTCATATAAATAGGGTTGTCATGTTTAACTGTAGAGAAAAATCAGTCGGGGTAGAGGTTTGTCATCTTTTCCTAATAACAGCTATTGCACAAGGAAGCTTGAAGAATCACTGCAATGGAACAGTCAAATTCAGTCTCTTAATATTAAGGGATCCTTGAGAGTGATTAATGGCACTTGATCAGTTTCATTGCACTTTAACCAACTCATTAAAGCAAGGAGGAAGGAAAAATATGACGTTACTAATTAAAAACAGCCTATCATAACCACTCAACACAGACAGTGCATGTTGGCCCACATGTACATTAATGTTGCCAGGAGAACCTCTGGACACTGAACTTTTGTACAATTAGCCAGCAATATAAATCAAGGATATCATCAACACACAATTACACAAGGCTTTTTAGGGTAAGCATAAACAACAGACCCTTTTTAACTTACCCCCAGACCAAAATAAAACTACTGATCAATGCTAGGATTCTGGTTATCACAAACTATCTAATCTGGCTCGACAATAGCTCGTTCATTTTTTCTTTCAGAAGAAATGTCAAATTTGTAAGATTTTTTTAAATAAAAGGTAATATTTTCTGCCAAAGACCATAACTGAGAGCAATTTAAAATAAACTATTCTGAAACAATATCGAATAATATTCTTTACTATCAGTTTTATCATTTCAAGTTTGACATTTCACAAACCAATTCAACCTTCAATACACATAAAACTACAAGCAAAACCAACTGAAATGTATAATAAACGGCACTTGTTTTGGCATTTGTCCCTAAATAACTAATGAGCCTTTTTCAATAGTTAAAAGGCAAGTTGTTCGATCATGTCTGCAGGTTTTCAGAGTTCAAACACCTCAGTGTGAGAAGAACTGATCTCCAGTCATCCAACCCTACCTTTAATATAACGATCAGGGGGGAGAAGCCAATGAGGCATTTCAATTCCTCATACTGTCATTCATTCCACTTGGTGCAGTGCTTCACACGCCCTTGTGACATTAAAGGGCCACTCTGTTCCACAAATCAAGCTCTTGGCGTTGGTTTATTCATGCATCTATTTATCCCACTGTCCAGAACGCACCCACCATTCACGGGCCCAATGCTGTTTATCAACTGTGTCTAGTTGAAGATACACAAGTCCATGGGTGCCCTCAGTGTGTTAAGGATTTAATGAATTCTGGTATATATCCAACCATGAGTGACGACCAACAGCTTAACCAGTCAAATGACATGTATAACGAGGCAGTTCACAGGTAAATACCATTCACAGGTACAACACTAAAGGGGTAGTGGAGCCAATCATCAATCAATCCTTCTCAGGTGCACACTTGCTACTAGACAAAGATCACTGAAGTACAGAAAGACAGTAGTTTGGAGAAGGCTAAATGAACACGTACAAGCCATCTCAAATGTTATTAAGTTCATATAGTAACTTGCCCATTATCTAGAAGAGAATTTGTACAAGTGTCATAAATTCACACTACCAAGTAACATAGAATAAATGTAAGTGTACACTTGCTTGTGGTATTATATTTTATATTAAACTTTTTAAATTTCATAAATATTTTTACAATATTTTACTGGGGTTTCACTTATGTAACCTGTCAACTCTTCGTGTATATGTGTTTTCAACCTTTAATATTCTTTTCCTTATTAATGAAGATCATTCCCCAGGTGACATGGTTACCATAAAATTATCATAGTTCCAAGAAAATATTCACTCTGTAATACCTCTACATTTACATTTTTCTCATGGTTTATACAGTTTTGGACCGATCAGTAAGTGAAAGATAATGCAGTATATCAAAGCTCAAGAAACACAAAAAGCAGTGATAATGTTAAAAACAAGATGGCTCCTTAAATTCAGAGTTTGGGGGTGAATTTGTATGTGTGACCAAAACTCACTCAGAAAATTAATATTTCGTGAAAGTGATGGATCAAGGTCAGATATGTCGGATTTTCGAAGTGAGAGGCACTAGTTGTCTGCCTTGTTATTGTATAATATTTGGACTAGTGTCAGTGAAATCTGTTGAATTTGTAACAATTAGTTGCTTCTGTCAGCATGAGTGGTTATGAATGACGTAAAGTGTACACATCTAACCAGTCCAAGGAACCTGCGATGATTTCCTTATGAACGTCCTCAAATTGGGCCGGATGCCAAGTCACGCACCAAACAGAAACCAAGGAGAAATTTCCACTTGCCAAGCTCTCCCCTCCTCCCAGTTCTTCTCACTATTGCTGCTTTGGGGCATGAGTACCGGTTAAGATGTCACTCGCTTCTTTGTTTCTATTTGCTTGCTGGCCTGTCTTAATGACCTCGGCAACTCGGGAGTGAATGTCAGATGGTGTCATTTTCATCTAAACCTGTCACATGGCACTGATGGCAGGTGGCCTAGCATGGAGATGCAAACACAGTCCAAATAGAAGTCACAGAGAAAAAACATTTACAGGTGGCTTTCTCACACGAAGGATAAGTACAGTGTACACTATACTGAATATGCAATACAAAGGCATTATTTCCCATACATTTCCAATGTACATGTACTGTACATATACAGGTATGATATGAGATACAGGAGAATGAAACGCTCTCTGACCATACAAGCACAGCTTACTGCTGAAGTCAAAGGTTTTCCAATTGTTAGTTTTCGATGGATAAATCCCAAACTATGCACCAAAGCGTAAATGTTCTCAATTTTGAGCACGTTTTCAAATAGTTATGGGCCTCGAGCTAGACTAAGAGAGGGTGCTATTTCCTCAGCAACGGAGGCTCCTCTGGTACTAGCTGTGCATCACTGGTTCACCAACGACTAGGAAATGCAAGTGTTGCAGTCGCATCACTACCAACAAAATGAATACTCCTGACCAATATGGCTCTTTTCAACCGATGAGGGGGTGCTCCTGTTCGAGGCAGATTCTTTAATTAAACTCAAAAGCATTCATGAAAACAAGCTGGAAAATAATCGCCTGAACAAAATACATGAATCCAAAATTCCAAGTAGCAGTGTGAGGACATATAAACACTGATAGTGCTGACCGATGACAATAAAATTGTGACAATACGATGTTCAAAAAGAAAAATTGAAATTGCCCACATTTTAGAAATATCAAAATATTATGACATTGCCTATATCGATTTTATGTCGGCAATTTTAACCTCACTAATGTCCATCAACTCAGCAGAGCTAACCTCATTTTGCTGTAACGTGTACATAAAGTGTCTCAACCTGAAGCTAAATTCTCTTGAGGATTCCAAAAACATATGCAATGCAGGGCACGAAGTGAAAAACAATTTTGCAGGTGCCATTGTCTTATGTCCATGGTCCAGCTTTTGATAACGACTGCATGGAACAAGCGATTTGCCATAACTGAACTCACGCTAGCCATGTGTGAGGACATGTCTACGTACATGTAGTACATGTACATGTACATGTGCTTTCAAGCGTACATGTCCATTCTGTGTCTTCTGGTAATATATGCACACAACATTTGCGGTTATTTGCATGTGGGACAGAAAGATAAACAATGCATAAATTTATTTCACTGTCATAGTAATACATTATAACATCGCCAATTAAAAATTCAAGCTTTAATTACAAGATTTGCATATGTACCTTACGGATGAATTAAGAACTGGGAAAAAAAAAACACATCTATTTTGTGCGATGATACGTGTACTTTTGATGTTTGATATTTAGAAAATCCCAACCCGTTTGCAGGAAATGTAATGTTAATGGACAATTTCCACGCAGTTTGCAGTGTGGATGCCACGGGCATTAAATGGTAATGATGGCAGATTTTCGAGGAAATGATTTGCAGACAATTTTATCAGATGAAGCAAGAATCAAAACAAAGTGTCAGCTATTTTCCAAGCCATATCGTTAATGCATTTATGTTTACAGTATTTGAGAGTTATTGAATCATGCACAATGTAAACAACTTTATTAAAATATCGGCAATATCACAGGGCAAAAATAGACTACCCCCCCCAAAATTTTTTTAATCAATATTGTCAGTACTATAAGTATTTACATTTTTTCCCCAAACAATTTTACAAACCAAGAGCAGGGATACTCATACGTGTACTGTACATGACAGAGACAGCCAAAGAAGTCATGTCGGGGGAAGATACTGTGAGAGTGTGTCGGCATCAACGGGGTAAAGCAAACCGAAATTGACAACACTCTCATAATGATTCACTCATCAATGAGTGCCACTGCATCCCCGCTTCTCAACACCAAACAATACCCAAAAAAACCCAGCAACAACAGAGGCGTAGAAGACCCATCCGCGACCGTCAAATGAACATGGCAAACACTGCTGATAACCAAGTCACACAAGCTCCCATTCTCCGGTCATGGTGGAGGGGGAGCGGGCGTCGGAGGTGGGTAAAATTCAGAGAGGAGACAGCTTTTTATGGATAGCTTAAGTAGCTGAAATGGATCATTTCAATTTACTGGATGGATTCATCACACGGCTCTGGGCCAAAATTTCTCCCGCCAGTTTGTTGAATAATGCTCCCAAATGATGTTATCAGGATGCTCAGTCTCATAATCTGTGACACAATCTGTCAGGATTGTTAAAAGCCTTAGACTTGGAAAAAAACACCACAGACTGTTATGAAGTCTGATATCTTGTTTTCTACAAAACAGGATCTTTTTTCTTTCTTTCTTCCTTTTTTTTTTAGACAAAGGGGTGGGATTACTACGGATGATGCACCAACATGTCTCTGTGGATCTCACCACTCACACTTTCATGGCATCATTTATGACTGTTTGACCTGAGAAACGTTTTGAAAGGGAAGGCAGGAGGGGTCATGGAAAAGAGGTAAGGGATTACAAAAAGATAGCTATATGTACTTTGACATGAATTAAAGAAACTCACCTCTTCCAAGTCACTCTCGTCTTCTGATATGCGCAAATCGTCAGCCAACCTATGAAAAAAACAAAATAAAAATTTTATCAAGCACTTTATTAACCAGTGATTGACATTTAAAATTGCACAAGATAGAAGCAAAGCACTGCATAATTTAGTAGCTTGGGTATTTTGAGAGCTAAATTGAAGCTGATGCTTGTATGCTTGTTGTAACGACTTCATGAAATCTAACAAGAAATTAACAATGTAGTGAATTGTGTATGCCTCCAATCCTTGAAGAGCTTTAGATACACCTGCTGGGGAAAATGTTTGCAAGATATTTTGTAAATACTAAATCAACAATTTCAAGGCCACATTTAATTTCAAGCCAACACCTTCCAGAGCAAGAGGTGATACTCCTGATTACTTCCTATTTTAACAACTTTGTAATCCAGGCTAGCTACTGCCCCAGGTCACACCTTGGGGCCAATCTCATGGGCACCTGCTGAGTACCAACAATATCTTAGCAGAAACCGGTTACCATCCAACATTGTGTGTAAATGTGTATACTGCCTCTGACTACTTCCCTGCTGATTACTGCTGACGACATAAATTTGGTAAGAGCCTTTTCTACTTGGTAATTCCATGAAATTAGGCTCTAGATGGCGACCAGAGGTGTTTATTCCGCCAACGCTAGAAGATGAGCACAGCTGCCTTGCCCACTCAGTCAACCAACCCTTGGGCAGAAGCCACATTTCTGCTTCATTGGAAACCATCCGGGCAAGGATGGGAAAAGACAAGTAATAGACAAAAGCACAACAAATCGCCGTGCCCACACAAATGCACTCACACATGAGAGCCCACCCCAACCACACAGAATGAGGTGACATTGTGGATGTCGCGGCCATGGGGAGTCTAGGCAGAGTACTGAACCAGTGGTGTCATTAAAGAAGCAAACAGTGATATTTGTCAGGATCAATACTCCCCAGTGCATCTGTAGACGTCACTCACGATCAGTCCCTGGTCCCTGAGGAGAATAACCAATTCTCTAAACTGTTGCTGTCACAGATATATGAAATCAAAACACATGGTGGAGATGGATCCATCTTGGAAACCCCTCAAAGCTCAAAGCACAAGTATGATTCACAAGCCGAAGCGACAAAAATTAGGAGGAAATGGCCACTGAAAAAAAAAAACTTAAACTTCTTTTTTTTTGGGGGGGGGAAGGAGAGTTCTTGCATAAATCCAATTACAATAACCTTCTAATAGCACTTTGAATTTTGTGTCCAAACAAGCACATATATGACTTAACCTCTCTGCATGAAAAATAAAGCGAGGGCTCAGAAGAGCAATCTAAAAGATAGTTATTATGGTCAAGGGAAGCGTCAAACATGTGTGAACATGTACATGTACAGTGTGTTTGTACTAGAACACACATTTCGTTCTGGAGGTTCTGTGGGCATTCTGTCGTGGAAAGGCTTACATGTGGCTATCAATATTCATCTGATAACAAAAGGACGTGAGTTGAATTAACAGACACAATTTGTATTTCAGTATAAAAAGTCCCAATCACTAATGCACTCCTTATTTTTCCCTCAAATTAATGAAAGGTTTGGGTCAGATTGGATCACTAAAAAAAAAAAGAAACCAACAAACAGCATTTTCCAGGTCAATTTTTTATAAACCAGTGCACTCACACTTCATCATTTGGTCATCTTTTTTCAACATATCAGCACGATTATACACTTTCACACAGTTGCTAATTATGCACTGAATTTCACACTTCTATGTGCACTATAGAGGGATTCCAGGCCTGCGCCGGCCCACAGCCTGAAATGAAGGCTTGGGAGGACTATAAAGCCTTGTTCAAGCCTAAAATTGGTCCAAAATTTCACATGAAATTCGAAATCAAGCTTTTCCACAAAAACTGGTATCCCTGACTTTTGGAGTGAACAAAAAAAAAAATGACTTCAAACACCACCATCAACAGAACAGGTCAACTGTTGCCGATGACACTGTGAATGAAGCATTCCCTTTGTTGACGGACTTAATCACCGGCCAACACTTGGTACTGGCCTGGCAGCATCAACACGGGTGTAAATAACCCAAATAATTGATTGTTCCCCTGCTGAAGATAATGCCCGCAACCGGTAAACACTGATTCAAGGGGAAGCCACACACCCACACAAACAGGAGTTCAGAAGCCCTAATGCGATCATTGTAACAGTATCACGGTATTAATGCAGGACAGGAGATGTGACTGCAATGATGAATGCCTTCTCTCCACCTATTCATGGAGCATGTGCTCAGAGGAAATGGCCAATTATGAAGCACAGATGCAACACACAGGTCTGATAACATAAGGTAACATAACTTAAGTCAAACGCTGATCTTCAAAACACTGCCACTTAGCCACAGTTCCTGTCACTGAATTTGTAAGTCAGCACACCATTCATTTCTACACTTGACTATTTCAATTTAACTGTAAGTACTGCATCAATGTAAAAGAGAAACTTCAAAAATTAATGGGGGATATTGGGGATAGAAGACAAATTCAAGAAACGTTCAGCAGCGGGGTCCATAAAAAACAAAAGCAAAAAACTAGGGCTTTCCAGGACTTTTCATAGAATGAATAAAGGCATAAATGAGTGAACATTGGACTTGATCTGTTTAAACCACACGCAAAAAAAGAGAGAGGTCCCTGAATGATTATGAGCCAAAACTCCAATATTATGATGTTGAAAATCATGAAATGAAAAATTCCTGAAAAATGACACCCTGTTGTTCCAAATTGAAAAGGATCTCAAAAGCTAAACTTTTTTATCAAAAACAAACTGAAAATGCAGACTGTATCACCAATAATCCCAAATTCCCTCTATCCATCACTCTACACAGCCAACATGTTTTTCCATGTCTATAAATAGACTCTCAATCAAGCATCCCGGTGGGGGAGGGGAGGAAGGGGGGGTAGAATGAATTCTGAGCAAGATGCCAGGGAGTGCCAAGAGTATGTGAGCAGCAAGTGAAGTGGGTAACCACACTCGCAGGTGGGCCGAGCGGCCAGCAATGAAGCAAAGTAAGAAACGGCTGGCGTATGATGAGGGAGGATTACTTGGCCCCTTCAAAATGCCGAGCAGGAAAATAGATCACGAGATAGCACACAGATTGGAATTTAATCCAGGCTGAGTGGCAAGCGTCGAGCGTGTGGCGCGTACGTGCTCGTTTATGGGGGGGGGTTTAGAAACATCTGAAGAGTGGCTTACAGTACGTAATTTATGCTCAGTGCAATGAATGATGTAGGTGAACCACAGAGAAGAAGAGAAACAGCACAAAAGGGGTAAACTAAAAATGCCAACATGCACGAAACTTCAATTTCTTCAGTGATATTTATCAGTGGTGTTCATTTTTGAAAGGTTGAAACGCCTCGCAATACCTACAGGTTGCAACTTTTTTTGTCTGCTTACGTGTCTATTCGGAAAATAAACCCTGGGGACCCCACCAGGGACTGATCGCAAAATGGGCCAAACATGCCAGGCAATTCCAGATAAGATGGGACTATAATTTGGGGGTGCAATCAAAATGACAAAAACAAGGCTGTCGTTCGCCAGTGATGAATCCAGCATCGACTGATGTAAGAGTTTCCAGTACAGAAATTATTCAGCTCCCATTCAAGAATTCAATCAGAGTGTTGTGTGACTTCTGAGTGAAAAGATTTGATAAATTACCACTCTAGTGCATGCAAGGCCAGGGATTCCATTCTGTGTACAAATTGATCATGTTTCATCCCTCTGCTGCCTGCAATTTACTCGTTTTTATTCTCAAGTCCTTCCTTTCAACCTGCCTTTTAAATGGTCTCTGAAGTAGACTTTTTGAAAATACAAACCTCCTATGTGTACCAGTGTCTCAGTTTTAACCTCATTTTCAATTTTGGATTTACTAATGTAAAGGGTACTTTGCTGCCTTTGGGTTTTTTATGCTGACTATTTTCATATTTATGAGCACAACTGTGGTGTCACAATAATGTTCACACACTGAAGATGAAGAAAAGTTGTTTTTAGCACAATTCATCGCTGCAATACTTTTGTTTCAGTTCTTTACTTTCACTGACCCAGATGTATCTGCCCCGAGCTGAAGTGCACCCCCAATTGGGGAAAGAAAGACAGGTGGTTACAAGCGGGTTCTTGCCCTTGTTCTGCCTGTACGCAAAGACCTACACGTACATGCCGCAATAAATTAGTTACGTGTACTCAGCGCGCTCCGCGTCAAACGCGCGTATACTTGCGCCCCTCATGGCATGCCTGTACGGTGAGTATCAAAAAAAAACAAGCCCTCTTTTGTTCCGCTCGGAGCGGATAGTAGACCAGAGACAACATTTGCCTGGGCTGATGCTCAAGGCACAAAGCGTTATGAATTTTGATTAAAAATGAGAGCCATTCCGGCAGCAAATTCAAACAGGGATAGGTCAATATGCTCACTACCAGGTTAAACACCTTGTGATTGTTTGCATTTTGGCCGAGTGATTATTTAGTTTAAGCATGAGGGACACAGTGTGGCTGCAGTGAAACAACAATTGCTGGTCTCGTTACAGTGGCAAGTTGCCTGGTATTATGGGTAATGACCAATGTAACACGTACAAGGGAGATGAAAGGCTTTTCAGTGCTGTAAATGAAGCATGTTTGATAAGCTGGGGGGGGAGGTGATCGGGAAAGAGGCCTATTCAGGGTGAGTGTAGTGGCTGGGGGGTGTCTTGTTTGGGTTTCTAAACTCCTCCCTGGTGAATAGACTGCTTGATTGTCCCCTACGTTGTTCCTGACAGGGAGGGGATTATGTCGCAAACAGCAGATGATGCGATTTGTTACAACGCAATGACATTCCCTGATTTATAAGATCACGAACATGGACACACCTGCACTGGCTGGATGTGTCAAGGCAAAAAATCCTTCTTGGATTCCTTCCCAATCCAAGGTCATGCACAAAAGTGATATTAAGGCAGGAGAATTCACATTAAAGACCCAATAATGCCTTCAAGTACAATCCTTTGTCTCCTAATCTAGCAGTTATTAGAGGAGACGTAGAATGCGACATTTACAGGCATGCAACTTGGACTCTGACCCAAAAAAGAGGAAATTCCAATCTGTACAAAGCTTTGTACAATGTTTTTCATTTTTCAATGGCATGAGTGTGGAGTAAAAAATGAGGAAATCAGCTGATTTGAGGAAAAGTTGCATGCCTGCACTTACATCCTGGTAGCTGCTAATTACTCACAACAGTATAATAAAATGAATGGATTTCTCTAGTGTTTTCTCATTTTGTTTTTGCTAAAAGTTATTTATACCAAAGACTGTACAAATTGCACGAATTACAGTCAATCAACCAACCAACCAAACAACCTAAAACCAAGCTTGCTCCTTAACAGAGCAATGTGATAAAAATTGTAGGCTCCCAGATCTTGAAATCATCATCATCAGTGCTGCATAACTGCATCTGATTACGGAGGCCTGGCCTTGACATTACAGTCCAACCCCAATAATCACAGCTAGCAGCCAAAACAACAGACTGTGCCCAGGGACTCACTGCGCTCAGTGGCCTGTGCAATTGTCGGCTTGGGAAGTCTGCTGTCTGCCGTTAATTGGAGCAAAAAAAAAAGACACGGGGTATACATGATTAAACTTAAAGGCATGGGGGAAATAAAAAAATCAATGGACCATCAGTTGAAAGGGGAAACTGCTAACATTGCTGCTCAACTGTGAAAAAAAAAGCACAACCTATATATTGAAATGACAAGAAAGAACATGTTTTCTACAGCCACTGCAAGGAACTACAAATGAATTAGGAATAAACCTGAGCTTTGGTGATAATCATCTAACAAAAAGTTCATTGAGACTGAGTGAATATTCAATTTTGACAAATCTGACTGTGATTTCCTGATTGCTTAATAAATTTCACCATATGACTAGGCCATGAGCCTTACGCAGTCATTGGTCATTGATGCAGTGTCAATCGAGTTCAGCGCCGACTAAAAATGAAATTGAGATGAAATGTGACCCACCATCCCAAAACCAGGCTGAAGTGGGTATTTGTTATGTTCGACAATTCCTCTCCTTCAGCTTTTTTTTTAACTCTTTAAGGTGATCCATGTTAAAACAAAATTCTGTCTGCAGACTGTAGTAAGCTTCTTACGGGTAGTAATAGCTGTAAAACTCCCAATGAAAATCTGAACAGTGGAAGTTCCACTACTTCAGGGTTCTGAAGTTACCTACTTCAGCCTGATTTGGGGATGGTGGATAACAAATTCATCCAAAAAAATACAAATGAAAATTTTGTCCCTGGCATGTAAGCGGAAGCTCTTTTAAGACTACTGATCCTGTGGTTTTTGGTCGGCTCTTAAAAAGACGGGAACTATTTCAAGCAATTCTAGCACATGCTCCAGTGTATCCCATTTCATCAGATTTCCACATTTTGCACTGCCATTTTATGGTTATTTTGGTGACTTATACGAATGCTAATGTGAATTTGCACATTTAAAGCAGAAGTATGATGTCATCCGTGGCAGAAAAGTTAGTGTAAAAGCCACCTCTGCAAGACAAATTTCCCAGAATTTTGCTGCCATAAAGGCTGGGTTTTTTTTTTTTTTTAACTTGTTTCAATTCACAGCAGAAATAACAGAGCCGGTGAGAAAGGCTTTCCCACAAAGAGCAATTGTATTTCAATTGAGTAAATTTAGATTTCACAATACGAACAGAAAATCCCCAAACCGAACAGCGTCCTTCCTGTAATGACACCATACGAACAGTGCCCCTGTTCAGCAGGAAAAGCATGGACAAGCTTCAATGTCAAAAAAGTTGGTGTAAACCTAAAAGGTCTATCTGATGCCTTCCTTAAAAAACAATGTTCCCAAGTAAAGTCACATCATAGACTCTTATATGGTTGGCATTTATAAAACCATCCTTGCAGGTAGCGTTAGTAATTCCATTTGATTTAAATTACTATTTCTAGACAGAATTGCAACACTTCGCAGAATGTTTCAGAAGACATCCACCATCTTTTGTCAACCGATTTACCACTGACTGCCTGCATATGACATTCCATGTGTGTTACCATGGGATGAGAAGAACGAGTAAGCTTCCACCATCACTCATACATGTACAAATGCACTTTTGCACATCAGCCACTTATCGGAAAAGTGATGCTGAAATGGCTAATGTAGCCGATTTTTTCCCCTGGGATCTTCAATTAGGAGTGTACTGTATTTACCAGTCCATCTGTTCTGAACCAAGGTGGATAGGGGACAGATAATTTAGGCTGACTGCAACACACCAATAAGTCCAATCTGAAAATGGTTGTAATCAGACGGCTTTATTGACAGATGCAGTGACCACTTTATCACATATTGCATCGCATTGCACACACTAATAATTCAGTTTTATCCTGAACTATGAGACAAAGCAGAAAGATTGTTTCAGGGGCCGACTGCAATATAAGCCAAAGCGGGAATGGTTGCTGTCACAAGACCTCATTGACAAATGGAATGATGTGGATTACTGCACACTGCATGGCAAACACTCGTTAGTTTCAGTTATATATCACAGTGATGGCGGTTATTGCCAGTGTTGTAACCCAAGTCATTTTTTTCGAAGTCAAGTCCCAAGTCAAATTCTAGCAAGTCAAGTCTCAAGTCATTTTTTCCAAGTCAAGTCAAGTCTCCAGTCAATTTTTCTAAAGAATGTTTAATTTTATAATCTTTTAATGCTACATGTCTTACACACCACACTTCTTTTTTTTTGTCGAAGTTTCAAAATTTTTGAACCCAAAAATCACCACTTTCGGAGTAGACATGGTGTTCAGTCGCCATGTGTTGGGCAAGGAACAAAATTGGTTCCTGCCATCACCGTTATCTACATGTGTGCAGGAACCAGTTATAATAATAATGTTTGGTGCGCGTGTGCATGATTGCAGTGCGAGAAGAGAAATCATACTGCTGGCATATAACCAGTGAATTTTTTTTTTTTAAAGTAACTTTCCCCCAAAAAAAATATTCAGGGCTTTTCTATTCAAATACATTGTTGTACATGTAATAGAATCTGACATAAGAGATTTTGAATTCACCGTTCCAGGTTGGTGCCTGGGTTGGCGCCTGGATTGGTGATGGTACATGTTGTCATTTTGCAGCCTTCGCACGCCTAGTGGTAAACCACTTAACAGTAAACAGTTACATGGGCTCTATAGAAAGACTGTTCTTAACGGATGTAATCAGACTACACAAAGGCCTATGCCCCAGGCCCACACAAACTTCATACAACTTGCATGCGCCATGCATGACGTACATGTATGCATGATGTGCGGTAGTGCCAGTGGAGGAACGCAATGCGACGCTATGCGTGGTTCTTTTGTTAGTTTGTATTTTTATTTATTTTAAGAAAAGATTTAATGTCAACAAGTCATTTTTTTTTCAAGTCGAGTCAAGTCTTTTGTTTTCAAGTCAAGTCAAGTCTCAAGTCATTTTTCCCCAAGTCAAGCTAAGTCTTGAGTCTAAAAAATAGTGACTCGAGTCTGAGTCAGCGACTCGAGTCAACAACACTGGTTATTGCAAGTGTACATACAGACTGTCAAGACATCTCCAGTCCCATTAAACAAATATCTTAAACAAATGTCAAACAAAATCAGATGCCACTCAATTTGCTCATTAAATTCACCACACGCATTTCCATTATAGCATTTCATTACCAAACCCTTCGATATCAGACATGCACTGTGTAGGCAAAAGAACTTTCTAAAGGTTCCTTACATGGCTGGACACTTAAGTCCAACCACAGGACATCACAACATCATTACTGTGCTGACTGTCAGCTATGGACACAGCTCACTTGCACTTGGTGAAAAGGCACCCTCTTGTTGAGAAGGCATTACCACTTAGAGGTGACATAATCACAGAAATGGCATTTAAGGGGATACCTGTCACGTACTGGGGAGAGGGGCTGCATTGCTGCCTGTATCATGGAAGCTGTGATCCAAGGAGGCAACACTTACCAATTTGTGAACTAAATTATTCCATTCACAGACGTGGGCTTGACTTTATGGAAAGGGAGCAATGGACACAACACAACTCAGGAAAGAAACACCAGGGTTAGAAATCAACAGACAGATTTTGTACTTGTAGCATGTCGCCACTCTGTGATTTGGACAAATTTAGTGCAATCAACAGAGCAAGTATTTGGTTTCAATTTTTGAATGAGCTGATTGATGACAAATACTCGTGTGTAAAGACTTCTGGCATAAGCATTTATACATTCAGCATGAAATTCACCAGGGTGTAACACACTCCTGACGAGAATATAAAAGTTTAAGTTTCAACAAGCTGACAGAAGTTCAAGGTTCTCCCCATCTGCTGGGAAAAAGTGTTAGAGTTTAGACACAAAAGACGGTGCCAATTTTTACAAAAATGGGGAAAACACTTTTGTTGATGTCTTGCTGAACATTTAAAATTTTCTTTGAATTAAATTTCAAAGAGGTCTCAAGATGTGATGGAAATTGGAATGGCAAGTCTTCATTTGCACACAAAGCAATAACTTTTATGTCTTTTTAAAAGTTGAAAATGACTTTATATGTTTTTCGAATCTCTACAGTTGATAAATTTGCAGTAATGAATGTCTAATATTATTGCGACCAATCCCTCATTCACTTGCTGGTTTCAAGTTGTCAGGTTTCAAGTTTTAACAAGGAAGACAAGTTTTGTCTCATGTTGTAACCCTGCGCATAAATATCGTAACGTCAACAGCAACAGAAATAGATTAATCCTGTCAAGTGGTGTATTCTGAAAGGCTTTTATATGTGTTGTATTAAGGCAGCAATCCACCAAGTGATATTTGATTGGAAGTTATTTGTCAAAGAATTCCCAGTCCAAAGGGTAACCGTCATTTAACCAGTGTCTATAAACAGAGAGGTTATCAATGCAGCATGTAGCCAACCCCATTAAGTCCATGTGGACACCAGGGGCAGATGATATCAGTGTCCGACCAGAACCTTACCTTTAAAACATGCACATCATGTGCAGTGCCCCCCCGCTGTCAACAAATATATACATCCAGCCAGCCACGCACAATATATAATCCACAGTTCAGATATCCCATACAAAAAAAAAGCCAACCCGGGTCTTCCGTATACGAATCCACCAGAGCAGAGAATTCCAGTCACAGATGAGGCAGTGAATAATGAACACACACATGCACAGGCGGAGCTGGGGTTTCAACTCATGAATAAATATGTCTTCCACTCCAGAAATGTAATATATCCAAGGACAAGATCCGTTGATGGGCGCACACACGCACACACACATGTACACACCTACGTCACTTCAGTAAGGAGCGGGTAATCAAATCCTGAGCTCTCGCCTGCACAGCGGCAAAAATTTCCCGACAAGCTGTCCAGGTTATGATCCCACAGTGTTAACCCATTATCCCGCTCAGTATTCCAATGTGTATACATCCAACACAGCCGTGCAAACGCCTGGGTTTTTTTTCTTGTAAAGTAACAGCTATTAAGGATCAGAGGGTGCACTGGATGACAACGCACTTGCTCATCGGCCAAGCTGAGGGAATTCCTATTATTTTGCTACAATGTAGGATCAACCTATTACTTCTCCTCTCAGCATAAACAAGCCTCTCTGACCCCACCACTCACAAATTGCTGCCCATACACACACACACATACAGCAACATCACACACAGGAAATGAGCCGTGCGGGGAGCTACCATCTCACCAAGAGGGGTGTGCACAGACAGTCTGTCTGTGCCTGAAGCAGGGTGTAAGATGAGAGTTTATTTTCAGTGGGGGTCTGTGGCTTCAAAGAGGAAGATAATTGATCTGAGATGAGAGATTGTTTCCTCCCCCCAGAGATGATTTCTGGCTAGTTTTCCAGTCCCTCTGAATTACCACCAGTTGTCTCCTTTCTAAGATTGAAGACACACTGTTAATTTCCCAGCAGAAGACCCCCCCCAAAAAAAGCAGTAATGATGAATAGCCCCCTCTGTTGACAATAACTGGTGACAGAAAATGACAATCTGAGGGGGAAATTTAGACTAGAACCTTTCAGCAGAACAAGCACCCTAGAAATGATCGGATTTTGCTGGTCAATTCCTCAGTTTCTTTCAGTTTTGTGGGATCGTTCAACCATCATCAGTTCTACTTAGATTCGGTTTCATTTTTCAAATGAGCGGTAAACCCTTGTGCGGATTTCACAACCACCACTTCTTGCTTCTTTGACAATGGCACATCTTGAATACCTTGAGTAACCCAACAATAACTTTCAAGTTTTCAAACTCATATTTTAGAAACATGACCAACAGTTGCACAGTGCTACCGTACTACAAATTGAACTCACTGATTGCTGAAGTAACTCTGTTCATTCACTCATTTGTGACTTCTTGAAAACGGGCACTTTACAACTCGACAAAACATACAGATTGTGCAACTTCTGAACATAAGCACTGTCGACCAGTACATTAAACCTCATTCTATCTTGTGTTGCAAAAGTACCTGCTCAGTGATCCACATCCAGGGATCAGTCTCAATTTGAGTGAGTACTCAACTTCCTTTGGTGTTAATTTCCAGTTCCACATCAAAACTGTGATCAAAATGCAGCTTTGCATCTGTTGTTCCCTCCTGGCTTCCAAAGGAAAGTGTACATAAACAAAACAAAACAGAACAGAGGCCCATTTGGTGCATCTCACACCGGGCAGAAACTATTAACAGAATCCCTCAATCATCCTCCTTGCCCATCAAAAGGCTACTGTGGTGCTTGATGTTCATCACCTGCTTGGATTGGAATAGTATTAACTGATGTTAAACAGCGGCTGTGCATCTTTGAATGTGAAACAAAGGTGCCTGCTAATACCTGTACACATTGGACACAAACCATCCAGTTTCCTGATAGCCATTCAGTGACGTCAAATAGCCTATTACAACAGGTGCATGCCCATAATTTTAAGTGTTCAGTTCTGTAGTATATACATCCATGGACAAATTCCACCTCTGCATTTATCCCAGTGTTTGGGAAAACAGTAAATATTTCCATACATCACTCACAGAATGAACTAGAAAGGCAGTTTCCTTATGTAGATTTCATTTCTTTTGAGGATAGATCCATATGTTGTGAAGTTCCTCCCAGTGTTGTAACTGATAACGTGCACATCAATAATAGGCATGTAGACAATTTGAAAGTTTATCCATTGAAATGCTCGTACCAAAAGGTTACATCGTAAGTCAATGCACATTTTTTCCCCTGATTTTAGGATACACTCCCAGTAACCTTGCATTCATATCTGGTGGTTTGCTCATTAGAAATATTTGTACAAAATCCGCAAATTTGCAACTTGCAATTTTAGTTGTACTGACAATACTAAAAAGAAAAAGGATCTTCATTAATTTTTGAACAAGGATTTTATTCTCGTTTTAGTTTGTGATCGACAGTGCATGTATTGCTGTTCTACCTTTGGCAAGCCAATTTTCATCTTTTACATTTATCTTGAAAAGGAACCTGCTCACATATAGTTTAATGTCCATGTTTGTTTGTTTTAGTGATTGCAGTTTTTATGGATGAGTGTGTGTTTGTCTATTGGGGTGTTGGCAACAGTAATGAGGTTCAGTTCCAGTTATGTTTTGAAATGCATCTGGGTTTTGGGTTGTGATGGCATATAAAAAATAATGATAATACTAATTTTTATAACAAGCAACGTTCTCCAAAACTTGTCATTTTCAGAAACCACTTATTCATGCATGGTAAAATTTGAACTCATTAGGAAAATTGATCCTCTGTATAGCTCAGACAGCCATCTGTTGAATGGGTCATATTTCCTCAGAACGGATAGACCACCCCACCCTCCATGAGTATCATACAATTCGATACATAAACAGAACACAGTATGGCCTATTGGTCATGGATAGATTATCCACTCGATTTTGTTCACACGGACATGGCTAAATGTATGTATTTCCAGCCACAACAACAGTGACAATTTCCCCCACCCCCATCCCCCGGGGCACACACTCTTCGTGAATTCACAAATTAAACTTGGCTCAATATTCATGACCGTCCAGGAATCCCTGTTATCCCCAAAACCTGATGAAATGATGCTGGATTGTACAAATGAGAATTAATCCTTCTGGGAAATTTTACCGCTTTCCGTAGCAACAACGGCTCCTCAAATACAAGGAAACTACTACAACTGAACTTGTTCAATTAATGCCAAAAACATAACCACAAGAACCAAAAAAAAAAAGAAAGAAATTTCAATTCACATACAACATCAACATGCTTCATCATCAGCATCTCTTCAGTCTCCTGTTGATGGACTGAGCACGCAGTCCAAAACGTTGAGTATACTCCTGGTTCTTTTCAGAACCACACATACTCATAAAAGGTATATTCCTTAGCATGGTGCTACCGCAAGCCTATCCACCCGTTGCTGTTTTTCACCATGAATAGCCTGAAATTCCATCATCAACATGCTTCAGAATGTGTAATTTATATGACACTGTAAATATCTTTTCCTACTGTCAGTTTTCCATTGGAAACTTGTCCAAATAACAAGCCTCAAATAAATACCATGTATACACAGTGTCTATTCTTAACATGGAATTTTGTACCCGTTAAGTTTTTTTTTCTTTTAATCTGAGCATAGCACGTAGGCTCACAGGCCTCCAAGACAAGAATCTTTTGATTGCTTAATCATTTTTTGCTTAATTGTGGTTTTGATTAGACAAACATTTATTTAATGATAATTTTCTGTTCTCCACATTTTAATTGATTATACTGTAATGAAGAAGTAAGCAGTTCATCAAGAGATCTTCCGAAGGAAACTGTTTCTGTTAAAGAGTCTTTACAATACAAGTCATCTATTCATGCCTTTCAACTTAGCTGGCCCTACTTTGGATCTGTTCTTTCATTTCTAGATTTCAAACTGATGTTTAGGATTTGGGGTTCAAATGAATTTTCTGAGTGGAAGCCTGCAGGCCAATTCTCATCCAATTGATCTAACAAGAAAATCAACACATCAATCAATCAGTCCAGTAGCCAAATAATACTTGCAGGTTGTGTAAGCTAAATAACGGGACAACTTCTGGCCTGTTGCACTAGCCGTCTGACCACAACAAACAGAATTTTCATAACTACCAGAGAGGTCCACCTGAGTCATGCTGATGGTGAGTTACCCCAGCGGAAATGCTGCAACTAGTCATCATGACGTACTGATTTCATATCTGCTGGGGCTTTACACATCCTACAGGCACAGTGTTAACACCTCATTCAACCTCACTGTCAGGACCCTTGCAAGCCACTTTTGACACACACACACACAGCCACTTTATGGGCGTGACTTCCCGGTGGATGCGGGATACAGTATAGGAGGAGGGGAGCTTGGCCTTGTACCTCATCAAATACTTGAACCGTTTTCCACACTGGTGGGTGAAAGGTGAATCAGTGAAAGTGAAACCTGGTCACGGTGTGCTGGCAAACACAAATGCTGAAGGAAGCTTAACCTGTACAGCGCATACAATTCTTTTGATTACTTGAGAGTATGAACCAACCTTCCTAATTACCGATCAACACCATCCGGGTATAAGGAAATTGTTTGAATGAGCCGACACTACTGCTTGGAAAATTTCCATGGTAAGCTAAAAACTAGAACAAAACACTGAGAAGTGAAAACCACTCACAGGGGACACATACATGTACATGTAATGCATGACAACTGGGCTGGTAGCCTGTTTCTACTTAGCTAATATTTCGTATACTAAGCAAATCAAATTCCACGCCTAGTGGCTCTGCAAAATTAGTTCCTATGCACCAGAATTAAGACTTCAGGCATTCCAATGTTGTCCTTCTCCAAAAAATCAATCAATTTTACCGCTCACAATATAACCCACATCAAGTTTGATTCCCTTGGTGTATCTTTTTTTATAACACTCATCCACAGGAACTTACTACACTTACAATGCGTGCAAACTCTCGATAAAAAACAGCAAACACGAAGTTAGCACTTGTTCCTGACAGTGTTCCGTTCCTGACAGTGTTCCTGACAGTTCTCTGAACTCCCTGCTTTTTTATGTACATGATGTACAAATATGCCTCGGGCCTCTAGCCACAATGACTTTTTAAAGATATCTAGGAGGACAAAGCAAATGCAGAACAGTTAACCCCCAAATCAAAATACAACAAGATAAAACACAAAACACCAAGGCACAAAAAACATCAAAGCATACAATATTTTTGTATGATCCCTTTTCACCATCATGAACAACTCAAAGTGAGCAAAAAATAATGGAAAACAATTAAAAAGAAAACAAAAGCATCAAGTACTATTTTTATCACAGCTATATTGATCAGAACCAGTGCAGTATGATCATGATCCCTAGCTTCTGGCTATCTGACATTACCTACCAACAATACTCATCTGTGACAAGTAGCCGTACGCCCACGCATGCAGGCACACAATGCAACATATTTGTGGAGCCAGCAAGACCAGGAAACTCTCCCTCTTTCTGTCCTTGCATTTGTATTTCGGAGAATTACCATGCTTGTCCCTCACATCACAGTCTGAATTATCTCGTTGGGCCAGATCATTGTGAGAGACATGATTCTTACCTTTCTAGGAAATTCCATCTGGCACTCAATGAAGAGTCTGCACACGTCCGTTGGCAGACAGCTTGGAACCTTCCGACACGCAAGGTTGGACTACTTGTAAACATTCTTTTTCCCCTAAACACTTCACCTCTGGTGCCCTCTGTTCAATTCCTGACAAGTGCAACAATATGTGCGATTCCCAATAGTGCGCCTCCAAGAGATTGAAACATGTTGGCCAATCAGGACGCGCAAAATCTGTCGACTCTTTCCGAACGCTTTTCAAACTCTTGGAGGCGCACTACTGTGAATCGCCTGCCCGCCCATTGGAAGCGCAGACAGGAAAATAGTGCTTCTGAACAAGCCTTTTGGAACCCCTGCCCCACAAAAGGAATGAATGGGTTAAACCAGCCATGACTAGACAGGTTCACTGCACATTGTATCATCAGTTAACGGTCACTCACACTGCCTCTGCCCTGTAGGTTTCTCATCACGGTACTATCATCTCCATTCAACTGGAGAACCATCCCTGAACGATGATGATGCTTACACACTTTTGTCACAGTCAATCTAAGCAGAACAATTCCAGGCAGCGTGAAGCACTGTCCTTTCAACATCTTGTACTCCCCCCCCCAATTTCACAAATTGTTTTTTCGTCCAATTGTATGTCTTCAGTAATTTATCATTTTTGGCAAGTTGTCATTTTTTTTCCCACAGCTAAACTGATTGGAATAACATACACTCCCGCAGTAAATTAGCAAGTCATTTCAGACAGTACAGATGCTTTGAATAATGAAAAGGCAAACCTCCTCACACTGCCAGGATGGATTTTTATTCTTCTCATAAAGAGACACTTTGTAAGTACAAATGATAATTTACAGACAAGCCAATTTATACTGACCTCTGAAGAACCCTACCCTCTTTTTACGCTTTATGTACATGTATTTGAAATATACATATATATACTGGCAGGTATCTATATGTACTGTATCTGCAATATTGTAATGCATTTTGCTGCAATCCTAATTAATCAAAGTGGACAATTGATGGACAAATATTTTTAACACCCTCACTCTGAAAATGTGACATTTTGTGAGAATGATATGTTTGATGCTGATGTGTCAAAAATGTGACAGCAGAAAAAAATCAAGGGATTCCTCAGCATGTCCCCAAAATGTGTTGCCATGGCATCAAGAGAAAATCAAGAGCACGTAGATTCCTAACCCTTGCCCCCCATCTGTAATAAATTTGCCCAGAACTACACATGCATGTGTAGTTTTAAGTAACAAATGAAAAACGCTGTTATCACTCAAATTGTCAATTGCCTTGCTAGGACAATGCAGTAGCACAAACAAACACTGTCCTCATTGCATGTCGCAGTATTCATGCAGACATCTTCACCAATAACCAAACAGGAAGTCTCTGGCCCACACATCCAGCCCTACAACTTCATCCAGCTCAAATAAATTACTCTACGTGTTCAGCCCAAACCGGTTGGCTTTTTACATTTTAAAGCACCAATGATCAAGGAATGAAAATAACAAGTCGTTAATAAAAATGACTGCCACTACACTCACGATTCCGTAACGTGTTGTACAACAGATTGTTTTGAATTCGGATTCACACAAAAAATTCTTGATTTAAGAGTATATGCATGCGGCAAAGCACATTAATTATTAACTCAATACACACCAGAGCAAAGGACAATCCTTCATCTGCTCTCAAGAATCAGGGTTTTCTTAATAAAAAATGCATCTCCTGTGGATCACGGGTTTCCACAGAAACCAAAGAAATGAATACATAATCTGTAATTCCATTTAAACAAAGTTTCAACATCAATTTGATACAAGGGTTGTTTCAAAATTGCTGACAGGAGTGGTAGCATTCAGAGCGAGATTTGCTCATCAATGCAAGCACAGACAACCCTTTCCTCTAGTGTCAGGTGCATGAATAGCACTGGCCACGGGGTGTAACATGTACAGTGTATGTATTAAGGAATGCAGGGAACCGAGCAAATCCCATGGAGGTAATTCTTGAGGCTCAAGAGATGAGGTGGAATCTACTACATCTAGTGCAAAGGAGGTAGATGGGACAGTTGTGTTTACCTTGACAAATGCAAGTGACAATTCTCCTGTGAGAGCAACGTACATTTTTTTTGGTTAGGAACTGTAAGCAAATTTGCAGTGCTGCTTGAACAATTCATTTTTCTTTTATGCACGAATTATCAGCTCCTACACTGTATGTTTGCAATATCCGTGTTTCACAATGGAGCACCTCCAAGAGTTTACAATGCGTTGGCCAATCACAATGCGCGAAATCTGTTCACCCTTTCCAAACGCGCACTCGGTCGACAGATTTCGCACACTGTGATTGGCCAACACGTTGTGAACTCTTGGAGGCACGCTACAGTGAATCGCCCGTATTGTAGCATTGGTGGTAAAATTGACATAAACATGGTTTATGTTACCTATACATATACCTGTTACCTCATCAAAATTAATTTACCGATTAGTATGGGACAGATGGAAATTATATTCAGTGGGAAGCTTAAATATCGACATACAAATATATAAATTTCAAAACTACCGTACAATTTGAGAATATATCCTTTCAATATTCAATTCCTGAACTCCTCATAAACTCGACATTTGTAAAATATCCAATGTGCTTGAGTAATTTCCTTGGTTTATGCAACAGAGTTGTTCCAGTGAGACTGACAATTAGAAATTGCAATTTTTCAATCTTTATCAAATAAGTGACCTACGTGCAGTAAATACTGACCTAATATCATGCCCATATGAATATATTTGCACCTATTTATTAAATCTTACACACATACACGTATTATAAAGAAATTTATGATATCACATTAAGATCAATAACTTAAGCTGGGACTCATTAACGAAATAAATTCTTCATGGCATGAGCAGAGCAAGTAACAAGAAACAAGACTTTTTGTTTGACCACTCGGCTAGAATGCAGAATAAGACAGCTCTAAGGTTAAAAAAAAAATCAATAATTCATAGCAATCACCCTTTGGGGAATGGAGGAAAGGAACATTATTGCCAAAGTAGGGGCATTATGGCTTGAAAAATTCATGTGTGGTAACTAAATACTTTATCTGATAGAACAAGCCAGTGTGTGATATGTACATGTATACGTACATAGACTGTACAGCAGGAATGAAGCATAACATGCGAGTTGAAAAGAGAGAAGAAATCTGGCTATCAAAAAGAAAAACTTAATGACAATCTTCAATATTTTCTGAATTAAAACTATGCGACAAGCAAAATGATTAATAAAACAATGGCACAAATTGAAAGCTTCGCCAGAAACAAACTTCCTAAGTGCATACAACATAGAATCACAACAACCATGAGGGCTGCACTTTAAATGTTTTGACAAGGATGAATAACAAAGATGTGTGCAAAAAAGAACTAAACAAATGATACCTACATATTTATATGTTCTTTTTATGCGTAAAAAATATGTAGTAATGTCACATTCCACAGTAGGTTTGTGGGAAAAAACGTGCCAAATTATAGAGCAACCAAAAACAAGCAACCAAAAATGAAGAAGTGCCGGTAAATCACTTCATAGCCCACCACTGATGAGGACCAGGGCAAGAAAAGAGAGGATAGAAAAAATGTGTGAAGGGGAAAATGACTTGTCACAATACATAACAATGGCGTTCTCTCTCAACACTTCAATTTACGGCTCCAGAAAGTGCATGCGTAATTTGATATATGGCGAATGAAAGAGCGTGGCAAGGATATGGATATTGAATCACACCGTCTGCTTGGTAATTTACAGGCGATGCACTGGTGATTTGCGAGTGCTGGCATTCTCCCATTTCAGAATGTGTTGTTCATTATATACAAATAGTCCGTAGTTTCTGCTCGATATTATATATTCGCAGTCATTTTTTTGTGTGTGAGCATTGCTACTTATTTTTTCCAATTTTTCGTCACTTCCTGGGATGTCAATTTAACAAGCAATATTTGATGCAATGTTTAAAACACTAGGAAGACAACACTTCCTGATAACATTTTCCAAAAAAAAAGACAGTTAAATCTCTTTGTACATCTATCTAAAAATGCTGAACTGAATTTGAACACAAACACTTCCATTGTTAAAATAATCAGCACCGAGACAAATGTGGGGAATCTCATTTCATTATGGCAGGAAAAAGAAAAACCATGATAGTAAAATCATATAAACCAAGTTATTCCATTACACTGCCACATTAATAAGATCCAAGTTGTATTCTCTCAACAACGCCAAACAAGTATTTCAAGCCCTATGAACAAATATATGAGATTTTTTTTATTGAGGATGGGCAACGATATCATTTTCATATCACTAACTCTGAAACGTGTATTTACTCAAAGCAATCAATTTCTGTTGCCAAAGTTTGACGAAATTTAGCTCAAAGGCTCTCTCACAGCAAGACAAATTTCCCCAACTCTGATCAAAAGTTATTAAAGTGGATTATCAAGATCAAGAGGGGCTTCAGAATTTGACAGATGTTTGACATTTGTAGCACACTTCCTTGTTTAGGAGTAACTATCTTTTCATTGGAGTCTGATTCGCTTGGCTCTCTCCCCTCCTTCCCTCTCCTTCTTCCTACTGAAGAATTATTTTATCTTGGCATCCGCAGCCTTCTCCGGAAAAACGCAATTAAGCCCCACCGTTGGGCACAGGAACCATAATGAAATTGTGCGCATTACGCCAACAGACAAACACAGATTGAAGGCAAGGACTCCCGAATGAAATCACGCCGGTGCAAAGACGGGTCCTTTAAAGGGGCATAACGGGTCAAGACGATGCGACAAGCACTTGAACCCCCCCCCAACTTCTTCTGTGTAATACGCTGCTTTTGCAATGCCAGACTCCTGTGCTACCTGCTCAAAATTTATTTCACTAGACTACAAAGGAAATCTAACTAGAGCACATGTTGCATGCGAGATTTGACACATATACTTGACTGAATACCTTTAACATTTCTAAGGGCCTACCAGTAGCTCCACTGATCAACGGTTGGGATCTTTGACGACGAGGCATGGTGGCGGGGCCCCGCTTAAGGATAGGATTTACGAGACCAGGGAGGAATCACAGCTCTGTATTTTGATCAGTTTTGATTAGGTTTGGGAGCTGGTTGAATGATAAATTGATGGTAATAACGGAGATTGTCGAGGGTGTTGGATTCAAAAAGTTAACTACTTCATGGAGTGAATTTTTAGACAAGCCCTAAAATGTCTAAGCTTACTTCTCATGTCATTTTATGGCATCAAATAAAATGTTCAAAAGGAAATGTTGGGCTTTATTGGAACCAATCCACACTGCAAATGATTGTATGACAATAATGTATAAATTTCACCGTGTAAATTTAATGTTTCCTAACTCAATGTAAACGAAAGCAGGAAACTGAAAGTGATTAGATGACTAATTTGGTGCCCTCAAACAATAACCAAGAAATATGTTTTTTCTTTTTTCAAAAAAAATCTTCTAAATTGTTGATAAGGTTTTCTGGCTTGCAGGGGACAGGAGGCATTTATGAATGCATTAACCGAGAAGTATGTTTCATGTTTCAAATAGAAATTACAATTTAAAAATTAGACTTTTTTCAAGAAACCACACGTAATATTTGAAATATTTCTACTATCACCAGTTGAAGAGTAAGTAAATCAGTGTAACAAAGATATCATTTGGTGTTTGAAGAACTTGAGAAGGGAAAATATGCCTTCAGAGTTTTTGAGGGGGGTTATTTCGTTTGTTTGTTTGTTTTTTCAAGACAGATTACATTGTCTCTGACCGCCATCTATTTTAGAACACTCAGTGTTGCTGTCACTAGTGACACTCACTGAAGATTCTGGAGATGAAGGTTGTATGTTGCTGATGTCACAGAGAATTACATGAAAGAAATTGACCTCCAACAAGTTTCTAATCAACTGCGGCGATGTGAAGGGCAGCGCCGATGAGCTAGCATTAGCAAACGATGACTGTCATAAGGTGGATACTGTGATGCAAAGATGCATTTTTGACAAAGTTGTCCTATCAGTCAAAATCAGTCAGATGACCCCATGTGTCTGTGTCAAATCAAGTGGAAGTATTTTTGACTGTCTGTGACTGTTACAGCAAAAGGAAGGTTACTGTAAAATGCAGGTCATTTATTTTGCATTCAGAAATTGTAACCCAGATTTGATTCCAACGAGATCTTTGAGTCAACTCCCCCCCCATTACAGTATTTACAGTGTGCAAGGGTGCTAGAAATAACCCTGTTTTTAGCCCATTAATGCCAGACCATTGTCCAACATTGACTGAGCATCGATCGCCGTTTTCTCCCTTATTCTTCCCCTCCAGTTCCCTCCTTCTCAACCCCTCCCCTTTCTTTTCCAGTCTTGCAAGGAGGAGAGATTGCACTGTTGCATGGAACTCTGCCAAACCAAGGTGCCAGGCTGTGGCACAATGTATTAACCTAGTAAAACTGGAAATCCTGAGCCCAGACTTTTTTTTTTGGCCTGCCACACACAAAAATAATGTGAATGGGTCTGGTGCCGGGCTGGCTGGGGGCTGAACCACCTGACAGAAAGCAGGCATTTCCTGCCGCACAGGGTTGAGGCAGGGATAGCTGATCGGTCAATGTACAAGTATCTTCTTCCTACAGGCGGGGCCCAGTAGAGCATGCAATCTGGGAGATACGAGTGGCTGGGGGGGGGAGAGCAATGGGGTACTTGGCCTGGAGACAGTTAAAGGGGATGGAGACAGATGAGAAAATCATCCATGTTGTCAGATGCAGAACCGCCCCATAAAGCACCAATGGGCACTTGGTTAGCTTGCTCATATTCTTAAAGCGGAGCACTGATTTTAGATGCTCTGCGAAAAAAAATCAACTTTTAAATTTTAATCCTTTCAGAACTCACCGGGCAGTCAATTCTTTGTGTAAAGATAACTGCATATAAATTTCAATAGGCAGTTGGTGGAACTGAGACACCCCTTGATCTGTGTTTTTCTTTTGAGAGGAAAATCTATTTGACCTTACTTTAATTGCTCAGTTCATGGTCAGTTCTTAACCTGGCCAGTTGGAAATGGCAAAGGATGGAAACATAAAAATGGCAATTCCATATGTATCGACTTATCTGTGACAGGGGTGTGATTTGGGGAAAATGAAAAATCCATCAAACATTCGTCGGAGGGTTTTGCAAGTCGCGTCGACCACAGCTTCCCTACAATTCACGGCATATCTACCTTATTTGATTATAGGAGGAGATTCAGGTACTACATGTAAGCCACCACAAGAGCTGTTCTTACTTTGAGGGATACAATTACAACATTTACTTAAACAAAACCCTTGTCCTCACTCACTTCAATTGCAATTATACATGTAAGCTACAATTGGTGACAATCAAAGACCTAGAAGTGTAATACACAGTTTTATCAGTGATCCACAAAATTCTATCACAATTTATTAAAACTGAAAACTGTCTCATACAGAGGAGTACAGCATTACTTGTGACACCAGGGCATATAGTTTTTGTGTTGACTACAGCCAAAGGGACAAAAAGTACATGTATACTACCTTCTAATGATGATTCTTTTTCCAGCCAGGACAATTTCTAAGAATTCTTGAATCTTTTGTCTACATTCAGATCCCCTTCCCTACCTACTACCTTGTATGACATTTTTGATCAACGTCAGACCACCACGAGAACGGAATGAAACGCAATGGCAGACAGACGCAAGTTGTACACGGTGCATGCAACGACAACACATGTACCGTGCACACACACAGCGAACGTACAGTATGTACATGTACATACATGTACACACAACGATCCTACCGCTGGCCTGGGTCCCTATGTTTTAACAATGATAGCTCCATTTCCAGGGGGAGTAACAACGCAAAAGCGCATGCTATACACCAAAACTTGTGCAAGTCTTTTGCTTAGTGTCGCACCAAATATTGTAGTCTTTGCGTTACATATTGAAAGCATTCCCGATACGGAAATCCGGAAAGTCTCACAGAAATTCCGGATAGTCCCACAGATATTCCTGAAATCCGGAAAAACCACACCCCTACAGAGATCCACAAACCAAATGACAAATGAGCATGCAGTGACGCTGTTTCCAGGTAGCAACACCATCCCTTTCTTTATTAGCCAAGCTCAAGCAGGTTCCCAAACCACCATTATCGCTCAGACCCTGCATCCAGGCAACCCACTGTCCAGCTGAACCAGTCACCAGGGGCCCATCAGAGCCACTAGGCCCATCCAGGTGAGGAAGGGTTCAACAAGGTCTGAATCAACTGGCCAGCCTCATCAACACCCCCTCCAGCCCCAATGCAAACAACATGTGTTTGATTTGACACCAGGGGGATTCGTCAGACCACAAAGGTTTACTCACACACAGTACACACTTCCAACCAAGCCCCATCTTACTCCAACCAAGAGAACACCTGAGCACATACTAAAAAGACTTGCAGAAAAACACATCTCCTGACAGCCCTCTAGCTCTGGGCAAGTTCAATATCCATTTCAAAACCCTGGGTGAAGTTTGAATTAGCAAGGTTGCCCCTTGCTCTTCTCCCATTACAAAACATTATTTCCCCTTTGAAAAAGGTACAGTCACCCCCCAAAAATGTCCAGACCTAAATCTAGTGTGATGGTATAATAGAATTTTAGCTAGTAAACACAAAAGATGCACATGGATGAAAAGGGACTGGAACATGATTCACCAGTGTTTGGATTTCTTGTTTCAGTTCAGTGTAACACAGAAGCCAATACATGCACAGGTTGAAAAATATGAGCCAGAAATCTTACATGGAAGAGTAACTTCTTTCACGACAAGGGATTTCCCCCTGTCTCTTTCAGAGGATATCAGCTACACAGTCAACTCTCATAACAACGAACACTATAGGGTACCGAAGTGAATACGTTACGTGCACAATTAGTGCGTAAAAGGCATCTAAGGCGAGAACCAGAGCGTGAACCAACACGCACATGTACATGTACTCCATTCGTTTGCACTGCACTTTCTGGCTCACAATGTCACACTTTGGTACTCTTTTACAACAAAATACTGTTATGGGCAAATTTTGAGGACACCAATTGCATGAATTCTTGTCTTAAAATTCTTTGTTTTCTACTCCTTTTACAACAAAGTCCTAGCTATACCAAAGTAATTTGGTCCCTTGAACTTGGCTACAACGAGAGTCGACAGTACATACATTGTAATGTCCCACAAAAACTAGACTTTCTCATGGTTTTAAATCACCCGCAGGACACAAAACAACAAAAATCTCATCTGCCTAATGCTTATCATGTACTGATGCATCATGTGTGGGGGGTACGGTACACATCGCGATGATTACCCAAGGTACATGTACAGTATAGGTCTAACGAGACACTCACAAAAGATCCTTATTCAGAAAGATCTCCATTAGGATGATGACAAGAGTAATAAGGTTCCCTGGATGGGTCTTGGAGGAGTGACTAATGTAACGCATCGCTTCGGGGTGATACACAGGAGTAGCTTGGCCAGTGAGACGGCAGACAGCTATACAGGCGGCATCATCTTACCGATGCAACCGATATCTAAGGATACGTGTCTGAGTTATTATACATGTATGAATGTGGTGAAATTTGGCTTGGATGGGTTTAGCTGTATATGTACACGTAGTATTTACATTTATAAAGTTGCACTACCATGCCTTTGCATCATGATGCCACAATGATAACTTTGCTCCCCTTGTCAGTAAAACTGAAAACCTGCCAGTTATTTACTGAGCAAGAAGTCATTCATGGCCGTCTGCTCAGCATGTAGTTTTCATATATGGTTCACTTTTGTTGCATTTTCTGCCTCATAAGGCCTTGAGGCAAATACTTGTTGTGTTTGATTTTTGTGAACGGGTCTGTACTTGTTTGCTTACCTCGTTACAGGTTAGTCAACCTTCCTGCAAGAATTGCTAGAATCTAGCAAAACTCGAATACCGCAGTGCAACAACCACCTTATAATTGACCATATTGGCACATCTAGCCAATGTACATGAAGAGCACAGTGGTTGGACACAACATTCCAAACTTCCCAAGTTATCCCAAAACACGGATCAAATGATCTCTTCCCACAGTCCAATCACACAGCCTATGTGGTAAAAAAAAAAAACATCTCAGCTGTCAACACTCAGGCGAGAGAAACATCCCCATGAATGCCTAACTGCAACCCCAGTCCCCCCTCCCCTTCACCCACTGCACTTTCTGGCAACATTGACTTAGCAGCCTCCTAGCAGGAATGTTGCCTTCAAACACAAATACCGGCATTGGAAAATGTCTGACATTCGGGGCCGTTAGGACAGGCCGCCTACATGCGTTCCCCCAGCAATGTGAACTATCTCGACTGTTTACTTTTGAATGCTGCCCGCTGCAAGAAAAACTGTGTGGGGGGATGTGGAGGGAAGGGGTAGGTCAGAGCTAACAGAGGCAGACCAAGATGACAATGATAACGATTATGATGACCATAACAGTGATGAAGATGATGATGTTGCCAACATGCCAAGCAGGTGATGCCACTTCTTCTTCCTACAAAATTGTTCCACTCTGATAATGCTTTCAAGCGAGAAAAAAAAAATCCTCCAATATCGAAGAGAAAAAGCATCTAAGCCAGCTGGGGATTGACAGAATCCCAACTATCTGGCAGGCAATACCGAGGGAATGTTTTTCCCTAACTGAAGACATATGATGCTTTTATCAGGTCGCTCAACTCGTTCCACAAGCAGACACCTCAATCACCAATTTTTTTCTGAACAAATATGATTCTGGGTCATAAGTAGGTGTCACCCATATAAACATAAATGAGTACAAACAAACAAATGCTTGCCAAGTACTTAATATTCGTACTGGGACAGTTGAACGTTTAAAATCTAACTGCAACAAGCATTTCAAGTCTTTCACTTTGTGAGCTATCCTACATTGTAAGAAAAAGAAAGCAACTCCAGTGTGCCAAAACTGGTTTTCCTAAAAACCGACACATATGAGCAAAATCCAAGAAAAAATAAAAGCAGCAATATTTTTGATGAGCTAAAGTTAAATTTTGGTCCATTTCATTTCCATTTCTTCCAAAACCATGTAAAAACCAACCCCCCAACGTAGCCTCAGCCTCAGAAAGACCACAAGGAGTTACATACTGGCAGTGTAACAATTTTCACCCCCCCCAATTAAAATTCTGGATCCACCCTTACCTACACGTTACCAACTGCAAGTGAATGAACTCTAGTGATGCACATGATAATTCTCCCCCTCCCCACCCCAAAAAAATTGTCAATTTTTTCCCCCTTTCCCATCCAGACGTCTGCAAAGTACAATTTAGTGGCAAGACAGGAAGCGTGTGATGCTTCAAATCAGTCAGAAATGGCAGCACGAAGGAAACGCAAGAGGGGACCTGCTGTGCGGTCATCCGACAGAATGACTAAACCGCTTGAAAACATTCAATGTGCTGCATTTCACATCCTCTGCCGGGTGGGAGGGTATGCTGAACTGTGGGGACACAGTGCAACAACTCCCCAAGGCAAACAGGCATAACATTCTGCACGTGGGTGTCTCATGTTAGACACTTGCTTTGTTTCACGCTGAGGAAGGTCACACCCTGCTCTCCCCCTCCCCAATGGAGCATGCTTCAGGGACATGAACATTTATGGGAACCCACACTTGTGCCACAAGTGAGGTTTTACAAACACCACTCTTGATCTGAAACCTGTGCAATAATGATACAACACAATACACGTTATTCATGAGTCAGCCAAATTGGAATTGAAAGTGAGGTTAACCCTTCAGTTTTGAAACTGAAATTTGGAAATTTCCTGTCTACTCTGATGACTCAATTCGTATTTGTAGCAAAACATCCTTTAGTGTTTCACACCAGATTTGAAGAAAAAAAAATTTGAAAGGGGGGCATGGAACCCACGTGAACTCTAAAACAGTCTGATACCATCCCCGTTAAACAGTTAAAAATCTATAAAATAGATTTGAGGAACAAAATCAAAAATGGCTTCCAAAGATCCACTGCATGAATAACACTAATGCAAGAAAATTCTTGGAATTCTTCAGCACAATGAAACACATCCAAGTTCTCACTGCATTGATTCCCTTTTGCAGAAACTCGCTCCCATTCAAAAAGGGGGAGGCCTAATCCACTGTTGCAAACTAGTCGGCTCAGCTGAGAACCTGCCTAGAATCTTCAATCCCAAGGATTAGAGCCCATACAAGCACATCATTCTGAAACTCACTGGTTTGACAGATTTGACAAAACACAACAGTGCTCTGCAGCACAGGGCCAAGGATGGAGCCAGCTATCGTAAATCAAATAATAAACCTAACCTGCACCAAAGGAATAAAATGGCTCAAGGTTCAGCTTTTATTCAACCCTGCTTTGCAGCATGTTGGATCTTTTTCCCTATTAATTCCAAAGAATGAAATTCACTTCTTCCAACTGAAATTAAGGACAAGACGAATTCAAATGAAATTTGTCCACTTCAATAGATGGGAATTTCATTTGAATTTCCATTTAGAGTGGCTCTTTCTCAATTTCAACCAACATTAGCCTAAATATTCATACTGGTCTGTGATAACGAATCTTTAGAAAGTTTAGTTAGTAATTCCAACCTAAATTTGTTCACTATATAATGGTTTGTCTCCTGTTTCACTCTTTGGACTGGAACTGTTTCTATTGTATTGGAAGTGTTAGAATCAAATGAATTCTGAAATACAGCTTTTGTTAAAAATAAGTCTCACCCAAAAAAATGCTTATCTGTGAAATGGCAAGGTTTTTTGGTCAGTGATTGTGGAAAAAGTGACAAATTTATAGATCTGCAATACAACAGAAATAGTTCCAAACATGTTCTGGGTACACGTTACAGCAAGCAGCTTACATGTACATGCATCTAACCTTTACTTTCACTGTAGAACACAACACGATGGGCAAAATTAACACACACAAAGCGACAGTGTGCCTTTAATTACTCAGGTGGGGTAGTTTGAACTCTTACACATCCTGCAACACACACACGCAGGGAAATACACCTACATGATGTACATCGTATGCCCATGGGCCTTATTTTTTTACCACTGATGGGAAGTTACCAACAGTGTCAAACGGTTGACATTTATAGCATTCATGTCACACATTAAAAGGATAGGAAAAGAGGGAAGAAAAAAAAAATTGACGAGGAAACAATGACAGGACAGTTCACTCTTCACAAGCCTGCCTACTCACTCGTATGGCTGAATCAATCATTTCACAGTTGGCTGTGAAATGTGCATGGTAATGTTATTATGACCAGGTGCGTGGATGTTATGCACTGCCTATGCATGGTCGCGCTTCGAGAGTGCCCTTTTCCTGTTTGTGTTTTTTTTTTGGCAAAACAGCGTGTTTGCCAAACCACGCTTCGCGTCCATGTCCATCAAGGAAATTGTTCATTTAGGAAAGAGTTCAAAATTTGGGGGCACCTTTTTTTTTTTTACTTTTCGTGGGCACAAGAGCATATGTTGCTTTTATTCCGAGCAACAATGAAGCCAAGAAAGAAAAAAACCTATCCACAAACTATTTGCATTCCTCTTAAATCATGAACACAACTGCAGAGCAAATTCTTTACCTCACAGCCAATCAACGGATAAGCCAATGATGTTATCCTGGTAATCTACTCTGAGATATCAGCGTGATAAACAATACAAGTACATGTATCCCTAAGCACAACTGACAAGTCCAAAGAAGCACCTCAAGCCTGTTTGCCCACCAGAAAGGCATGCATGACCTTGTTGCACTGGTGACCTAAATACATCAGCATAATAAAGGGCTACACGTACACTAATGCCTGACAGTATTTTTACAAACATGTACTACCTGCACACAAATCTCTACCCTCACACAGGGCAAGTTTCCTCTCCATGTACAAGTGTCAACCCCCCCTCCCTCGCAAGACATGCACTGATTATCTAGCCAGACTGGTGCTTCATCATAAAATATATTGCAGCTCTTATCAGGGCAGGAGGGTGGATGGAACCCATTACAGGAAAATATCAGGCAAATGTTTGCTAGAACATCAAAGTCCCACCCTTCCATCCCCTTCCCACTCTCTCACTATATCAGTGCCACCTTGTAACTGAGTCCCCTACTCCACTCCAGGTGAGGCCTGACCTCTCGCACGGCTGGGTCAACTGATCTGCAGTCCTGGGTGGCAACCCAGACCAACAATAATACCTAGGCCTGTCAATATCAAAGGGACCTTCAAGGACAGAACCCACCCTCTGCAGGTTAACCCATTCGGCCTTGACCCTATGAGGTGGTGCATGAGCACAGGTCACTCCCCCTGACTGCTGCCTGGCAGGATGACATACAGGAATACCGAGTGCTCCTACTCGAGCATGTGTGTGAACATCCTCCTTGATGGAGAACTCAAGTTTGCTCAGATCTTTTCTCTTCCTCTATTAAGGCCTGTCCTTGCTTTAGGCCCAACAAGAAAGCAATAGAAATGTGGTGTCACAAAATACTTCCAGCAATATTTGAAAAGTGTTCAATTTTTGCGAATTCGGAGTGGGAACGTTTGATCTGATTCACATTTCTGTTTGCTTTCCCACCAAGTTTGAACTGGCTTTTAGTCAGAAATTAATGTTCCATCATTTGGGGCCATCTTTAATTCCCAATCATTTTCACAATGATACGAACCGTATGCTGGGGGAGGGAGACCTTGTACATGTACATTTTTAAAAAATAAAAATTGATGATAATATCGAGCACAGAATTATTTTCTTTTTCAGCTATCTAGGAGGCAGGGTGGGTCCAAAAAAGTAGTCTTTGTAAACCTCATGAAAAAAATGAAAAACTGGATGGCCCTGATGAGGTACATTTAAATGTAGGGCCTAAGTATACACCTACATTGAAATACACACGAGTATGACATTCATGTCCATGCTCTACAGGAAGCGTTTTGTTCAAAACAAGTATCAAAAAGTCTGGGTCCTTGTTCACTGTGATTCACAAATGCATAATTTCAATGAGGACGGCACTCTCCTCAACTCTTCATGCATCATGGGAAAAACACAACTAATAAAACTGCGCATAAGCTTATGATTTTCCAGAGTGTACTTCCAACCATGCTTTGATCAGATTCCTTGCGCCCCAACAGGAATGGTAGCACAGCTCCCAACATAGCAGTCCAGAAATGAAAAAAAACCTCACCAGGTAAAGTTCCCACGAGGCAAACGAGAGTAAGCGTGACAAAAGGTTCAGCGACAATGACCTTGAGATAGACCAGACAGAGATAGCCAACATTGGAAATGCTTCATCTCATAGCTTTGAACAGGAGAACAATTCTTGACAGAGAATGATCAAGATGAGAAAAGGTTTTCTTCTTGTTCTGTCTCTCTCTCTCTCTTCTCTTTTTTCTCCCTTTCTTGGAGCTCGTATTCTCTTGTCAAGCGACAGAGGTCTTAATTCTTCAGTGCCTCCGGGGGAATCTCAGCAAGGAGTCTAATTGACATTTCTGCGGGTGCTTCTTTTTGACGTGAGGACGGAGGCAAGCCCCGACTTGAAAGGGATGCAACTGGCAACAAGGGCAGAAAAAAAGCCCCACACGAAGAGAAAAAAAATGACCAAATTGGCCCACACAATTTCTGAAGCAAGGTTGTGTGATTTGCAGACAGAGATTTCAGGAACATTGAATCAGAACTCTGTGCACATACCAGTACAGAATTCTGAACGATTCAATGTCATTTTTTCTCAATGCATAATCATGTATATGCAGTATACCATGCAGGCAAAACATGATCTGTTTACAGTATTCCAACATAAATTAGAACCAGTTTTTGTAAGATATGAACCCTAACAACACAAAGCCATGGATGTTTAATACTTTGATGTCCACTGCATGTGTCACAATTTGGAAAATCTAAGCAAAACATACAAAAGGCAAACACAAAAAAAAAACCTAAGTAAATGAATACATGTACACGCACACCTTTCTAAGCACAACCTGAAGAAAATTGACCACAAAAGCACCGCAAAAACAAAGCAGGGCATACAGGAAGCACTGCTGATGACTAATTAATCAATATCACAAACGGCTGCGGGTTACAAATCGCCAGATCATCGCATGGCGCTCTCATCAACCTTCATCACAGTCTGGATGATACAGACGTCAACAGCCGGTGCCCCGTCCATAGCCAGTTCCTGGCGCTGGGGGTGATTAGTCATTTTGCTCATGAGCGTGTATGTGACGCAGTGGGCCCTCCTCTCTCTCTCCCCCTCCCCCCTTATAAACATTTAACGTCTGCCTAGCTGGCACACTTACCTGTGCGCTGCTCATTAAGTCATCCAGTATTGCGTTACAAATATGTTTCCCTGCAGATGGTACTTCATGAGTGGTGCTAATTTACACTTCTCACCTTAAAGGTGTTGGAGATGTGGAGCAATTTGAAAAATGTCGCACAGCAGGTAGGCCTTGTCAGATCAGGGGGCCTTGCAAGCATTAAAAATGTCCACTGAAAGTATATGCACACTGCAGATGAACTTCAAAGTCTCTGAAATGTACACCACATCCAAAAATAATTTACTTTTATTCTTTAAAAAAAAGGGGGCATCCCTTGGCTTTTCTCTTGGCAGAGGGAAAGCAGCTGTCTGGCTAACATGTTCAGAGTAAAATGTCATATTTAATGCTTGAAAAAGAGTCCCACTCTTAGAATATAATGACTCCTTAAAGCTACATCATCAAAAAATGAAGATGTACATGTATCAAAGCAGTCACACCAAAAAGCCAACTGAAAACATTTTTTTAAGTCATCACTGACATAAATTCTAAATTAGTGCAAATTCTTTACAAACACAAACTATTTATTTCAATAAGAAATTTCAATAGGTAAATCAGATTTCTATAATGTGCCTCTACTTTTCATGATGGTTCTTTGACATAGTGCCAAAGGAGGCTTGACGGTTGTTTACGGGTACATCATGAGTATAAATGGGGCAGATGTTTCTTCCACACGTTACTCAGTGACTCAAACTCAAATGTGACTCAACAACCCACAAAGCCTGGGATCCAACGCAGCAGGCAAACTCTGTGAGACGAGATATGTACGGGGACAACACTTTGCAATGAAAACTATGGATTGATCGACTCCTTTGGCATCCAGGGAGAGACTTTACAGCTTTGCACATTGACGAAAAGCATTCAGGACATCGTTGCTTGGTGCAATGGTGCCCTCTTTTGCTCATGCGCGAAGCCCATACAAAAATTCCACTTAACTTCTTAAGAGACAGGTCTTGGGTTTGAAACTTTGGTAACAGAAGTTCCAGTTGTGCAATGATGGGAACAATTTTACTAGTTCTCATAGACTACGAGGAACATAATATTTGAAGGAATGAAAAAAATAAAGACATGTAAAATTGAAACAAAAGAAAAAAGGTTTCCCACTGCTAAATTAACAATCAAGCAAAACGATGCAAGCATACAAATGCCCTTTGATGTTTAAACAGTAAAAAGTAATTTGCACAAAAATGCTTTATCCGCAAGTTTAAAAAAAAAATTCAGGAAATGACAGATTTAGATCACAACGTCCTTAAAAATAGACATTTCAAGTCAGTTCAATATCTGCTGTAGCCAAATAACATTCTAATCTCCTCATGAGCAGTTGCTACAGTCTCACTAAAAATTTAAATTCTGTAAACTTTTGACATTTATGACCCCGGAATGTTAATCATATTAGGGGTGGATTAATTTAGGGCAGTAACACAAAAATGTAAAGATGTAAAACTCTATATGACAGCAGGCTAGTGAATGTAAACAAAAGGTAACAACTAACAAATTACAAGGTATTACAAGTTGATTTATTTATACAACACACTGGTGAAGTGGGCACATTAAATACACAGACGCCACGGGACAACTAATACAGCACAGGGAGTGTTTGATGTAATCCAGGCTGTGAGTGGTGTGGGAATGAACGAATTCACAGTCAGGGAGGAGATTGTAATATTACTTGCCTGATGAGCTGCAATGCTTTCATTCCTCCCAGCTTAGATGCCATGCCACGGCTGTAATTTAATAGCATTCACCTAGCGCTACACGCTGGAAAGGCTCCAATTTGGGCCGGCTCCAATTCCTCGGCAGGTGGAACCGAACGGCCCTGGAGGGGCACGTGGCAGGTAAATCCAACAGCAAACACCTCCCAATCTATTGTCCATTCCGAGTGGCAGAAGATGCCTTGGGATCCTAGGGATAATTTTTGTCTTCCCTTTCGCAAAACCCACGTGGGCAGGTAGGTTATCAAAACGTGTGGGCTCAAGTCATCAGGCAGTAAGCTGGGGTGACAGACCACCCCTTGGGGGTGGGAGAAATGGTCTGGGCCGCTTGTTCGCTTCTCATTAAGGCTGCGGCTGGCTGCAAATGTCACTTGGGGTCACTCCAAGAAGATGGATGAGGGCTCTTTAGCCAGCACATGTTGGCGATATACAACCATTGATGCTTGTATTACCCCGTCTAGCATTATTGCCTGGACTAACAAATTTTTTTTTGGGGGGGGGAGGCTCATTGTCAACACTCTGGAGGGTTATACTGCATAACTGTCCTATCATTGCTGCTAATCATCTTTTTTTCTTAATGAAAAAAATGACTCTTGTGAAAGATGACTGCCAAATGCAACTGCAACAAAAATTCAAAAAAATTTCTCCCAAATAAAATATGGTTTCCATCATAAAATCTCTAATATGAGCGGGTACAAACATCATCTATTTTTGTAGCGGCATCTAATGAACAAAACTGGCAGTTCATACATTTAACTTCCGGATGCGCATTATATATGGCACAAGCACGTGTAATAAATGAAAACATCTGATATTCCTCAAGAAGTAGTCTGATTCAATTATTGCTCTATGTGCGCAAAGCTGGTCTGACGCAAGCAGTTACGCCATCTCTTGCCACGGATGATTTTATAGAAAGCCAAATCACAAGTCACCACTGATAAGCAGTACAGCAGAATTTAAAACCAAGGCAAAGGATTGAAACCACAGGAGAAAACCCAGGCATCATCATCACCACCATCACTACTTCTGCAACTAACCATCTTCCCCTTCATCACCACGTCTCCAAGACATGCACCACCCTGTTATCCCAAATCAGGTTTATCTCTATAATCACTGTCTCCTACAAAAAAGACAATCTACACGATCTCAATTCACCATTATTATAATTAATGCACACAACAGAAAGGTAGAAGTGAGCAGTCCAGAGAGAGAGAAAGAGAGAGTGAGTGAAGAAAAATAAAGCAGAGCTTTGAGTTCATCCCCTGGGTACTGACTGGCTGCTGTAGCCGCTCTCTGTCCATGTCTATCACCCTGATCAAGTATCAGCAGATCCAGTATCAGGGGTTGTAATCCCCTGGACAGAGCTCTTCAAATCTGGCAAATTTGTTACTTTACCCCCTAAAAGCTGTTACAGCCTGTTGTGGGGACACACAGGGGTCAGTTGGCCAAGCAGGGTTGCTGAGACAGCGCCAAAGGCAAAGGGAGGGCCATTCTGAGAATTCCTTTTATTTAAAAATGTGCATCGGAAACGGTAAAGAAAAAAAAAATGAAACATGACCAGGAGGGATGATTAGAGATGGAGAAACAATCTGGCACTCAGTTTTCAAGGAGACATGTTTCTGTGGATTTTTTAGAAGGCTCCTACATGTTGGAAAAATAGCTGTGATGCTCTGAATGGTACCAATAATATCATCTTGGGAATAATTAATGTAAAAAAAAATAAATAGTGGGAATGTGACGTGTCTGATTGTTCGCCTCCCAAATCTGAATATATCCAAAATAGCTACACAGCAATCTGACCCTTGAAATTCCTACAAGCACCCATTAAAAATCTGGCAAACCTAAATCTGTGATTACAGAGCCTAATTAAGTTGTGAATGAATTTGGCTATGAATCACTGATGAATTCCTGAATTTGGATAACAGTCCGGTTCCCAGAGCAGAGGACATTGACTACAATGAGAGATCTCCAGGTATGATAGCTGCCACAGTCGTTTTCCTCAATTTTTCTGGGTATTTGTGCATGATCTCCATTTCTGCGCAACTCTGATTTCACTGACATCTTAAAAACTAATGGACGTACATGTGCATGTCTCATCTAGGTATCCTAGACGTGATGTGATGCTTGCTCTTTGTGGATGATGGATACAGGTACCTACATGTACCATCAAATTGATATGAGAGGGAACCAGCATTGGATGATACAAGCTACTGGGTTGCCAATGTAAGAATACGGTGTGTCTAACAATTTAACCACACCAATAATAATCTCAAAATATGGAAGGCCTGACATTTCGATCCTAACAGAATCTTTCTTTGCCTTTGAGAAATATTCTGCTAGTATCGAAACGTCAGGCCCTCCATATTTTGAGATTTGTATTTTAGGGCATTGTAGTCAGCAAGTAGTTTGCAGCAGTTTTGTATTACATATCTGTGGAACACCAGTAATAAGTTATAATTTGTTTTAGTTAATTAATCCATTATAAATGTAATTCATTTCATCCAAGGAATAAGCACTTCATTCATGTACTTCTCTGATTAGGCCTGAGACCAGAGGTACCGCAGAAACTCAGAATTCAACACATATATATGTACAGCCACAGGAAGTTTGAAGCTCCAGCTGAACCCAACTGCTATTCAGACAGATGTGGGAAGACAGCATCAGACAAGCAAAAATCACACTAAATAAAAAAAAAGAGAAGCATGCAAGAGTAAACAGTTGGTACTCACTCTGGTTTGACTTGTTTCTTCTCTGGCAACAAAGTGTCTTTTATAGGGGATCTCGATTCAACTTTGACATCTAAAGGACAAGAAAAACAAACAAATCATCAAATTAAAAAAAAAACCAAAATTCATTTGAAAGTAAAGCAAAAGCAGTTCTTCGTTACATTCCTCATTTTAATAAAAAGGCTACAAAGGGCAGATCCAGAACCTGTGGCCCAAATTTGATTTCTTCGGGGGCGGAGAATTTCAAAATTTATATTGCAACCTTTGTTGCCTTTCTGAGGGCTGAGATTACATTTTGTCCTTTTTTTTTTACACCCTTCTGGTGAAGTGAAATTAGTTGACTCTTTTGGGTTTTTTAGGGGGGAGGGGGCTGGCTCCAATCAGCCTCCCCAGGGATTTACTAATGATGGCTACTAAGCCCTTTTGAACCTTTATCATTGTAACTTTTCAGACTCAGATCTCAGCCCTGAACACACTTTTATCATGTACTCACATCACGAAAATAGTGACTTCGGATGACCATTTTTCATGAGTACTGGCGTAACACATTTGCTAGGGATGTATCCACCATATTCAAATGATACACTTTGGAAGATTGGTGGCAGCTTTACAAACTTTCAAATGTCAAATGATACCAGACATTACTACAACACTTTATGCATAAACATGTATAAGCTATTTTCGCATTTCAAAGTTACTGTATCTCAGCCTCACACCCTGAAGGCAAGGTGATGCCAAAGCCTCCATTCATAAATACTGCAAGGCTCTTTTCTTTCTTGTCATGGTTACATTTATGTAAAACCAAGCATGGCAACAACTGAAAGCCATTTTTAATAGAATGCTGCTGTTCATGGAATAGCAAAAGAGTCATTTTTTTGTAACATGCATTTAACTGCACTCACACAATATCCATAAGAATTTTCTTCAGTGCAATATTAAACTTAAAAAAAATAAGTCAACAGTCATCGGTTCTTCCAATTTAACTTTGGAAACTCGGGAGAGTTGTGATGTCAATTTGTCATGTATGAGAGTTAAGTTTCCAACAACTGACAGCAGTTGGGAAGGGAAGCATCTCAAACCCAAAACTAAAGTAAAAAACTCCCAAGATGCTGCTGCACAAAACAACATCTTAAATCCAAACAGAGAAGTTGGCCTGGACAAGACGTGAAACAACAGCTGCCAACTCTACAAGCTAAAAAAACAAAAGTCCATCTATCATTGCATGATGTATTCTTTACACAGCACACATGTGAAACATTCATTATTTACTTTACACAATGCCTGAGTAAATCCTCATCTGATCAGTACATGTACCCTGCTCACCATTTTTTCCCTTCTAACTCCAGGGTAAATAATTACAGAAAGTTCTCCAGTTTTGGATCAGTATTTTTCTTTTCAAGAAACTTTTGTTTGCCCTGCAAATTTCTTTACCTGACAGATAATTTGAGTTGTTTCTTTTCATTAGCTGTATCAGCATCAGAAGTTCAAAGATTTATTCATCTGTTGAACTAAGAAATGGACCTTCATATTTCTCATTATCAGTCACTATTTGGTGTGAAGAGCCATGTTACGTCAACAATACTGCAACCATGATTATTAGGGATTAAAATGTTCTATTTACCACACACTGAGGATTAGAAATTCTGTTTTTGTGCTGAAGCCATGTGCTTTGTGTTGGGATGAATTAATCATGACATGTGATCAATAACCAATCAGTCAGATGGCGAGATTTATTTAGGTATTGTATAAAATTCTTATAAAAGATGCAAATGTCTTCTTGCTCTCCATAACCTCCCCAAACATTCTCAAGAGTTGATACTTACCCTAACATTACTCTATCCTCCTATATGAAAATGATTTCCACACACCCCCGGGGGCTTGGGTAAATATTCATTTACTGCATACAGAGACAGGGCTGATGCACGAGAGGGGGAAAACACACAAATTTGTCCGATCCTCACAAACACTTGGCAAGGAATTGGACAACATTTCCCGCTTAGCAGAGCAATTGGGTAAAATCCCTTTCTGGCTCAGATACTGGCTGATTGCCAGTATCGCTTTACAAAGCGCTCCACAGTCTGGCCACAGTGACATTTACACACTTGTCCTTATCTTAATCAAACATGCCGGGGCTCTGAGGAAACATTAGTCCAGACTCCAGAGCAAACCCCACCTGACGATGGATAGAAAAATTGATTAAAAAAAGAAAGAAAGAAACAAGAAAAAAAAGAGGTTGTCGTTGGGTTGTCACGAGTACCTGTGCCTGTTGGCCTGGCTAGAAAGCAAATGTAATGCAAAGGCTTTATTAAAGGGTCCATGCAAATTTTACTCAGGATTTTTTTTGTGCAACCTTCTACGTCTTTAACACTATAGGACATCCCTTTTTTTGGTTGAAGTTTTAAAATTTCGAAATTTTCAAAGCTTTTCCTTTAAAATAAAGGTGCTGTTGCTGTGAGGCCATTCAAGGAAGACACTCTACATTTCAGGGGTTTCCTGTTCACATTGTGAACCAAAAATTATTCCAACAGCATATGCCCAAAATGAAGTGCGTCACAGGTCTTTCAGGCATATGTGCTTACTCTGTCCTATCAGTTCAACCCTAAGTGGACTCAAGCATGTGCTTTATTCCCCAATGATGTTACTTTTTGAAATACTGAAGTGGCTCACTGGCCCAACTGAAAAACATGAGAAACCTTTGCTCACTGGCCTACTGCCTACTGACAGGGTAATTCCAGAAATTAGGGGTTCATTTTTTGGGGGGAGGGTCCCTGAAACATTTGACATGTGATTTTGTAAGTTCAGAACTCATTTTCTAATTCCCAAGAGTGATGAATAAATGTAAATTACCTGCCAAACGAGTAATAATTGTTTGAAATCAATTCCAGTGATATTTCCATGTAAAATAACGAAGGTCAGATGTAACAGGGACACAAAAATGTCACACTTTTGGACCCCTAATTTCTGGAATTACCCAACAATGCTTCACCAGAGTGGACGAAATTTACAACAGCAAAATGTCCAAAATTCAGGCAAATTTTAGCCCCAAAACAGCTACAACACTAAGGTTTCTACCCCAGAGGGTCCACAATTTTGCTCATGAATATGCAAATTGGCATAGCACAAAAATCAAGAAGGCACCATAATGCCCTTACAATGGCACGGCACAGATTAGACATCAGGTTAAACAGGATCCAAAGGAGCCTTTACAATGACTGGAATTGTAAAAAATTACATGGCTCGACCTGTTAGAAGTAAATAAGTAGCACGTCCCATTAAGAATTGCAGCGATGATTGCCGTCACGTTACTGCCACTAAACAAGTACCATGCACTGCCAAATGCCACTTTTTTTTTTTTTCTCTCCATCATGCAGCAGCCTCAGTTTCTGATGAAGCATGACGCAAATAGCATCATCTCCAATCATTTCCAGCCAACACTTCTTGGATGCAAATCTTACGATCTCGGCCACGCAAGGAAAAACGTTCCTGTTCTCTGCCAGATCCCGATGAGTGTTTACTGATACATCATACGCAACATGCGCACACTGACCCCCCCCCAAGAGGCTCCATCACTCGGAGGGAGATTGTGTGAGTATAATTTCCCACAACGGGGAGGAGAGTGAGGTGTACTGGGCCCATGTACTCTGCGAACAGATTAACAAAGACGATGGTGAGGGCTGGTACCCATGTGCGTCACAACAAATCCGATCCCAACGAATTTATTGGCAATCAGAAGCACCAGGCCCTCCCTGAAGCAATGCAAAAGGGCTTGATATGATCAGAGCAGTATTTCTAGACCAAGGCAGGGCAGGATAATATGTGACCGAATGGGATGGGGGAAACATGACAAAAGAGGAGGGTAAGAGGGGTAAAGGAATAGATTGACGAGAACTAGAGACGAAGACCGGGAGAGTGTATCACACACGCCTGGTTAGACCCAGGCAATTAATGCAATGAAGCACAAGGGCTGGCAAGAAATCTTACTCATGACGCAAGACTGGCACAACATGAAAAAAACATAAAGCCCAGGCTTGTGGTAATCTAGACAACTGAAGCAATTTGGTATGCCAACCCAATATTTGTGTTTTTAGTACTGATTTTTTTTAAAGGCTTTTCTGTGAGGATGTACTGTAAATTCAGACTCTGTCATATCACACTCTAATGACACACAAAGGTTCTCATTTATCACTGTAAGAGCTGAACAAATGCTTTCCATGTTGTCAAATGATGTGAATATCCTTGAATGTCTCCACTGAAGATCAATACTTTGACATGGTCACACAAATGCACATAATTTGCAAGGGCGTCATGAACACATTCCTTTCAGACCTAGATTGGCTATATTTGTAGACAAATTGTCCAACCAGAGGAGTTTAATCAAGAGGAAACAATGTGTGTTATGCTGCACCTCTGCAAACCCACCATAAGCTGAAAATACGTACCGCAATGGCTGAAATACCAAATCAGCATGCATGCCAACACAGACACTGTACTTGTACTTTTGGAAATATACGTCAGTGGCTTATCAGTTGCTGCTCTGTAACGATTTCCTGAATACAGCGCTTTATTAACTACATGATTTTAACAGGAAATTCCAACTGCTGTCTAAAAAAAATAAAGTGTTTCTTCAAAGCATTTCTCTCTGTTTAATACTTCCTATTTTTTTTTTTTTTTAATGTAGGGCTTATTCAAGTTCTTGTGCTTACAGTCTGCTCTGGAATTACGCAGAAAATACCCACACCAGAGCACTGTAATATAATCCTCTTTATGTAAGTCCATTTTCTACTAAAATGTCAAATGGAACTGCAGGTAGTATAAAGGCTTTAGTGTGCTGCCCTCTTGTGACAAGTAGTCCTCTGGTAACTTGAACCCTGACATTAGATATTGATGATCACATGTGTAAACGTACTGTGGGTGTTAAATACATGTACTGGTCTGGCGTCAACTCATTGTAACCACTAACTTTTGGTGGGGGGTACTGATGATTTACTGTTTTTCCTTTTCATGATCTACATGTAAATGTAGTCAATTACAACCCAAGAAAACTGACAAAATTTCTGCAGGTTTAATATATACAGTAAACTCTTGATAATTCGAACCTCAGGGGAGTGGATAAAAATTCAAGTTATCTGGATTTTGAGCAAACGAAAGTTCTTGAGTCTCACCCACACACACGCACAGCATACAAGCAACCTACCCTGTGGTGGCTACTGGAGATTGGAAAAACGATTTTTTTTTCAATAGTTGTGTGCTTTTGTCTTTTTATTTCTTACCTTTCCTTTTCTACCTGTTTAAAATATTCAAGCGAGATTTGCCGATGCAAAACAGAGCATTTCTAGCACCGCGCTGGGCCAGCATGATTACGCAGTCAGCTTGTGAACAGCGCGTCCAGTGCTGCAATTGGGCAGGAAGCAGCAGTCAGGCTACAGCTGCAGCACACACAAGTGTGGTCACATGACAATTGGACTGGAAGAATGCGGCTACATTTCAGCAGCGATGGCATTCAGGCTTGCTTGATAGCAAGGATATTATTTAGGCCGTGATCGCAACGAGTCAATTACAATGGCACTGTCAGCAAGCATGCTCGTGTCCCCATGCTAAAAAGACAGTGACTCATAATTAAAGTCTCGTGTTCTTTTCCACTTATTGCCAGTGATTTGGCAGCAGTCTTTTCAGATTGGCCCTTCAAAAACTTCAAGTTAAGCGGATGTAGTAGTGTGGGCATTTCGAGTTACGGACGTACATGTAGTTTTTTACATAAGAGCCTACTCTCTTGGCGAGCATGAAGAATGTGTTTGAGATAAGCCGAGTTTCAAGTTAACCGACTTTGAGTTATCGAGAGTTTACTGTATAAAAAAATAAAGATTTAATTTTTTTTGTAACCCTCACCCAAGGAGGTACGTGAAAATTCATATTGAAACTGGAAAAGTGAAGACTTGCAGGGTTTTAACTAGGATCTTAGACAATAGTGTAAGCCATTTTGAACCAACATGTACATAATACAAGAATGTATCATTTTGAAAATCTAGGTCTTCTTCACAATAATCCCTTTTTGGCAGCCTGGAAGGACTGGTGACAAGATTGAGGAGTTCCAAAATGCATGTTCTGGAGATGCTCGCTCCAGGGGCTAGAGCAGGTGGAATCCACAGTATCTTATAAGTGACTGCAGGGGGCAGGGTGAGTGTACACCATGGAGCTCGCCTCAGCGAAGGAGCAGATGGAGTTGGTCAAGCAATGGCAGCAGCAGCGGGGATGCAGGTTTGTAGGTAATGGGGATATGGTGTGCCACAAGGGGTGAGGGAGGGTGAGAGGTGGGATGCTTTAAATTGGAGATCTGCAGGCATGATTGATCTCATTCTGCTTGTCCTACATATCAGTGTTTGGAGACACGCCTGCAGGTGGTAATGACTGGGGCATCAAGTTTTCTCATGAGGTTTTTTATTTTGTAACTTGTAACTCCTCCCCCCCCCAAGTCCCGAGCTTTGTGTCCAGTCCAACATCCAAATTGTAATGCAGGCCACAAGATGATGGAGCTCACCTCCTTTCCGCCAATATTTTATTGTTTGTTTGTTTGTTGGGTTT
>NW_019091411.1:1101229-1169310 GCF_001949145.1 Acanthaster planci
TTTGTTTGTTTTTCTGATGTTTTTGGAGTTTGCTTTCCATGTTTTTGGGAGGTGGGTCAGGGGCTCGGTGTTCAGGTCTGGGGATTCAGAGTTTGGGATTCAGGTATCAGGATTCAGTTTTCAGGGTTTGGTTTGATTTGCTTTGTTTTTCTCATCATACATAAGGCCCTTTTGCCAATTTTGCACAGATGTTACCTGTGGACAATCCTTATTTGAAGCATGTCATATCAAACAACTGAATCACTTGTTGTCAAAATCAAAGTTTGCAGTCTTCTGATCCACTTCAAAATGTAATTTATGATATTCTAATACCATACTAATCATAATTGGATTCTACTCTCACCAGCTGTCATGAGTCTGTTCCCCATCCCAGGTATACAGGTTTGAATTGCAATTTCAATGCAAGCTTGAATCTCCACGGTAATATTGGACAGGAGTTGATTAGTGGCCATTTTGGTTGATTTTGCTGGTACCCAAGATATTCTTTGTACAAAGGTTACCAGGGAAAACTGACCAGTACCGGTAGTCGACAAATGGTTGATGATCGATTTTGAGATCTGATGTCAGTAAAAGAAAGGAACAAGCCTGGATGTTATACCTCTGTCTTGAATTTTTTTTTTTTCACTGATCCCAATGTGACAGGGTGACCAAACTGCATGTCAAACTCACTGTTCAACATCAAATCATCCAGCACTATATGATATAATGCACACACACATCCCCACAGTGTACAGGATAATGCTGGGACTGCTAACCACTTATGTTCAAAGATTCCTTTGTCAACCTTCATTTCCCTCAGAAAGCAAGTAAAAACATCATCAAGACGTAGATACAACAAACAATTGTTGACTCCTGTGATATGGGACATGACATTTTGAACACCCTCAAGTATGCATAGCACCCTCGGCTATGCCTCTGGAGCTATGCATCCCCCAGGTTTTCAAACATCATATCCAATATCACGGCAGTCAACAATTGATAATTGATATCACAAACGAGCGGCTATTTCTGTTGGCAAAATAGAAGTGCAATATGAGTAGATTCCACACCAGCTATCCAACAAGTTGAGTAACCTAGGGCAAAAATTCATGTTAAAGAAAAAGGCCCCTGTGCAGGAGGAGATTGGGCATCGCTTACAAGCCCAACATCAGGAAGGAGTCAGAGGGAATGCCATCTACAAGTTAGCTGCTATCTTGTATTCCCAAGCAACAGTTCCAGGGGATGTACTGATATTTAAGACATCAACCTTGTGATATTTGCAGGTGGCAGTATCCATCCATTAGCCACACCTGTGGGCTTCTATATGAGCAAATGGCTCTGCCCACTGGGAGGAGGCTGCCTGCAATCTCTGGAACTCCTCAAAGACTTACCGGGATTATGAAAAAGTTGACATTTTTTCAGTGAGAATTGCAAAATACAACTGTCACAGCCTCTTATGTTTGAAATGTTCCATGTCCATGCAAATTTTACAGGAGTGGCAGTTTTTACTGATACTTTTTTTGGCGGGGAGAAATATGGTAGATGCACCCAGCATTTAAATATATACCATCAGATCCTTGTTTACATTCTGCAAGTGTACAACCTTCCAATCAGGTTTGAAATTTTTCCACAGTATTATCATGGTACTTACAGGTGAAAAGCGGTCCCACTCATCAACAAAGATCGTATAGCACCGCAAAGCGGCGCAAGATGGCGAACTTCACCATGAATACACGTAAAACGTTGTAATCGCATGGGCGCCAATTGAGCAAGCAATACGCCTGCGCAATGCACATTAATGCACAGGCGCAGGCGCTGCGGCAGGCACGTGCACCTGGTGAGCCTGCGCCCAAGCATTACCGTAAACTGCGCAGGCGTATCGCTTGCTCAAATGGCACCCATGATAATTACATCTTTTGGGCAGAGTTATCCATCTTGCGCCTTCGGCGCTATACGATCTTTGCTGATCAATACTGTATTAAAACTAAAAATGGATGCCAGCATTGAGCTACATAAACTTCATCATAAGGAACCAACTGGTCAAAATTTATACATGTGTATTTTACCAGTTCACGGTACTCACCAATCCCGGTTTGAATTCAGTTTAAAACCCAGAACCAGAAAAACAGGCAACATTGGCAGGTGACGAATAAATTTTCCACTTTGGATGGCGCCTCAGCTGGATACAATCCCACAGATGTAACCAATCCAGAACAAATTTACCAACACTTTCCACAGATTACGACCCATTCATGGGGAGGAGTTTTTAAGGAGCTGCCGAAAATGCAAATTAAATACAGGCACGACAATAGCTCAGTGTCGCGTTCCAGAAGGGAACATTATCACTTTAAAATGGGGGCTTCTCAATGGGATCCCAGTTCTACGGTGTCGGATCACGGCGCGCCCGACACACTGCTTATAATGGATCTGACAAGTGTAGGCAACACTGGAGAGATTTGTCCCGCATTTCATGCCCCTCGGAGGTTCCCTGAAATTGATCCCGGGGAGAGACGCTGGTAAAACAGCGGCAACTGGGAAGGCATAATCTGGGCAAAGGGGGGAGGCCACAGTGTGTGCAGCAGGGGGGCTGTTTTGTTACTGGTTATTTTTGTTTGATTGGTGAGCCTTTGGGAGTTTCGGTGCAACCTCAGCCACAGAGGTTGACCTATGGGCTTTGCTTACAAGTGTGACAACCAATCACTTCAACAATGTCAAACCGCACATACACAGGGAAATTAGAGTTGTAAGGGACCTGCTGACATAATTTCTGAAACAGGGGATCAAGGGAAAAGATCCACAAAGACGTACATGTAGTTTATTCAAAGAGCAAGATTATGCCCCGACTTGAACCAATGTATCATCTGATTGGAAATTCTCAGAATCAATCAGGTCTTGGAAAAGAGGACATCTGAAGATAGCAGATGCCGAACAGTATCATCCACCCTAAGGCGACCTGCATTGAAGACTCACACTTAATATCCGTCTATTACTACTGAAGTGGTCTGTGTAAAGGCTGGTTATGTCATGAACAGAAAGCTGGGGCGGTTTGGAGTTATTATCTCTATAAACCATATGAACATACCATGCTTCATGTCTCCAGGGCCTGAATTGCTGGCAGTGGGCACTTGTAGCAAATTGTCGGATGGCTGAAAAAGGAAAAAAAAGACAATAAAACCAAGTCAATCATTGGGGACTTGCATTGGAATATTTCACCTTCTGAACATCCAGGTATTCCGACACGAACACCTCTAAACATTCTTGGTTCTCCTCTCTAGACGACGTAAGAAAGGGGAAGAAATGAAAGTATCTACAGGTCTTTTGGGGATTTTCTCTTAAACGTTCATGCCGATTTATCATAATTGTAATTTCTGGATTTAAGTCTACAGGTATGTGTACATTTCAATCCACACAATGACGGTACATACTGGTATGATCCAAGCACACAGTACACGTATGAAGTTGTTTATTTGAACATAGTTAAATGAAATGCGCAAATAAAGAGTTCATGTTTTAAAAAAAAATCAATCCAACTTTTTAAGCTTTTTTAAGACAGGCATTTCATCACAGAACTGACTGCACATGTGATGAGCATACCTGGCAAGCTTAAGGGTTCATGCAATACAATTATTTTACTACCACCCTTGATATTGCACCTTTATAGGTCAATTAACCTTAAATTTTACAATTTTTGGAACTCTTAAGGTTGTGCAGGTATTTTCAAAGAGGAAATTTGGAGTTCATGAAATGAAATTTCATGAAATATCAAATGAAATGAAATGTGTCTTCTGTGATAAAGTGTGATTTACATCACAGGAACAGTGCCCTCACTTGTCTAGAATAGCTTGGACGATGTTTAAAACAGTGCACTTTTCAATACATTAAACCCCAGATATTATTTTTAAAGGTTTTTATACACCGAAGAATAATACAAAGATGCACATAATGTGAGCCTAAAAATAGCCACTGGATCCTGTGAAATCTGACCCCCAAAAATGTGAGCTGTTAGCAGTACTGGAGGTGGAAGGAAGTGCCTTATGTGTGGTTGAGACTATAACAAGCACCTGCACCAATCTTAAATCAAATCAGAAGCAAGTCAAATGAACTGTGACAAAAGCATTCCATTGTCATCGAGCACTGCCTTCCTTAACAAGTGTTCTTGTGAAAGAACTTGTGATGGACAGGACTATGACACTACTGTAAGGCAGCGGAGAGGCTCACAGTGCTAAAGTATTGCCATGATTTGACAGCACAGACACTTAAGCCCTGTCCGCACTGGACTTTATTTTCCCAGGATTTTACCAAGCCGATGGGAAAGTGAAAAATGGGCAAATTTTACCACCGTCTGCACTTGGACTTTCGACGCGGGCATTTTTACCAAGACGCGTGGGAAAAGTATTAGAGCTGTCACTATATGGCACATGAGTGCACTTTAAGTGACCTTTCACCCTTAGAATTATGGCCGTTTTCCAATACTCAACTTTGTGTCTGTTTGAGGCTTCATGTAGGAAATCAAATCCCTGTACTGTAATTTTTGGTGATTGTGCATCTTACTTGATGTTTTGTGGTACTATCAGACTTACATGTACTGTTGCGCTTACAACCTCAAAGTCAGGAAGAAAGAAAAAAAAACAGTTGAATCCTGAGACCGAGCCCAAGTCAAGTATTGGAAAACGGCCTAAGCTTCAAGGTGTGTACGTGTATGTACGTCACGTGGACGCTTGCAACGTACATGCGCAGGGTTCATGTGAGCCTGACCTTGCCAGTAAACCGGACGTACACTTCCCTGAGCCGCTTTTACCAATTCACAATGTCCGCACTGGACTTTCCGTCTCGGGAAAAGTGTCTCAGGAATTCTTCCTGGCCAGAAGTTGGCCGGTAAAAATTCCCGTGCGGCTCAGGAAAAGTAACCGAGAGGAAGTCTTCCGGGAATGTCCGCACTGGACTTATGGGCAAAGTACCCATTGTCTGAGTAAGTTTGCCCAAAAAAAGTCCAGTGCAAACAGGGCTCTATCCTCTGACCATGGCCCATTGCATACATGAACAGCAATGTGGGCTGGATACCTAGACAATCTGCCTCATGCCCTATTGAGACATGACACCTCAGGGCAAAGTACCACAGACTCAGGGGTAAATAAACTGACATCTGAGCACCTCCCCCCAAAAAAATGACACTCTGATCCTATGACCCTAATTCCTCAGATTCCAAGAATTTGCCCTGAGGAGTCTTCAAGCCTTTCATGGCAAGGTAAATCACCACTTGATTATCACTATCAATTCTGGAAAAGGTTGGATGAAATCATCCAGGGAAGATAAGAAAAGAACTACCTGTGAATAATAATGTGACATACGATAACTGTCAGTCATTAATTGTTCTTGATTTTCTCAAAACCAACCGTTTGGAAAATATTAATTCCTAACAAATCATCTGAATCCCACCTTTCTTTCCCATGATACACAATGGTTTACCAAACAAATTGTTTGCATATACATGTATATGTGTCGTATGTATTCAGACATTTTCTGATAAACTCTATGTATAATATCAGGTAATAGTGGTAGGGTTCAACCTCCCTGAATCCCACAAAATCAGTTAACACCTAATGGATTCTGAAAAATCTGGGAACACTAGAGTTACGTGTAAACACCCTTTTCTCCCTTGAAAACAACACAATAGATTTTTCTAATGACTTAAAGGTTCCTACAGAGAAGAGACAAGGCAAGTTGTCATTTAGCACACTGTGACATGCTGAATACCCTAAATGAATTCCTACATACTGTCATCCCCGAGGACAAGCATGCTCCTCAGACTTGCATTATCATCTAATATTATGCTTGGGTGATAGCAGACCTTGGGAGAGATAGATGAATGTGAGCAGGAGAGTGGAAGGGGAGGGACTGGAGAGAGTGGTGGGATGGAGCTGCAGGGGCTAGCAGGTAGGCCTAATTGATGACACATCACCTCTGGCTTGGGCAGTCAGGATGCTGTGAAACGCTCGGGCATCAATTGTGCCCGAGCAGGAAATGTTCATTTTGTATTCCAAGCCAGTCTCCGGGATCCGCCACTCAATCCCCCACCGCAACAACGGGACAACTTGTTAATTTCAGGCTGTCAGGGATTGTAATGAGAATATTGGATCTTGTCGGTACTTTGCTGTTTTCGTAGGGTGGAAGGGGAAATGCTTAGGTAAACTTGTCATCCAATTTTATTTATTGGTCTGGTTAAGTGAGGAGAGCACATGTAAGTGACTGACGCACAACAAATGAACGTAATGTTATTAGATGTGAGTGCACGTACATACACATAGCATGACTCGATAAACAGTGGTATAACTTGGTATACGTAGTGACCTCTTCATTAGCTTTTACTCCTTTGTTGGTAAAATGATTGATCACCTCTTCTCATCACCCATCTGGTATAATGTACATTGTACTATCTATCCAAATTCAACCATACATAGTTTTAACAAGTGCCTCTCGTGAGTGGTTTTTGCAACTTTCTGATTGAGCCCCTGTTATTTTAGAATTTAACCCTCCTATGCTAAGATACATTCTTGACACAGTTGTAATATCAGTCAAAATCAGTCAAATTTCCCATATGTGTCTGTGTACTGGGGGAAATCAAGTGAAAGGCATTTTTGACTGTTTTTGACAGTTAAAACAGAAGGAGGGTTAAGGAAGTGCAATTTTTAGAAACAGTGTTGAATTCCAATGGACTCTGGATGCTTTATTGTGAAACGTCCAGCAAAACAAATTCCACCGACTGCATTTTGATACTATATTTTCACAGTCTGTACATCTACTCTAGTCTCCTCATTTCATGACTGAGATTTTGGGAACCAAAATAAAGCTACAATGAAATGGAAGCCTTCAACGACAGTTAACTCACATGTAAAATAATGGCTAAGTTCTCATAAAAAATAAGCAGGGTGTAAACCGCTGTCAAGATGTGAATCAATCTATTCCCAAATTATTACATGACTTGTTCTGCGGGCCATCAATGGGAGATTTAATCAGTATGTTTACTGCTCTTCTTTCAATTTAAGATTATCATACTTCATAAACAAGTCTAAAGAAAAAAACATGTACACATCCTGTTCCTTCCAAGCAGAGCACAGTAGTCAATACCGACTGCCTATCGTCAAAAGGGAACAGAGCCGTTTACTTTATTTTCTGAAAATCCAGCGGTTAAATACGGAGGCCCGAAATACTGAGGCCCGATTCTCGGGTATTCTCGGATTACCACTACAGCTCTTATCCAAATTACACGGCTGTAATTCTATATGGGCTGCTTTGTGCTGTCATGCCTGTGCCACACTCTCTCCTCTGCTGAAGGGGCGCACCAGGGTCAAGACTGCGCCATTGTTGATTATAGACTCCCTAACATGCTGACACTTCCTATTCAATGTGCAATGTCAATTATATGTGTAATCAAGACTAATAATTCCAGAATCAAAATTTTTTTTCTCCCCTTATTTTTCTATAAATGATTGGACAGACCATAATAATTGCCTTGGTTGTGAATTGCATGTATATTTGGGAAGGTCAACGACGGGGTTATGAACATGAAAAACGGAATAACTCAGCCTCTTGTCTGTGGGCGGGCTGTACCTTATATCCAATTTGATTTTCTGACAAAGGTTCTGATAATATTATAACAAATTTTCAGGGGCATTTGTAGTATTTTTATTGCAGGATGGAGGCTGGTGGCTGTGTTTAAAGGCTTGCAGCATTATTTGAAACAGTTGCCCTCTTGTAGGCGAAGTGTTTTATAAACACACGGAAATTTTTCTAATTGATTTTTCAATACTTCATAACTTGTAGCTTGAACAAAAATTCAGCAAATGTGGCTTGAGACTATTATGTCATAAAACTATTTATTTTTTTAATTCATTTTGATGGGCTGTTAAAACTTCATGAGAAACATCCACACACATTCTCTCATTTAGCATGGTGTGTAGATTAGATATTATTCTCCAATTTCTACCCGCAACAAAAGCATGTAAGAAATACAGAAATGAAAACAGTTTTTGCCACAGGATGTACCTAGTGTGATAATATTCAACCACTTAAACATATACAATGTACAAACAAAAAACAAAGAAGATGGATTTTGAAGAGTATATTTTATTCAACTGCTGAGACTGAAAATCAAACCTGTGAACATCCCTCCAGAACAGTGTACATACTCAGGATCAGTGTTTTGATTGGTGAAGTCCAAGTAGTGTCTGATCCCCCTGCGGATGTCAACTCTTCGCTCTCCCCACCAAGAGCCCGTGGGCGTAACCTATTTATTGTCCAAGGGAACTGTGCCAATTATGCAAGTGTGACGGAATGCTCCGGCCTGTATTTTTCAATCATTTGTCTTGTCGGCCTGTGGTTTCAAGTGTACAATGTTGCATTCCTGAGGGATCTTTTTTAGAAATCTATAAATGGCACACACACATGAAATTATGCAGCCACCATTTTGTTATTTTCAAATCTCCCCTAATTTCTAATGTGTATATTTTTACTCACATGTGCAGTCCATTAATCAATTAAAGTATCAGTCCTTCTGAAACACACCTGTACTGAGCCCACATTGATAATCATCCCGAGATAAAAATACAAAAAAATAGTCACTTGTAGACATGAGTGGTAAGATGTAAGTTATTGTGATAACATGCATTAATGCACAGTAGTTCTTGGACCACATCTTTGATCGTGAGTCACTGAGCCCGGGACATTCACTCTGAGTCACCAGGTGGAAGTTAGACACTGACTGGGACTCCACCCCTCCTTTCTACCGATGTCTCACATCCAAGCCAAATGTTTCCGCGCCGCACACTATGACAACGGCCAACTGAACATCACCAGTGTTACTCCCCTGCTACAGCGCCCTCCTTTGGCTGTCACCAGCACACAAGCAGAGCTACCGGTATATATAAACTCTGACACCGCTGACATTCAGACACCCAGACCTGTAAAACCCGCTCCCTCCCCCCCACCCCAGGGGAGGTCTATCAGAGCTGGTAACCTGCTGAAGGACTGCAGTGATTCACATGAGGCTCCTTGAGGCCTGTGGTTACCACTGTAAGTGGGCCGTGTACGTGTCTACACGTACGATTTACAGGCTGCAAAGCACACGCTGATGCGAGGCACATTCTTGAGAGGCGAACAGCGGCAGGCGCTTATGCTCGGCTGTGTTTGGTGATGTGATTAGCAGCTCCTGCGGTATGTGGCCAGAGCTAGCTAGCTTCCTCTGCCTTCCAGACAAGATTACAAACACTGCTAAGCCTATTTACATCTGACTAGTAAACAGGTCAAACGAAATCTAGAGATCATTCTAAAATATAACAAGACGGTACTATTGATGCTCTCAGAAAAATAAATAAAATGCATCTATTCATTCATTCTATCTGTTCATTAAAGTTTTGACTTTGTTTCACGCAAATTTTACATTAAAGTAGGCCCTTCTGTGGTGTAATCTCAGCAAGACACTAAAACTGATGACATTTTCAATATTTTCCTGTCTTAAATGTTCTCTTCTTTGGTGATTTATTGTTGCTTAGGCACATGGCAATAAGCCAAGAGCAACCCCTTCTAAGAAAAGTTTTCAATGAGCAAATATTGGGGTTCAAGATTTGAACAGAAAAACACAGAAATGGTGCCTTCCTTGATTGACATCACTGAAACAGTGCCCTCAGTTGAACAGAATCATTTGGACAATTTCATATGTTTAAAACAATGTACTTTTCAATACAACTATGCCCAAAAAGGATGTCAAATACCGGTAGTTTTCACACAGCAGAGCATAAGAACATAAAGATGTATAAATTCAGTGCAAAAATCCTCTACACACCAATTTTGAGGATGAAAAAAAGAGAATGTGGAATAAATATGAGATAGCTCACACAAAACTACCGGTACAAGTGTAAGAAATGGTATATGTCAACCTGTGAAATAAATGTATCTGGAACAGTTGTATTTTCCAGAAATTAGTCTTTTGCAATATTCTTCAATGAAGGTCCCAATGAACCATTGTTGCAGAACACTGTTTAAAAATACTACACCCATTACAAGGCCTAATGCAGTGATTGACCGTGTCTGTGTGTTGTACATGCAGTAAGGAATGGATTACATGTACATGTATGTTCCATGGGTTTTGGGCAGGACATATTTAAAAGAAAGAGCAGTTTGTCTTACCAAAAAAAATGACTACGGCTTTTGGGGGTTTTTGTTGCATGAACAACAAACGTAAAGCAAGTCAGTGAAAGAGTGGCAGATTACAACAACCGAAATCCCCTCCATACATGAAATTACAATTAAGCGAAGAGTGTGTGAAGAAAAGCAAAGCACTATAGATTCCCATTACCGTGCTCCTTGATATAACGCTCTTACTAATACAAAGCTCTCTTTTCATTTCTCCAACTGCACGCCCATTCACTGTGTACATTTTTCTGTGGTTGTAGCACTCCCATTTACAACGTTTTTTAGGATATAACGCTCACAATTTTTGGCCCTGAGAACCATATAAAGCATGTGAAATGATTCTGGTTACAGCGCTCTTTACCTTGGAAATCATATTCTTTGAAAATCAACGCATATGAAACCTCATCGCAAGACTGCCATGATTGGCCAGCCATCCTGGTCACCAATAGTTAAGCGCTAAACAGAGAGTGCAGACACCAGTAGTTTAGCGATCACACAGAGTGAAGACATGCACTGGGCCGTCCATGCAGCACAATCGCAAGCACGTGCTCACCACGGTGAGCCGTGCCTGCTCGGCTTTGCTGAGGCGACATTGTAGTGATTATTTTCCCACTTTTTATTTATTCTTGTGGTGTAGTTTGGGACACAAATAATTAACATTGAGATACTCCGTGTAGTATTTTGTTACCTAAAGGTTTCTTTCTACCGATAAGTAAAATTAGCTGCTTAAACTGTACGTGTATCTTCGTGTATCAAATCTGCGTCCTGTCGTCAATTGTGTTCAGCGTGACATGTCGGGTATGTTTTCACTTGGGTTTACTAATGATATATCACTTTCTGTGGTCACATGGTTATTGGGAAAAGTCAGCAATTGGACTGTCCATGAATGGGTATGCAGTAGCAGTCAGGATTACGCGGTGGGTGTAGATGCAGTGCGAGCTTCGCGATGCAGCATGCACAAGGTCCCGTGGTGATTTTTGAAGAGGTTTGTGTTTTTTTATCGATGTCACAAAAACATAGAGATAAACGGATACAAGGCATATACTCCGAAATTACAGTGCATACATCTGCCAATACAGGTAAACAAAATTCACATACATGCACAAGTAGATACATGTCTCTATACATGTACCCGGTACATAGAAGTACATGTGCACACGTGATTTGCACATGTTGTGTGCTGAACATGTTGCACGTGCATCCAGTCAGTTATAGCGCTGTGCGGTTATAACGCTCAATTCTGTAAGGTCCCCTTGAGAGTGCTACAACGAGAATCTTCTGGACAGTGCATACACAAACTGTACCTTTGTGACTGGTGTACTGGAATGGAAGTGAAACTTGCATGAAGGATCTCCTTTAATGGGTGTATTCTGAATGGCCGTCAAGGGCGACTTGTTTTCAGTCATCATCTACAAGGAGGAAAATTGGTATCAAATGTCAGAGTGTTCTGTTATCATTTGTCAGAAAAAAAAGATGGAAAAGAAATTATCTGGGTTATGCACAGTGGAACAATGAAACCACTGTAGTCATTCACATTGGCTTGTGCAGTTTGGATGTGGTGATTATCAGTCTGACAACAAATTGCAATGAAAAGCTTGCGCTGAATTGTTTTTACTGAGTTCTGAATAAAAAAAAAGAATTTCATAGGGCAACAAATATTTAACAGACCTTGGATGTGGAACAAGACCTCTCAATTAGCACTGGCGTAAACCACTGAGCAGTTCTGATCTTGGTTGTTTTCATATTGGTACATGTACATTTTTAATCTATTTCTAATTCTATCTTATTTTCATACTGGTATACCGAAATCTTGGTTGTTTTCATTTTGGTACATGTACATTTCTTTTTATCATTTTTTTCTGTTGGGTAGACCAAGAGGCGATTTTACTTGTGACCTTTTTTTTCTCTTTTTTAAATAGAACTTGTCAACTTACATTCAATATCTTCTCTACCTCCTGGTTGCTAGGATCGTTGAAGGAACCCTACAAAATAAGAACCATAAGATGAAAAATAAAAATTCCATTCCTACAGCTGCTATGAAACACAAAACTGCAGTGATGCATCAATTCATTTTACAAGCATTATGCTACAAGTGAACAATTATATACATGTAGGTGTTTATACTCCACAACAGTCTGCCGAATAGTTGAATTTGAGAATTAAATTAAAGCAGTACGGGTCATGGTTCAGTGAGTTCCCATATTTAATGGACCTGTGAATTATACAATTCATGACGCTCCTTTTCCCCAGCAAAATTACTTGCCCACGGGAAATGCATACATATTGTACTAGCACATCCATCATCCAGAAATTCATGACGAAAAATCCCACAAATTATTGAGCAGTTCGTTGGAAACTGTGCACACAGAGTGGTACACATTAACGAAGACAAGTGAACTTTACATGAAGTGGTTAAATAAGAAATTAAGAAGCGGGCTGCAGGTGTACATCCAGAATACACTGCACATGTATCAAAGCTGTGTCATGACATGGAGACAATGTGTGTTTCCTGTACATGTATATCCTTTGTGGGGGTCGTCATGCCATATGGAAGAGGACGAAATGGAAATCAGCCATTCACTGTGCACCTTGGCTGTAAACGAGGACTGGCAATGAACAAAGCTGTCTAACATATACCGGTACATGTATGTACACACTACACATACAGGCACTGAACTGTAACGTGCTGACTCTCTCCGGAATACACATGTACATGTACTGTACATGTCCCTGTGCTGGTGCACTTCCAAATGAACTTTGTCACATCAATGGCCAATCCCTTGCTGCTTTCCTGTTAGAGTCATCAGGACAGTTTCCTGAAGCAATTCAAGAATAGCTTAACCCTAACCCCCAAGGGTGTATGTAAAATCGTATTGAAATTGGAGGATTTTGGACTGTTAGGGTTAAAGTGGATGTGTTCGATCAGGTACACACATGTAAGGCAAGCGCTAATGCACACCCTGCACTGAACATGCACCTACATGCACACGTACGTACGTGTCAACTGCATATTTGCCCACAATGGCCGCTACACACTTGACTCCAAACCGATTGTTCCCATTTTGAATGCAGGCCCTACACGAGGTACGCACGGCCTTTACAATCAAAGTGGCACGCACTCTGCTAACTCACATTAAAAGAAGAAAACACCCAACTTCCTGTGCCAACCCTAACGAACAAGAGAGATCTGGCACAGTTAATGTATTTCTGGAAAACACAACACATGATGATCAAGTGATTTCTTGTAATTTTCCTCTGCCCGACTGTAATTCCCAGTATGACCAGTTATCCCGCCTGAAGCAACCGAAAATAGAACTGAAACTGATTTAAATTTCTCCAAACACCGCCAAAGCAGAAAACCCTATGTTGGGTTGGGTATTTAATCTTCAGTATGTGAAACATATAATGGAGGTATGAGGAATATTCTGACATTTCTGAATTCAAGGGAATTTGGACGGAATGCTACACATTCTGCAGAGGATATCCTGAGTGTAACTCATGCCTCATGTGAGACTCAGGCAATAAATTTGGTGGGTAGCTGCTTATTGTACAGTGTACTTTCAATCAATTTCATGAAACCTGATGCCTACAGTGCAATATTTTAACCATTCTAAACAACTTTGATGAGGAAAATCCTTGCTTTTACAATGGCTGTTGGTCCAACAACACTAATGGAAAAGGGCAGAGTTTGCTCTATCCGCCATTTTGAAAATATCTATTTTGTAGGAACTACACTGGCAAGAGGCACTTACAACTATCAACTAAAATGCTTCCTCTTACCCAACTCGGTGGGATGTTTAGTTTTGGCACAGTCAACTTCTCCTTCTTGATGTCTGGTTTCCTTTCCGTTGTGCTGTCAGGTGGGTCTCTGAACAGATTTTTTGTAATTGTTGAAAAAATGTCAGCACCATGCTCCTCTCTGCTTGCAGCAAACTTGTCAGCAGGTTCCTCCTTGATGGTATGGGGCTCCTGCTTGACCACTGCTGACATGGTCCCTGGGCCCTTCACAGAGTCTGAAGTGTCCAAGCCCGAGTGCCCAAGCTGCTCGTGGTTAATGATACCGTTGGGCCTCTTGAAGTCCTTCTTGGCTGAGTTGATCATCACTGGCTTGGTGTTGGGCTTCTGCGACGACTTGGATTTCATGGGAGTTGAGCCCTTCTTAGGCAGCAATTTGGAGCTGCTGTCACTGGACCTGCCTGGGCTTGGTTTCATTTTGGTGACCACCAGGCTGCTGCTGCTACTGGTGCCGCTGGTGTCCACTGGTCGTCCAATATCGGGATCTTTTTCTTTTTTAATATTTAATTTGACATCTACATCTTTTGATCTGTGACCCTTGGCAGTGGACACTGGGGAAATACCTCTACCTGAAACTAACTGGCCTGGCACTGAAGAGCCACCAGGCCTGCTTTTGGACCCTTGCTGCTCTGGCGTTATGCCATGCTTGACAGCCTCCTTGCTCTTCTGCCCACTCTTCACATGCGGCACGGTGCTCTTGGAGGACGAGGACCCAGACTGGTCTTTCCTCAAGGAGGAACCGTTCCCAGACTGGTTCTCTGACTTGCTACTCCTGACCTGTCCGTTGGCCGTGAATGTCACTCCTGACAAGTCGAAGACCTGGCGGGCTCTGTTGTCAACAGGTGTGGGGGGCTCCTTGGGGATACCCAGGAAATTGTACATAGAGCTGGGCTCCATGACGTTCTTTATGTTGCTGAAGCTGCCCAAGATGTCCTTGATGTTTTTGTCTTCTTTGTCAGTCTGTGGAAGAAGGGACAACAGAATTCCGAAATGACTCAGATTTTGAACACTTAATATGCTTAAGACCACAGATGCAACCTTTTTTGGCAAACATATGCTCCCAAATTCGAGGTGTGAACAAGTTTTAAGAATCAGGCAACATCCTTCAAGTGTCATTTAATTTTAGGTAACTGGTTTATATTTCATCAAAAACCCCAAATCAAAATTTATGTAGTCATTTTCAACAACATTATCTCGGTTGTTCACCTCAGTTTACTGATCAACGCTGGAAGTGTACCGGTATATTCATTTCACCACCGAATTTTGGTAAGAGAGCTTACTTGAGCACAACAAAACTTCATCGGACACATGTACATAGATGTAGCACAAACCTTATCTATTATGGCTATGACCAGGTGTTAAACCCCTTATCCAACAATTCCTTTTCGGTCCAAAACAATACCAATTTCAATTAAAAAACGAAACTCAATACGATACCTTTCCAACCAATGTAAGATGCTCACAGTACAAAAACCTCAGTCAATAGGTGATTTAAATTTCATTTCATAATCAAGCTGGTTTTTGTCCAGACAGGTACCAGATGGCTGCACACGTCTGCATACGTGTATTTACAAAATTCGTAAGCACAGATATAAGAATGCCTCTGTTTCTACTGTAAAAACAAGCAAAATGATCGACTCAAATTTGTTTTGGGTTTGGGACTTTGGGTTTGTTTGGGGGTTTGTTTCAAACATGTAGGTTGATGTCAGGGGTGACTTTGGGAGTGTTGATTGATATGAGTGATGGGGGGTATGTTTGAGAGGGATTTGGAGTTGGATTTTAGAGTGGGGGTTGGTTTTTGGTTTTCGATGTGGTTTTTGGCAAGGGCTGGTTTTGCTTTTGGCTTTTGTTTTGGTTCCGGGCATGGGTCAGTTTTGAGGGTCCAGATTGGGCTTTGCTCTGGTTTGGATTTGGGTGGGTTTTAACCCACACAGCATTAAAAAATCTGAAGATGCACGTAGGTTCTGCAAATGCACTGCATACCTTTATCGGTTCAGAAAACCTGGGTCCCTCACATGGATTACGAGGCTTTGTGATGATGCTCTCCATTTGACGCTGCTGCTGGGCACGAAACCTGGCACTCTCCCTGTCCACCATGGTGCTGAAAGATTCAAGAGGGGACACTACTCTCAGTGAAGTTCACTACAGTATCTCAATACTTTCCCAATTAAATTTCAGTCTATAAAATACCAAAGTGTAACATCATTTTGATCTGGGAAGTGCATATGTACAATTATAATTTGGGGAGTACAGCTCATGCACGTGTTGGTTCACACGCCAGTTTTTGCACTGATGCCTTTTGAACACAATTGTGCACACGACGCATTCACCCAAGTACTCTACATCGCACGCATACATGTACATGTACCCTCAACATGCTCAAGCTAGACTCCATTATCACTGAGTACATGAAGTACTTGAGGAGAGTGATCACCTGGGCAAATTTGCAGCATATTTCAAAATGAATAACAGACTGAAAACAAAATGAATCAAATCAGTGAGGATTTACTAGTGGTAGTTGTGAACCTGAACGTCAACTACATATCAAAAAATACCACCACAGTCAGGAATACAAGGGGTCAAGTGTAGACCTATGTAAATTTGTGGCTTTTGGGTCAACATTCTAAATGACTTTTTAGGATAAACTTTATGCTATGGCTCCTTGTACTGGTACATGTACATAGACATGGAATTAACCAACAGCTCTGAAAAATCCAACACAGCTGGAAAGACAACCTCACTAAATGCAACGATATATGACAATCTGTTGCAAGTCCTTTGTACTAAGCAATTTCCAGTGAGGAAATGTACGCGTGTTTACAATTTGACACGCATTTTGATTCATTACCTCAATGTGCCAGAGGATATGACTTGCCTCAAGTTTGAGTACATTTGCTCTTCCGTACATGTGCTGATTCTAAGCTTTCTCTCGCACGAAACAGATCCACCAAGGTCCCACACAGGATACACATTTACTCACTGATGCGCACAACAGAACTGACATAAGGGAAATTCCCAATGTATGCAATCAATGCGTAATTCAATTGACACATTGTTTGACTTTAGAAATCATACTGTATGTATGTACATGTACCACATATTGGCCTGACTAGCTAAGGTCAATGGGAATTAAGTTCAGTGTACCTACATGTACAAGTACATGTACATATACCAGTCCATCACACATGTATTACTGTACAGTGTAAGCGTACATGTGTACACATACATGTACACGTAATGTGTACTGTACATTTACGTGCATGTGCACAGTACATGTAGAAGGGGTACCAGTAACTACATTTTTCCCTGTTAAAGCCCATTGTACCACTATTCTTATGCAGGTATGATGAATTAAACCATTTGTTGTTTATGTACATGTACATGTATGGTTGTTCCGCTACAACATGTACAGTACATACATGTACGTGTACATGTACATGTAATGGTACGTGTCGATATACACGTACACTACTGCTCATGCAGATGTGACCTGAAAAAAGTAACATACCGGTAGTAATTTGCACACATCAAGCATCCAGGTTGAATGGCTTCAACACAAACCACAGGTCAGTCATTCCAGTTATGGTAACATGGGTAACGATTCCATAAACCCCAACCATACAAATGTACAAATGCGCTGATATCCTCCACAATCATTCAAGATGCTCTCAAGTGGTTTTGGAGGGATTTTCAGAGGAGTGATGAGGTGGTATGGCAAAAATGTGTGCCTGATCTTGTGTCAGGCGACACCTTGTGTCAAGTTATGCTCAGCCGTGCATACCGGTGGATGTAGGCCTAGGTTATATTTGAAATCGACAGTGCTCGAGGATGTCACTCACACTGCCTCAACATAATCAAAGGATTCTGAGGGATTCGGGCTGCATCTGATTTTCACCAGGAGGCAGATGGAAGATTTTGAAAGAATGAGGATACACGTAACACGTGCAGGCCTAGCCTACATGTACCGGTGCATCTTGGTAAAAAAAGGCAAGGGTCAGAGTTACACAAAGTAGGGTCAAATAACTGCATTGTACTTATCCAATTTGCTAAGATTTCAAAGACAAAATCAAATGGGGATGATCAACCTATGTACATGTACATGTATACCCATCCACATGCATGTACATGTAGCCTATATGTATATACATGTATCACACAATATGTGACCCGCTCTGTGAATATGAGTCATAATTCAACAGAGCCACTTTTTTGAGTTTTTGTTTGTATTGGAAAGAGGAAATTTAGCTTTTTGTTTTGATGTATCGCTCAGTTTGGCATCCTGATGAGAGTGGATACTCCATGGTGAAAAATGCTGTGAGTTCCTATTGATTTACACTGTGCAAAATTATTCTAAAGAACTTTTTACTCCAAAGTGACTCTGGTGACTTGTGATTCATTTTCAGAATGGGTCACATATGCAAATGTGATACAAGACCTAGAGCAATAGGAGTTCAACCCAATGCATGTGTACAAATGTTAAGAAATGTCCTCCTACATCTACATGTATAAATGTGCATCACTACATGTATACATGTGCATCACCGCATGCTCTACAAAAAAAAACACAGTCAAATGGCAGGTTCTGAGCAGTGTTTTGCTACCGTATTAACAACTTAGCCGAAATTAATTTGGCATGAAACTATTATTGCATATGGCAAGACCAAACAGAAACTGCAACAGTAGTTAATTACAAGTCATTAGATAGATACATGTAGTTGCATTCTATCCACAAACTTCAGTTGAAATCCACCGGACAGGCTGTAGAATATAATGTAAATAATGTAACTGGCAGAGTTTTGACTTTAAATACCTAACAGCTTGACAAATACATGTACGTGTGCAGTGCAATTCGATGCTTTTTGCAGGGAGATACAATGGCACAAAGCCAAATGAACATGAGGGGATTCCTCCCTTCAAATTAATTTCTTCACAATATGTCAGGAAAAAGTTTACAGATCTGGTAACATTTTACAATCAGTGAACTCATCATGGTCAATAGTGAATTGAAATTAAACGTATCGTGAAACATTTGATTTTACATGTATACTATAAGTAACATTTTTTGTAATGTTACATAACACTGAGTAAGAACCCTTGAAGTAACAATGCATGTATTAATACCGTTTTTAGCATAGTTCAGTACATAACAGTCAGCATGTACGTTGACAAATTTGAATATGTACATGTATCCTAGTTGTTGAGGACACTGCTTAAAGCTTGTACATGTACATGTACTTGCTCAGGTCTTCTGACACTTATCTCCAGTTATCTTATTGGGTTGTGCCGATAACTGTATCTTCTCTACCTTCATTTTGAATTACACTGCCTTTGCCTTTGAGAAAGATTCTGCTAGGATCAAAACGTCAGGCCCTACACATTTGGTGATTCCTTTTTTAATTGGTAAGTTTCATAGCACAAAGATCAACTGACAACACACAATATACATTGTAAATTTGCCTTGAGAAGTGGCCCAGAACACATGCTGCACAAGGTTGCTCATTAATACACATGTACATGTACAATATCTCCTCAGGAATCTGAACTAATCAGAGTGCTCGCCTGGCAATCTCCTGGATCGTCTCATACAGGAACATACATGTATTGTCTATAAAACTGAAAACAAATTTCCAAGTCGGTAATTGAATGGTTGATCATCTGCAAGTCCCTGTGCAAAGGTAGAAATATGTGTAGACAGTGTCGATCATGGGATGCGCTTCTACCGAACAAACCAAACCAATTACTGCCTTGGCACCGAGTCTTTCACAATGGCAGCTGCTACAGCTCCTGCCAAGAGTAGTCCCATGAATGTTCGGCGACTAAATCATTCAGTGTTCCAACTGGCAAATTTTGCACAGTTGCCAAAAAATGCACATTACTGTGCTAAACACAGTGGTCTTGCTTTTCTCGCCAAATGCTCAGGTTTGCAACCAAAGTTTGTAAATATGATTTTGCTACTGAGTGCTGAAATCCTACCTTGCTGCAGTCGTTCATAAGTGGCATTATCTTTTTCAGGATTCTTTTTAAACAGGATGTTCACATACGTAAACAGACACTGACACCCACCAAGCAGCGAATACATACAATTTGTACAGTACATGTACATGTACATACAGTACATGTACATGTACTGCAAGCCATGACTGATTTTGTATCAATTACAGGATGAGGTCAGTGTATGTTCATGTATGTATAATGACAAAAACACCCGAAGTCAATTAGTTTGCCAACGTACACTACTCAAAATAAAATTAAGGACCATTTTTCATATTGTGTATACTGAGATACGGTATTTTACTGCTGAAAACGTGCATTTGATGTTTTGAAACAAATTTCACATTTTTCTTTCCAATTAGTACACCATCTAGACAAACAAAAAATGAAAAGAACTAGACCCCACTCATTGCTTGGAAGAAAATCACAAGTTAAGAAAAAAGTGGTCCTTAGTTAACTTTTTTTGAGTACATGTAGTATACAAAGTGGATAACAATCAGACATTTCCATTGGTGTAAACATACATGTACATGAACATGTACATGTAGTTGGTATTGGTAACTTCTCATGTCTCCACATGTGCATGTATATATATTCCATGTGTACATGTACATCCCGGTACAAATCCAAACATGAATGTACATGTAATTACCCACATGGCTTGTATACATGTAACACCTGCAAAAGATTCTGAGAAACAATGAAAAGATCACTAAAAAGGGGGTACAGATTCTAGACGCACCATCTTTAATTACAATTAAGGGACTGGGAGAACAATCTACATGTAGCTGCTCCTACAGTATGTACATGTAAGTATGCGTGTGATTCAATAAATGGCAGCAATACTGGTCAGTGGGGAGCAGCAGTAGGAATGCGTTTCTGGGCAACAAAGCGCCCTCTCTCATTCAAGTGTCAACATCTTAACGGGGATGATGACACACGGATGAACTGAAGAAAGTGTCTGCAGGTGCATTCAAGTGGAATGTACTGGTACAGCTTTCACAGGGCAATGGCCTTTAGGGTCGGCCATGTTTGCTGTGTGTCAAACAAGCGAGACTGTGGGGGCGAGGTTATTCCCGAGTAAACTCGTGGAAACTACTAAAGCACACCCTATACATGCATGTACACATGTTCTGCTTTCACACAACTGTACCTGGCCATGCTAAGCAAAACAGATTTCTACACGGCTAATTAAAACTATTCAAGGTGGACATGTACAAAGTCAAGTTAAAGATGACATCCTCAAAATTTTCCCCCCTTGTGATGTACAGCCTGAATACAGAAAGAAATGAAAACTTGCTTGATCCTGTTCTGCCAGTCTACACACATGTGCATGGAGTACATAATCATATGAGTATTTACAAACAACGTGCATAACAACGTGCAGTATGATGCAGAATGTCAAGAGGTATAATATTTGGTCAGTTTTGACTTCCAAGCTTCTTGATGAATCAAAGTATTACGTATCGGTGTACATGCAAGGAACTACCAGGTACCTCCTCTGGAAGAGCTGTGGTGCTGGCAGTGCAAAGCTTTATTACCGTAACAACTGACCAATCCCCATTTACATGTACAGGTGTATGTGCAATAGCCATGCCCCTTAGACAACCCACATAATGTTTTGTCTCAGATTGTGTGCATCCCACATCCATTTTGCATATCATGTAACTGGCCAATATTTCACAAGCAACGTTGAAGCATTTCTACATGTACTGCAACAGGTCAATTGTACATGTACATTGTACTGTACGTGTACATGTATGCTGTGCACACATGTACTGTACACAGACTAGTACACTCACACATGCATGCCCATAGGCCTGCTCTGTATAATAATTCAAGTTTCAACAAGACTTTGATATGTGAATCCAAATCCTGCACAAGGACAATTATCCAACACATATCAGCTAGGCAGATCCTGTGATGGCATCTGTCTGCACCTGGATATTACTCAAGTTAGGAAGGTCAGAATTGTAAACAGCGTACACTTTTACATACATGTATCAGAAATGCAAGCTGTCATCTGCGGTTATCAGAGACCACGCCATGAAGGCTGGGGATCTGTTGCTTCTGGACAAATGTACATGTACATGTACGTGTGTGTGTCATCTGCTGCAGATATATGACTAAGCTAAGCACCCATCAATAATGGGAAAACAACCCATTCCAAGGAGGCTGTACAAAAGTAGATGTATGTAATGAAGCAAGGCAAAGAGGGCGGGCAATGCACTGCAACACACAACGGTGCTCAGATAGAGAACAGAAAAGGCAAGCTTAGGACTTGTAGATTGAGAGTAAAACCCAGCTACATGTACATGTATGTGTACATCTACAAGCACAGAGTGTTCAACCAAATTGTGACTTGTTATGTACACGTATTTCAGATTATTGCAAGCTACATGTAATTGCATTTCTCTCTTGCAATTCAGTTACTGTTCGTAAAAAGGTCGTTTTGTTATATGTGCCAGATAATGTTCCTATTGTAGGCAAATTCTACACTGTACCTATCGGTAGCTTTTCAAAGGTCCAAAACGTGCTAATAAGGTACAAGTGACAATTATTCAGTTGGACAATCCTCACTTGTGTGTGTTCCACACCACTGGTTACCAAACAAAATTAATTGGTTCACAGTACACAGGGCAGTTTTCATTTCTTCATGACTTCTGGACCCCATTCATTGTGAGAGGTATTTTTTAATTTCGTGATTATGGTTTTAATATGTGTAAATATAATCACCCTTCAACACATATACAGTAAGTCTGTGTAAACTGACCGCGATTTTTTTCTCATACAAATACACATGTGCATGCAAGCATTAATGGTGTTCTTTAAACGACTACATGTAAATGTACATGTATGTACTGTACACTCACTGTGTGTACATGTACTTCTAACAAAATTTGTGGCACAAGCTTAATCTACGGGTCTACATTTCTATGCCCATACATGTAAAGTGTGTACCAGTACATTGAGGAATGCGACTTACATACATGCATGTGCATGTACTGTATATGTGTAAATGTTGAAAGCTGCATTTCTCCATTTACTTTGCAGCCACGGGCTACAAGTCAAAGGTCAAATGAACCACATTTACGTGATTTGTTCAGTGACAAGAAGGTGGTGGTTTTCTCTACTTTGTTAGAAAATTTGTTCACTTCAGAGGGTGTTATGTTTCTTACGTTACAGAAGGCAGTACTTGTCAACAGAACGTAAGGAAAAAGTACAAAACAAGGAAGTGAGAACTAACTCCAAGAATACACAAAAAAGTGTGTTATATATCTATACACAGAGTTATGGAGCCACAATTAAGCTACCTTGGATGACATCACACTTAAGAGCCTTTCATGAATATGGAAATTTTCAGTTGCATAAAAAAGTCTTGAAGTTTCTCCCTTTAACTAGTACCGGTACCACAAAGGTAACCAAAAGTCAGAGATACATTGCAAAAACTTTCCTACATCTGTTCAACCCATGAAAGTCCCATTTAACGCCTCTGTCACGTTTTCAGTTCAAATTACAATTACTATAAAAGCCTTTTTGTGTCAAACAACACGACAGGTTTATAACTGTGTGGATGCAGGTAAACGCTTGGGATCAAATCATAACTGAAGATACATGTGTGTCTTATACTTCTAGGGGTTTACTTTACACACCTGTTATTAATTTCCCACTTACTGATTGAATAATTTTGTGGTACTAAGGGATTTTTTTTTAAGTACAGTGACACATGGACAGCATCTCAAATATTCTTAGTTTGTTTGGTTTGTTGTTGTTTTGGTTTGTTTTGTTTTGATTTTGGTTGTTTTGTTTTTGTTTTTATTTTCATCATTTCATTTTTGTTTTCTCACATTTACATACATGTAGTTTTTGAGAGACTTATCACACAAATTAGGCAAGCCTTCAGAAATCCATTCTCCTTGCAGCTATTTGCAGCTCAGCAGCCCTGGATAGCTGAAATACCAGATCAGTCAGAATGTCAGGGCACAAGTCACCATCTGTTCTAAAAAGCTGTCATAATTTCACAAGTATTTGCCAACCTCTCAAATGACTTGTACATTAGCTCATCTGCTCATAGCATGTCTACTTGTGTCTTTTTCAATAACACACAGACCGGGTACATGTACCTGTACAAAGGCCCATAATATAATACGTATGTCTGTGCACACGGGTAGGCCTTCATAACAGTGGAAGAACAATTTCTTTGCTACAGGAAAAGTTAGGAATGGTTTGTGGACATAAAAAATTGGTCCCCATAATGTTTTTGGTTCCCTGCATTTCAGTATGTTCATAGTCCCCACAACTATGGAACAAAATACAAACTGGTATGCTTGAACATGTAGAAAAAGAGGTTTCAAATACTGCATTTTAATGTACATACATGCATGTGTGCATATGAATCAGAAGTGCACTGAACCTACATGTACGTGTGCATACATACATGTAATTGGCATAGCCATTTACTGAATTTTGGGGGTTTTTTCCCCAGTCCAAATGAAATACCCATTATAACACGCAAACAGCCTACTCGCTACCTATGTAAAAAGCATCCAATTTCCCTTGCAAAATGCTTAGTTAAATGAACACCTCACAGGTGCTGTAGTCCTGCAACAAGTTCAAGGCCCCGGTATGATGTGGTTTCACCATCTTGAATGACAAATTATTTTGTCAGCTGGGCAGGCCTATTTATCAAACAAATCACGGGACACAAAGAGCATTTCCATACCAAGATACTGCTAAGCCACTGACTTCTTTTTCTTAATACACTGTTTTCTTAACTTGTGTGTTTTTTTTTCCAAAAAGTGAGTGGGGTCTACATGTAGTTCTTTCATTTTTTGTTTTTCTAGATGGTGTTCTCATTGGAATGAAAAATTTAAAAAACCTTCAAAACATAAAATTCACATTTTCAGCAGTAAAATATCTCATATGAAAAAAAGTATACACAATATAAAAAGTGGTCCTTAACTTTTTTGAGTAGTGTATGAGCAGTGATGCACGTACACGTACATGTATGTGCACTAAGAAGGTCACTTGTCAAGATGCCTGCCTGAGAACAACCTGTACATGAGCACTGCAGGTTAATCCTGTCCTATCATCAGACTTACATGTATAAAAAAAGCACTTGATTTAAGATTCATGCTTCAGAGTTTAACATAATATACATGTACATGTATAACTTTATGGAGAATACTGAGCGGAAAATACTATTCTGTATGTACGGTAATTACAGGACGAATTGTGTTAGTAAAATTATCCACTGTTCAACTGTATCCACCCGGAGCTAAAGTGCACCCCCAATCGGTGAAAGAAAGACAGGTGGTTACAAGCCGGTTCTTGCACGTGTTCTGTGTGTACGCAAAGACCATACATGCTGCAATAAATTAGTTACGCGTACTGAGCGCGCCCCGGGTCAAATGCGCATATACTTGCGTGCCTCATGGCGCGCTTATGTGGTAAGTACCAAAAACCACACCCTCTTCTGTTCCACTCAGAGCGAATACCAGGTTTGACTACAGTGTATACCATACATGCATATTACCCATTGTTGCATGTCAGTGAATATTTTTTTTTGCATATGCACACTGTTTCCAAAAAAAATTCAAACAAACCTTGCCCATGCTGAAACTGTATTAACCTTTCTACAATTGGCCTCTCTTTAATTTGGGATGAGTGGAATTCCTTGTCCCTGAATGTTCACCAATGTTTTGTAAATGAGCAGCAGCGCAGTAAACTATGAACTCCAGCTGGGACTGGACAGTGCACCTCAACAGTCTTGCAATGCATATTAAATGATACAAATATTGCACAAAAGAAGTGGGAAGATGAGCAAGTAGGATATCTGCTCCGAGCGGAACAAAGGAGGGCGTGTTTTGGGGGTTTTTTACTCAATGCATAGGTGCACCATGAGGCGTGCAAATATGAGTGTTTGATGCAGAACATGCATAATTAATTTATATTCCGGCATGTATGGTCTCCCTTGTCTATGGATACGATCTTTGCGAACATGCAGAACGTGTGCAAGAACCCGCTGGTAACCACATGGTCTTTCTTTCGCCGATTGGGGTTGCACTTCAGCTCGGGGCGGATTGATACTGTACTCTCTGTACACCACTTACATGCACATGTATGCTTGGGCATTCACACACATGTGCACTGCAGGTTTTGCTTCACACATAAATCCATCCGAACAGAAAGGACTAAAGTAAATCCTCTTATCACAGCCAATCTGCTTGTTGTCTGTTCTGAAAACTTCTCATCAGACATTGTCAGACAAGTTGTCTTTCCCCAAGAATAGGCCCCTAATCCCCTGGTACATGTGTGGGTGCCATTCAACCAATTCATCCCTGACCCAGACAACAATGGCTCAGGGCATGCATATGGTGCAAAATTGTTGCATGTCAAATATGGAAAATAGATTTTTAGATCAATGGGAACATCACTGAAAGACATAGCGGTACGACCATGGGTTACAAATTGAGAATTTTTGAGCATGGATATTGAACAAACTTCACGCCATATGTATGTACATGCACATATATGCACATGCATACATGTACATTCAAACAATCCAGAACACAGCCAGGAAATACCATGAACACGACCAGCAAAATGTGATAAGAGATAAAAGCTTTCTTATAAGCTCAGTGTACATAGCATAATTGACTGTAAATTTGGTATGAACACTAATTAAAGATCCTCTAATTTCAGTATGATTTTTTACGGGTGCTAAATATACACCTTAGGGAATTAAAGCATTATACAGGTCCAAAATTACATTGGAACATCCCAAGCAAATATTTTTTATCAGATTTCTGAAGTTTTTGTTTGCCAGCCACAGTCAGCGCCTCTGAAATATTTGAAAGAACGTCCAACAAAAAATGCTCGGTGGGTGGCACAAATGTCACCTTCTGCAGGGTAAGAGGTCACCAGCCTGACGTGCATGCGTATGTGCGAAACTCCATGTCCCACTTTATGGCATGGACCGAGACGCTCAAGTCATACCACATAGAAACCACATCATTATGGGAAATGACACTATACCTACAAGTACATGTACATGTACTTGTAAGGCAATGATATGTGGCTGGGTGCATTCTCATCATAACAGCCACAATCTATACCAGCACGCCAAGTGTGAACAAAAGCAGAATCTAATCTGACCTGACACCTAACAATGATCACACAACACAAACAAAAAGGCACCACTGTTCCTTACAAGAACATATATCACAAAATAATCTAATTTGCACAAACACGTGTGCATATACACGTACAACTAATGATGAAAGCACAAGCTACCAGCAATGTCCGCATGATAGTGACATGCATGTGTACATGTGCATGTATGTAACTACAAGTGCAAAGACCAAAAATGGTATGCTCATTGCCCTTATTAAACAAAGTAATATTTAAAATAAAAATGATTTTATTTAGGTAAAAAGAAAGTCTATTACCCTGCTTGGCATGAGAATTGAAAAATTGACTGTGCACCATAAGTTCATTCAGCATAAGTTCATTCTGTGAATATTTTCGAATACTAATAGCATGTATTTGTTTTTAAAAGTCGATAAATCGGGGCATGATTTTCAAGAGGATTAACAAGAAATAGGATACAAGAAAACACGGATGCCGACATCAATGGACCTTTCTGAAGTATGCATACTGTACATGTATGTATGTATGTGCACTGCCATAATAGGCAAATGTACTGATGACATCACATTTTGGTTACGTGAGCACTTTCCTTGCCAGTTGGGCCCACGGTCCCACAGGAAAGCACACACATAAACAAAGTGGGGCATCATCAGCACAGTGTCGCAGCACAATCAAGTATTATGAGCAGAAGAAAACTGCGAGCGTGTGCAATAATCTGCCATCAATTGTTGGCTCAATGCCTGCGATTGCAATATCAACAAAAATCAATATTAAGCGATCGCAATATACATGTACACAAACCACTTCTTTCAAGTTATAAATGGAACAAGTGACAGTCAGCTGGAGATGATTTCCCTCCCAGATTTGAATACTTGTCTGTATACATATTCAACTATGACGTGCCCAGACAGTTTATGGCCTGACAGCGCCTACAGGATGCCATCTGTATCGGTTCACAGTTCAACTTGCTATTATGTGTAGGTCCTGCACTGCACACAAAAACTGTCAAATCAGCATGACCGCAGTTTGTGGTTTCCACCATAGACTGATAGCAACTGTCCTCAAAAATGCATATTGTTAACTTTTATATCGCTTCTGGTAAGCAGAGGGCTTGATTTTTGGATGAAAGTGGATGAAAAGTTGTGTCCAAATTTATGTCAGGGAAATCAGAAATGTGGGCTTTACAACAATTCACAAAGTATTCTTACAAAACCCTGCTGCAATGAGGTGGTATTTATAATTATGCATGTGTTGGCAGCAGCACTCGATTTTCTGTGTTATAAATGCCCTATGATGTATTTCGATTACAATGAATGCACATGTGTGTACAATGGAAGTTCCATTCTCAGAGTGTTCAAATTTGAATTAACATGTCCTTCAAAGCTTCTGATCAAAAAAAGTGTAAATACAATGTTTCCAGGAAACTACTTTCCAGTCGGTCTTTTTTAGCTGCGCTGAAAATACGTTTGCAAATCTGAATGCTTTTTGCCATCAAAGCGTCATCACTTCATACCGTGAAATATTATACAAATAGAGCATGGTTTGAGGGAAGTAGTGGGAATCACTGATCCCGAGGTGTAGGTCAGTTTGACTACCGTACCTCCCGAGGTGAAGTGGAGGGAGGTAGTCAAACTGACCTACACCGAGGAACCAGTAATTTCCACAATTTTCTCGAAATAAGCCATGCTGTACTTGCTTTACTACACCTCATAAATATTCAAACAGAAATCTCACGTTACTTGTACTCACAGACACCATTGTTGTTTCTTAGCTGCTAAATTTCCATGTAATGATAGTGGAGTGCAGATGTGCATGGAAACAGGGCTTCATAATCTGGTGCTGACATACATTTTGGGTCTTTTCTATAATAGTTATTAGGATACCAGACTGGTTCCATAAAGATTACATGACACAGACTACATATTTACGCGGCGGGTTCTAGGGAAACACATACATGTACATCTCCACAGAAATGAAACATACAGCATATGAAGCAAAAGGCTGTACAATAGACAGTCCATTGAAGCATTTACCCTCTTCCAACTGAAAACAAAATGTAACAAATCACCTATGAGTACAGAATATATACATGTACGTACATATGTACATGTAAGTGGTCTGTTAATGGGATTGTTTGTGTGTTTTTTTACATATCACAAGAATGCATTGAGCACACCTGTAAGTAGATGCTTTCAGAAACGACCATATACTGTAAGTACAAACTACACGTACTGGCATAATTAAAAGAACTGTTTAATTATTGCGCTTATCTGTACCCGTCGAACTGCATTTTTTTTTCAAAGATGTAATTCAGTTTCAGGAAATGCTGTTATTCTGTTTCAGCCAAGAAACTGAGGGTATTTTGCATTGCAAAAAAATCAATTTGGACTTTATCAATATGTGTGTCATGTAATAAATAAAGAATGATGAAGTGCAAGTGGCCTAATAAAGTTTAATTTAATTTTTTTTTAATTTGCATAATGCATAAAAATTACGTAATTCTTAAAAATAATAACTTATCATAGCTTACTGACTATAATCCTGAAATTCAGAAACAATGCCATGCATTATGATAGTAATGCATCCTGGGCAAAATCCTCACAACGAAGGTCGATTAGAACTAAACATATACATGTAAGCTTTTCAAAGCCTATTCCAGCCGATAATAAGTATAATGATTACCAGAGAGTACTGAAAACTATCTACCAAAGCAATTATCAGCCAAGACGACAGTATCAGTCCTCTGACTCTCCAAATGACCCAGACCTACATGTATAGTACAAGAACAAGTATGAACCATTTGGCAATACAGAATTTAAAAATATCATTGTACTGTTGTCGTTGTGACATTGCCTAATGTAATAACCTAATGTAATTTTAGCCAGGGCAGAATATTTTTCTTTTGATAACACCTTGGCGATAGTTACAGCTATTTAGCCAGGTTGCAGTCTACTCCTACATGTATATCCCAAATCTGGAGCACTGGAAATAGGAACCAGACAAGTCCATAACCAATGGATCTGGGACTTAGGCCCTTTTCCAATACTCGACTTGGGCTCCGTCTCAGGCTTCGTTTCCAAAACCAATCCCCGATTGTGGGCCTGAAACGTTTAAATTGGATTACTGTAATTTCTGGCTCTCTTGCATCTTATTTGATGTTTTGTGGCACTATTCAACTAATTACTGTGCTTACAGCTTCAACGTCAGTTAGTTAAAAAACAGTTGAAGCCTGAGACAGAGCCGAAGTTGAGTATTGGAAAACGGCCTTAATATCTCGGATCTCTCTTTAACACAAATTCTCCAGGGGTATGAATCTACTTAAAAAGGCCAAAAAACGCACAGTGGAATGTAAACATAGGATTTGATTGAAAATTTGATTATGTACAGGAAAGAAAAATGGAAAAACAAGTTCAAATATTTTACAATCATCACAGGGCTCAAACCCTGGTCCAAATCACAGCACCTCGATGGCTTCATGGAAATCCCAAACCTTATACATATTGGCAATGCTATCAAATTTAATGTTGTGCTATTGCTTCCATAACTACACGTATAACCACTACATCTTACTTATCTGCCCTTTTAATGTCAGCTGGTTTCTTGCTAGTTTTTCAGAGGTTTCGGGGCCCTAAGAAAAATTGAAATTTTTTGTACATCTATCCAATCTCTACCAAACTAGCATGACTAACTGACTAAGGCTAACCTATGTAGATAGAAATAGCCAGCAATAGAGGCTCACGACATGGGGAAATTCACCATGTAGAGCGTGAACACATGCAATAAAACCCTACATTTGGAACTTTTCTGGCATGTTGCACAGTGCTGATGTTGCACTTGCCAGTCCAAAAACACTGAATGTACCCTTCCCGTTAATGTATCAAGTTGATATTCAATATGGATTAAACAGTCATGAAAAAAAGCAAATGATCCACTAATGGAGTATATATACAGGTAGTTCAGCAGAACCACAAATAGCAGCACTTTCTGGGCAACTCGGGCCTTGGAGTATGAACTATTGGATGTGATCAATCAATCGGCAGGATCACATTGTGCTTTCTGTCGATCCTCTTAGGAAATTTCTGACTTTACTTCCCTTTCTTCTGAAACAATCTTCCAAATTTGTGAATTCCATGTAGAAAGAAAAGCCGATTGAATGATGGCAGAATTATCCACAATCATCCAACGTGTACCGCTCTTCAATCTGTCATGCCTGCACAAAATCAAGTCCTAGATATTTACAAAGTAACAAACAGAACACGCTCTGACCATTCCAACTCTCAGATTTAAACTGTTACCAATGGCACTGGATGATCAGACTGCTTGCCCTTCGTACATGGTTACCAGCCTCACTGCACTGGTAACCCAGAGTTGGTCATGCTGGTACGAGTAGATATATTCATGCAGCCTATTTGTTTGAATCATCAATGGGACAGAATGGTCAGGGCCATGTTGTTGCTTACATCGTACAGGACCTACATGATTGTTTGGAGGCTTGACAAACAGGACTGTTAACACGCCTGAGGCGCTCAAAAAATGCCACTTTTTTCTGGTTCAGTTCATTTAGATTTACATCCAAGTGGATCATTTCCTTCAACATGTTCACGATCAAATGATCTATCCACCATATCCACTGAACTGCTGAGTGTGAGCCTGATATTTGGACAGGTAGGGAATGTATTAAGTGACAGTGATATTGTATAAGTCTGACAAGATGCCACAAAAGAGGCAAACCACCATGACTTTGCAAGACCTCAGGTCAGTGCAAGGTGAAAACAAATGCATTTTACATTGCTTTGCATGGCCAAGGCGCGTTCACCACGTTCACAATGGGTAGTTTTCACCACGCTGGCCGGAAGTCATGCACAATTCGTATCCTCCTATGGCACTGTGAGTACGATGATGGCATGAATCCCATCATCAGATCAGGATCACAAAAGTAATCACTATCAGACTATCATGTCTATGAAATGAGGTCGACGATGGACTACGGCCGGGTAACTCACCTTAACTTTTGTTGCACGTCGAGAAAATGTTCAGCTTTCCTCAAACTACTCACAAAACGTAGCTCGGTGCATTCAGAGGCATGTATAGCCAGTGAAGATTTTTCTTTCACCTTAATACAGTGAATATTTGGGAACGAGGAAGAGAAAAATCCTTCGAAAATTGGACCGCTCGTCCAGCCCTCAAATAGTACAAACAGATGGGCCCGAGCGATGACGAATTTTTACATGTTTGCTAAGGGAAATGGCAGAAGTTAGCAAAATTAATGGCGTGAAACTTGATGCCTTGACCTCCTCGGTCAAATCCTTCGATAACCTTCAAAAACAGGCATTGGATTTTCTAGAGATTGCCAACAATTTTAAGTTCGAAACCCTATTCACTGAAGACACTGCACATCGCCATACTGGTTTCTGAAGCCGTCATAGCGAGGCTCGTTAACATAATAAATAAGTTCGACGAGTTAACTTTAACCTTTCAACTTGTGAACTTTTTCATCTTCGTAAGATTGCGTGTTGCGTACATGACATGTACATGTACATGTACATGTACATGGAGGACCTACATGTACATGTACATCCATTCCTTCCTGTGGTTCATTTGTTCCTATTTCCGTCAATTTTGTTGAGGTGTCCACGGTTTGGTGAAACTGTAACCACTTCCAGTAAATCACTTCTGGCTTAACTGCTAGCAAGTCTAACTTACGCTCTAGGCCCCATTGCATGCACTGTCAGCCTGAGCGCCAGGCGACACGTGAACAATGACCCACGGCCGGATCAGTTGCGGGAATTTGCGACTGCGCGTGGCGGATGTTGCTTTTCTTATTGGAGGAATACAAAAAAATCCTCAATGCTCTGACTATTCTGACATACCCTAACCCTGCTGGAGTTACATGTATTAAACAGTATGCCTGCTATATACAATACACGATTATTAAAGTCAGTGGTAGCCTATATTAAAAGTACACATATGTACATGCGCGAATATAATTTTGGCTTCCACTTTCGTACAACTGTTAATTAAAAAAGCATAACTCGGGCGTTCACTGTTTAATTTCCCCCTCCGTTTAATGCGGAGTTGACTTGAGAACTGCCGTTGCCCAAAATTTGTCGATATTAATAAACCACTAACGTTGTTACGCCTAAACTATGGTGTCTGTCCGAAAACTATAGCATGGACGAAAGATATGGACGTAAATACCGGGAGGATAGGGTTATAATATCCCCCACACACACCGGTGAGCAAAAGAATATTATGGCGGATTGTGAAGAATTTCGACTTCGAACGATTAAAATGCATTCAATATCACTAAAAAAGGGAAAAACAGTTTTTAAAAGCCACAGCCAATATGGCACTTTGAATACATATTACACATGCACCTCTTTATCATGGAACACTGACCTAGAGTCATATGGTGTCACCCCCCCCCTTTCAAATTTTCATGGTCGGGCAAGTCCCTCTCCCCCCTTTTCCCATCCCCATCTCCCCTTCCCAAATTTTCGGCACAAATTTACACCACTGACGGAATGACACCACCCCGACTACTAATTACAGAATACGCGTCACAAGTAGTGGTATGAGAAGTTGTAAAGCTACCTGCACGGCACCAATTATCACTTTCATTCCTTTTGATTTACATCATATGGAAAAGTAGCCGTCTGACGGTCAAGGCGCGCGCGGTTACACGTGACGCGCCCCGGAAATGGGTACAAGCAAAACCGGTGCAAGTAGTGGTGAGTATCAGCATCCCAGGCACGTCACGCATACGTCCCGGTACGCGGTGTTCGTCCGAACTAAAAGCTAGGAACCGGCAAATGTTTGCGGAACCGGGCAAACTACCAACCACCAAAAAAGTTCACTACCATTCGTCTTTCAATTGACAGCCGAAAATTGTTAAGTATTACACATAGCTGGATAATTTCCTGATATCTCCGAATGAAAACCTTTAATTCCTGAAGAGAAGTTTTCTAGGCGCCAGGGATATGGTGTTCTACATGTGCCATCCGGCGTTGCATTTTTCAGCCGGCGTCGCATTTTTCGACGGGCGTCGCATTTTTCAGCCGGCGTCGCATGTATCAACGGGCGTCGCATTTTTCGATGAAAAATTTTAACTTTGACCTCCACACAGCCCATTTGAAGCCAGTTATCGGACGGAGAGAACTCCCGCCTTTGTGTTGGTCATTGTTTAATCGAAATCTCAGAAATTCTTTACAGACTTCTAGGGGGATGTGTTAGGTAACAATAGTCTGGAGTGTGTATACGGATTAGACAGGTAACGGGGGTACCCCTGCGTCCCATACCAATCCACATGCAGTCCCCAAGACCTTGGGAAGTCATTTCGTTGAGTGATAAACACAAGCCCCCCTCCAAATGAAGAGAGATGAATGATCTCAAGCCCATGACCAGACGGCCTCCACCGGGGGAATGCCTGAACCACGGACTATTGCCTGAACAACTTCCAAAGTGTGAAATACCTTTCTTCTACTGTAATGAAAAAATAAGATCAGTCTTGGCTTCCTCTGGACAAATATTAATGGTTCAAAAAGTGTTTTCGGAAAATTTTTCGTGATTTTGTATTGCTGACAACTTCTTTCAACCAAGAAAAAGTAAAATTTCTCTTAGTTATGGTGTGTGACATTTCTTCCGTCGCCAAGAGTAGTTACATTTTAAATTATAGACCGTACTGCGATAAACGCTCCCTCGGGAAGCATGTCTGCAAGATGGCAAATACCACACCAACCAGAGTGAACAATAGGCCTACTATACTGGGTTTGATTTTTGTAGCAACTAGTAATCATCAGTACGGGGACATTTTTCACTCAAAAAGCTTGCAGAAGTGAGAAACCAAATTGAGCGAGGTGAACTTCCACGAGTAATCGGGTTCATTAAAGGGCTGTTAATTTATTTACATACAGTTAATCGACGCATACATGCTAATTTAGCCGTTTCCATAATCATTAAAAATATGTACGCACACTTTTAGCATCCAAGTCAACAACTTCAGGTCCGGCTGGGCCAAGGTAGACCATTGATGATTAATGGCATATTCACATTGAAAGGCGACGCCGGTTGAAAAATGCGACGCTGGTTGAAAAATGCGATGCCGGTTGAAAAATGCGACGCCCGTCGAAAAATGCGAATGGCACATATGGAACACCATACAGGGACCTTGTAGTGGAAAAAAATTGCGTCTGAGTGCTGAGGTCAAACTAGCCCTTTATGGAGCATTCTATTTTCCTGAGATACGTCCGTGGGTAGTCTGATTCCCTGCCCAAAGATTCCCTGACAACTCTTGATAAAAGTAAACCTTAGGTCAGGTATCACCCAAAGATATAAATAGATATGACGCAAGGGTCCGGAGTCTTAAGTTGAGAGCCCGGGTGTTTTCGATTTTATCAGTGGCAACATCTCAAAATCGAAGCTTTTCCCATATCCAGTGGGAAATACTGCAAGTGTACCCCCATTGAGAGCATGTTTCAGCCACAAAGCCTGCATTGGTCGAAGAAAGCTATATTCTGCAATTCGCCTGGCATTTCGGCCAAGGCGACCTTCGATTTCAGTTCATAAAGTCAAATATTGTAGGCCATTAACAACTGCCCTGCAGGATACGGGAGCTTACGTTCAACAGCTATAGCCTACCTACCAAGGCCGAAAAGTAACCGAACATCAACGATACCATCCGAACATGCCGAATATAGACGGGCAACTTCGGAATTTTTGGCTATTTCTGGTAAACTCGGAGAATTCCTCCAATCTGGTTCACGTGCACCTCGTTCCCGGATCCCATGGTCTAGCTGGCTGGCACGGTCTCGTACTTTGCTCTGATTGGGCCATCACAATCCTGTATTAGCATATTCTCCATATTCATATTTGTTGAGACAAATCTTTTCGTGCAGTTGGCGTTCTGATTTTACAAGGTGTATTTCTAATTTAAAGTTACTTTGCACACGAAATTTCATTTCAAATGGCAAAATACCAAAAAAGGAAAACATGCCAATTAATGTGTAATACTTCGAAAGTGTACTGCAGCAGTGCATGTCATTTTCAGCAGCTGGCCCATGTACATGTATGTAAAACGAAACAACCATCTTGCAAATCGTAGTTTTTAATCCAAGTACATCGTCTAGTACCCTAGACCACACAGTGTGATCTGTACAATATTCAAATTAACAATAAAAAGACTAGACTATTAAACCCAGAACACATCGCCCACAGTGCAGCTACTTATAATATCAAAGATTTTGGGATATGCAAATGATCCAATACCAGGGGAGAGAGCGGCTAGCGGTAGCGTACTGCGCGATCACCAGGGGACGAGATTGAAACCTTGTCTGGATACCAGACCCGATGATCGGGCATCACCCAATGTCCATGTGACCAAGACTAGAGGAATTCCTCCAGTTTTCCCTTGCGTCATATCTATTTATATCCGTGGGCGATACCTGGCCTAAGATATTTTATCAAGAGTCGTCTGGGAATTTTTGGACAGAGAACCAGACTAAATGGACTCTTGGCCGTGTCCGAAACGGGTTTTCAGAGCTACGGCTAGGTCTATTGTCTACGCATCTCCACGCATTTCCAATGGAGCGAAGACCTAGACCTACAGTAGCTCTAGACAAGAGATTCGGATGCAGCCACGGCTTGATTCGTAGAGTAGTCAGAATCATAGAGTAATCAGAATCATTGGGTCTGGTATCCAGACTAGTCCGTGGGTGGGGCTAGGCAGCGTTGCCACTGTTGAAAAATTTTTCAAGATCTTGAAAAATCGCAACTCTTCTTGAAAACTTGAAAAAAAATCTGAAAAATCCAGAAATCTTAAAAAATTCAAACATCAGATGAAAATACATTTCATTCAGAGATTTAACTATGTCTATATCGTGTGTATGAGGTTACTGGTTTTGTTTTAAATTATTGGTCTTAAAACACGTCTGGATGCAATACTTAAAGTCACATTCTGTGTGTAAGCATAGCCTAGGCACGTAACTCACGTCTTGTTCCAAGCACGAGCTTATGATTACTAGGCAATGTGTGTAGTATCCAGGTCATGACGCGTTCAAACCTATACTGTCCAGTACAGTACGCGTCAATCAGCGCAAAATAATGCCATCAGTTTTCTGTACTGCTTGCTGCCTAATTTTTCTGCGTGAACAGAAAAAAAAAGTATAGGCCTACATGTACACGTGTATTTTTTACGTTTACAAAGGGTTGTGTAATAATTTACATAGGCTTGAAAAATATTTCAGATCCTGATCTGGAAAAAAAATTGTCCAGTGGCAACAGTGGATCTAGGGATAACAGAATGTTGCATGACCCCAAGGAGCACCGAGGGAGGCTAGTTTTACTACACCTATTCCACAGATTCAGCTTAATTTAAGTGATAACTGATTAATTTGATGTAAATGCATATCAGAGGTACGTTTATCGGAATAAGAAATGCGTTGAAAATTTGCCAGCGTACATCTTCACGAAATGTCTGAGCCCAGGTCTGCAGCGTTCGTACTTCGGACTATGCGTAATGATGCGCACACGAGGGCCGTTTTCCAATATTCAACTTTGTCTCCGTTTCAGACTTAGTCTCCCAAACCAATTATAATTTGTATTGTGTGAACAAAACTAACCCATTCTAGCGCCCTCTAAAGCTACATATAGTACATGTCAACGGGGCAGATTTCTGTATCTTCCCTATCATGCCCATCATGCCCAAGAGCATCACTGTATTTTCTCCCCTTTTCCCCACCTTTTTTTCTCTTTGACAGTAAGTCACCAAGAGGCACGGCTTAACTAGATCCTTAAGGCGTAGGAAGAGCGCCACTCTTTAATAAGGGGTCCTATGTGACGTGTCATTGTCTTATCCCCAAGTTTTCGTTAAAACGGCGAAGATAGACATAGAAGAAGAGACTGGGAGCCAATTTTGAAATGTAAATTTTGACTTAAATTCCCATTGGAGTTGTTGGAAAGAGGGTACAAAGCCAAAAGTTTACATGGTGCTCAAGTCACGGCAACCAGTGCTTCACCATCAAGCCCTTGTCCTCTCACGAAGTGACATCGCGCGGACAGTCTATTCATCCCCACTTCAAACCTCTCATACAATGGGCTGCCAAGTGTGGGGCGGGAATATCTCCCTTCAAGTTAGTTGGCAGGTGTTTGCCTCAAAATGTACATATACTTTATTTGTATACTTATAGTAGTATAGTAGAAATCTCTATTTAATGTTTTGATAGTTGCGTTCGAGTTTTAAAACTGTGGATTGTATTAAAAAATATTTGAAAGCGTCTCTGGGGCTATTTGTTTATCATTAATGCTTATGTTACAAAAGGAATAGGCCAAGCAGCATCCCGATCGTATTAGCAAACCCCAACCCCATCGCAGGGCCGAAACCACCAGATTTTCGAGCGGGCAGTAACACTTGATGTATTAAACCTTTGTGCTCTTTTCAGAGGGATTACACGCTTTTTGAGAGAAAATCGTCTTTCATTGAACTGCATAAAAATGCTATGGGGTACACCCCCACTTACCAGTGTCCTAACTCGCTTCCCGAATGATCCGCGGTCGGCAGTTTGGGAAATGGAATATCACCATTATCCATAGAATCGAAATCCCGCTGGACTAGAACTAGACCAGAATATGACCTTGAGGTTTTGGGGCAACCAAACTTGAAACTCACCTCGTGTCGCCGGCGGGATCGTTTTATACTTCGGACGGATCATCCCAGTCACAGAAGCTGCTCAAGCCCACCAATTCGAGGCCTGGGCCAATGTCATCGAACATCAACACCCCCACCCCCCCAAAAAAGGCAAATTTGCAAGGCAACATTTTCTGTGAGAAACTATCAAAGCAAAATACGCCTTGAAACTGAATTGGTGGTAAAAAATAAGCATAAGTTCGGTTGTTCAAAATGGTTCCTCGCTAATCTATATACAGCCAAACCTCGTTAATAAGAGCACTGAATACAAAATACCTCTTATAACGAGGAAATATTTAGGTCCCAATCCTTTGTTTTTCATTGTTTTCATTCCCGATAATACAAGGTTCCTATTACAACAAGGTAATCTAAAGTCCAATGACCTCTTGTTAACGAGGTTCGGCTGTAGAGTGTATCTCTTCCACATGCCGTCGCACAGACGGGTTATGAAGTTGTTTTTATATACTAGTGTGCACACGTGAGACGCGTTGTGCGCGACCGACGCCGACTTTGAGGCATTAGACTGTCGGTAAATTTTGTCCAATGAAAAACTCTAAGCGGTTAGAGACCACTAACGCCGTAAGATACATGGGAAGGTGGGTACGAGCAAAAATCCGTCACGATGGATACTTAAGAGCGCCCTCTGCTTTACATGAAGGGAGTGCTGGCAGGTAAAAACAGCTAAGAAAAAAATACAAATAAACAACATTTGAAAAGTCAATATCGCCGATATTCTCGTCATGTTGCTGGATCCTCTAAAAAAAATTACAATTTCAGGGTTAAAATGTACATTTTGAAAGAATGGGTAGCTTTAAACTTCCCAAAGAGACCAAAATAGTGGAGGTGAAATCACCCAGTAAAATGAATGGAAAAGGCAGGACATTGCATGAAACACAGGGAACAAAATAATTAACTGTCCTTCCTCCGATAAGCTCAATAATACCTTTAGATAATTATCTATCCAAAATGGTGAGAAAGAAAAAATCACTTCACTAGCAAGGGGTTGAGGGAACGGAACTACATGTATGTCTTTGAAATAACCTCTGGAGAAATGGTAAAAATGTAAGTGCCAACTTGACAAAATCAACAAAAATGCAGTTTATTTGTGATGAATTTTATTATTAATGAGATTCACTAAAACAATTCTACATCAGATAGAGGATGTCTCACTGCAAGGGTATACATACATACAGTAAACAGTAACTGACACACTGGCAATATGCTATACAACAAGCTGGTGAACAACTCTTTTCGAGTCACTCCATTTTAGCCACTGGCTAATTTCATACATATCCTTGGGCAGGTCGACTTGCCCAATTGTACAGAACTACCGTTTCCAGCTACGCAGTCATACAATATGTACAAACCTTTGGCTGGTTGGCTGCAAAAGTATCAGGCTTTACATGACCCCGATTTGACAAAGCAGATGTATGAAACTGGCAACCATTTGAGGAAGATGTCACACGAAGCATTAAAAATTGTACTAATAAACACAGAGGACATCAAGTAAAAAAAAAATCAAAGGCAATTTGACTTCTTAGATGAGAGAGAAAAACCAAACAGGTATGTAGGCTAAAAATTCACTGCTGACACATTTGTTATTACAAAAGGAAATTTGGTATTCTCTAGGGAAATTCAAAAACAAAGTCCTTTCCCCGTTTAAACGGTTCCAACTGTTTCCTGTCAAATGAACAGAAAATGTATCCACAGACTTTGAATGTCGGTTGCATTCCGTTCAACTGGTTTCAGTTCAGACATGTTTTGATGAGAATATCATTAAAGCTTAAAATATATGTACATGTAATTGTATCTAACTAGGTTAAAGTAGATTTTTAGTTATGAACGTGTGAAAACATAGGTATCAGCTACACTGCTCTGTAATACTAAATGTGTTGATCAAGTGATTAAAATAAGATCAAACTCAAAGGAGCAAAACAATTCCTGTTCAGCTTTAGTTATCATTTAAAAACTCTCAAATGTACCTACATCATGGAACTAAATATCTCTGTGTGACCGAAATTCAGGGAAACCCTGGCATGTAACATATCTAACAAACTTAATTTTTTTCCTTGACTTAGTTGTAAAATAATAATAAAGATTTTTTTTTGGCGGCAGACATACCATAACTAAGATTGGAAGTTGTGGACACATTCAAGGACAATTTAATCATGTGTAAGGCTTTGCAGGCAATGTCACGAGTGGCCACAGCTGTTAACTGTCACTTTTACCTCAGGTACCCCAGCAACTGAATACAGGTTACTGTACAATTGATAGTTTTACTGAAAAAAAAAAGAAGTGGACATTGCCAATCGTGGTTGTGAATAAAACCTACATCTAAATCACTTTAACTGCGAACAGAAAAAAAGAGAAAACCAAACGAGACAAGCGTTTTCATGCCTCAATTGTACAGATTAAAAAAAAACACAGCTAATGTACAGCGGTTCAATAATATGACAAAATACAGTAACTGTAGACCATGATTTACTTTAAAAAATGTATCTAAAATTCCAATGCTCCACGATTCTTTTGGGACGTCATGTTTCTTCCATCTAACAATATTTTAAAAATACACAGTCTGATTGTTATCTCCAGAGCACAGGCTAGGTTGTCTATGACATATTTAAGCACAAGGAATTACAAAATATAACATTTTTTACATTATTTTAGTTGCTAAGAGACCGCTGTTTTGACACCAGAGACAGAGCATGATGGGAAGGGCCAGCTCTTTCCAGTTCCAATATCACATGTTGACTGCTTTGTAAATTGCTGATATGTCTTTCTCTCCCAGACCCAAATTCTTCGCTCTTTTGAAAAGCTGTGTTGAATTAACAACAAAACAAATAACCTGAGAACTTCCTGGCACGGCAAAAAAATTTCAACTGCAAGAAGATTACAAAAATTTAAAACACGTAAAACAAAGACTGCACAAATTTAAACACCACACCGAACTGCCTTAACCACTTCCTGTCGGGCAACCCGTTTTCGAGTACATAGGCTTTATATGCAGAGCCAGGGAGCTGGGAACTGGGACAAAAGAGTTGGACCTTATAACAAAAGACTGAGCTGCTGAGCATTACCGACATTTTTTCGCTCTCAATAGTGGAGATCATCCAGCATTGTTTTGTAACAGTATACCAGGATTGAGGCATTTAGAGCGAGCGGATTACCACTGGGGACAAAAGCCCTCCACCACCACAGCGATGAGCCACACAGCACTGCTGCATGCTAATCTGGCCCCTATTGAAAAGAGGTCAGCGGTGCACTGTGACGGTTTCGGGAACAAAAGAATCTTACATAACAACGCACAATCTGGGCTCTTTTCCCAAGGCTGCAGGCCTGGCTGAAATATTCAGTAGTCAATGAAGGTTACCTGTCAGCTTTAGAGTAGGTCCAATGAGTCCTTCATGTGGGTATAAACGGCCATTAAATGAAATGATGAATTTTTGAAGAATTTTGAAAAGAGGAAATCTTGTCTTGCTCCAGAAAAATCCACCCGGCAGCAAGTGGTTAATATGGTTGGCTCAACAGCGCTGCTTTGCATCCAATAACTGGCAAACCAAAATCCTGTTGGATTCCACTTAAGGTAATAACATACACAGCCAAACAGTTTGGTGAAATTTTTTACCAATGTGGAAATTTTAACCGTGCCCTCCAACTTTTTGAGTCCTATGTAGCAACATACACATAAAATGTCTCTTGGACAAATCAAGCAAACAAATCAGAGGAAAAAAGAAAGAAAATGGCCAACAAATAATGGCAGACTTAAAAGAAAAACATAATGATAGACAGTCACTTGGGAAGGAAGAAATCAAAATCCTCCCAAACTACGAAATGCACACAAATAGACAGGCATGAAGACAGACAGACAGACAGACAGACAGACGGACGGACGGACGGACGGACACGGACAGACAGACAGACAGACAGACAGACAGACAGACAGACAGGCATACAGACAGACAGACAGACAGACAGACAGACAGACAGGTCAACTCCCAATCTAGTGGACCTACCTCATTGACAGCTGCGGAGACAGGTACTGGTTGCTCCACCTGATCAGCCAGGGCCAAGGCCAATCTCATGTCCTTCTGCTGGTACTTAAGTGGAAATGCTGGGGGGTACTTGTTAGCCAGAATAGCTGACAACAAACAAGCAAAAGAGAGACAAACTGTCATCTGGAGATGAAGTTATAGAATAACTTCTTGAATAATAAATGGTCAGTTGAAACTGTTGGGGGTGCCAGTTACATGCACAATCTTTGAAAAGGCACTTTTGTGTTTTCAGTTAACTGTATTTTGTATTTTGTTTTGCTATTTCAACAAGTAATTTGGTGCCATTTTGATTTTTACACTAACGCAAATTTCTACATTCATGAGCAAACCTGTCATGTCATACCAAGGACAGATCGGTAATATTATATGGATTTGTGCACAAAACACTGCTGGGAATCTTTTATATTTTGGTGCTGTAAATTTTGGTTTCTGTGGTGAGATATTGTTGTGTATTAAAGTAAATAGCAATAAGCCAATGAGCAACCTTTTCTTAGAAATTTTTTCAAAGAGAAAGTTTCTGGGTTCAAAACCTGAAGATAAAAACATGTGAACCATAAAGTGTCTTCCTGATTTAAATCAAAGCAACAGTGCTCCCACTTGTCCAGAAAAACTAGGACAATTTTTGGTATGTAAAAAGTATGCATTATAAGATACTTAAACCCCCCCCCAAAAAAATTCCCTTCCAACATTGAATAGGAGTATAAAAATGCACAAAAAAATTGTGTCTTGAAAGAATTCATCGAATGGACTCATTTACTTCAAGATCAGGAACAAGATTAAGAAGTCAATGCTCTTATTTCGATACCCTGCACGATACTCGATGAAACCACAGACGAAGACAGTCAGCCCACAGCAAACTGAGACTTAATGATTGAGCATACCGTGGTCCAGTGGCTCTGATGTGTGGTTCTCCTACAATGGTATGTGGGTTCAAATTCTGTAGTAACATGTACCAGGATGCTTTTGTTCCTTAGGCTAGATGCGTTAATACAACTGCCCTCTCTCTACCCAGGAGTTCAAATGAGTGCCTGTGTAGATTGATAATAGGCTATGCTGATCTTGAGCTGCTGAAGAAAACTGATCTCGTGGCCCAGTGACCAGGGGTAACAATTGTAAACCGTACTCAGACCCCTGCAGGGATATAAAGTGCTCCACAAATGTCCCCAATGATATCACTTTGCCCACCTTTCCCCTTGCCACTGATGAGGGGGCTTGATATAGAGCCCAGGTTCAGCACATCCAGCAGCGTCTCCTGGCTGAGGCCGGCCCTGTCAGCCACCGCCATGCCCTCGGCAAAGCCGCTCATGATGCACCCCATGACCATGTTGATGATGATCTTCATCTTGGAGCCGTTTCCCACATCCCCTGTGGGAGAACAATTTATGCAGGAGTGAGCTTTTGCTTGCAGTAAAAAAATGTTGGAGGTAAACCAGTCTGGCAGCTCAAAGGATATTTTCACTTTACCCTGATTCATTGAGCATTCATGTTAAACACTTTCCTCAACACAGAAGCCAATATGACATATGCCTTTGGTTAACATGTGAGCAGTATCAAGCCTTGTGTAGAGAAACAGTGATTGTGCTCTACATTCCTAAATCTTCAAAATCCTATGGACCATAATGACAGATCTTCAAGGATCTGGAAGCATGCAAGGGTTAATTCTCAAACTGAATAAATTCACCCCTGCTGTTACTGTACATGTAACATCTCTGGGCTACAATCTTAATGCTTCTCAAAATGTCAATGAATTACATGTGTATTGTTTTTTTCTTGATTTAATCTAAAATCACAAGCCATATAGTGTCCGACAGTAAAACAAGAATAGAAAAGTAAAGAAATATCCCACAGAATTTCTAACCATGAAAGGTCAAAAGACATTCAGCTAGTCTACCACAATGGCTTCAAATTCAGAAGCATGCCAAGCTTAAAAGACGAGAGCATTTTTAATGAATGCAATAAAATACAACACATTTTCAGGGTGCAAAGGTCGGGATCTCACCGAGAAAGCAAGCCTTCTTGCCCATTGCCTGGAAGCAAGAGCTGCAGTCATCAAACAGCGTCCTGTCACCCGCTCCAATGATTACTAACGAGCCCTCCATAGCTGGCTGTACGCTGCCGACGACTGGAGCTTCCAGAAACCTACCTTCCCTAGCAGTGATAGCCTGGGGAAAAGAAAAAGTATTAGTAAAAGAAAAAAAATCACACCAGGTTGTAATCATTGTTTGTTATGTACCAAGTTGACTACTATCATAAGCATCCCAAAATATCAATAGCATTAGGGACAATTAGAGGTATGAGGTACATGTCGGTACAAGGCTTAGTAAAACTACATGGTCACATGTACTCAACCTGTTTCCAGTGCCGACTTCAAGAAACCTACATATGGCAGCACACTGATTTTGACATGAAATGCACTTTGCTTGTAGTTTGTCAAATGAAGCGTCACACAAAATGGTGTTTTTTTTTAACAAGGAACTTTTCCCAACCTGCATATATGACCTGCACACGGACCATTTCTGACAGTCCATGGTAAACTCCAACACAGAGGCAAATCCCTGCCAATGAGACACACTTACCCCTTCCAAGCCTGTGACTGTTCCAATGTCAACAGTTGACATGTCCACCAAAGCCTTGCCTTTTTTCATGCCGTCCAAAACTCCATGCTCACCAAAAACAATCTGTGTTTGCAAAAAAAAAATACTACTGTGATCAATATGCCTGTTTTTCAGAGACAATAAATTCTGAAAGTCAATCATTCTAAAAACTTATCCTACAATTCATTACAATATGTAATTCTGATGGCAAGCGAAGTATATCACTTTGTATTTCATAAAAATACCTGCATAAATGTTGTTTACATTCTTCCCTTACAGTCGTGAGTTGAACTGGCACATTATTTAAAAGTGCAGGATTTTGTCACACTTTCGATTACATTCTTTACTCTGTTCTTTTGCTTTAATACACGTAGAATTTCTGTAAATTAGTTTAATGTCAATGGAATGGGTTCCCACTCTAAAAGCAAGTCAAATGCCACATTGAGCATACACTTAATTACAATTTCTTTACAAAATGAATATGATGCAAGCTCATTAAATGTAACGAGAAACACTTACGGCTCTGAGTGCTTCTGAATCTGACACCATCGAGAAAACAATGTCACACGTCGACACAAGTTCAGAGACGCTCTTGGCTTCCATTGCGCCAGCTGTCACAAAATCTGCACACTGTTGAAGAAAACAGAACCACAGAGATTGGATCGACGCCGTATGAAAGTGGGAAAAAGTGGCAGTTATTGACACATTTAACCCTCCTTTTGTTGTAACAGTCACAGACAGTCAAAATTCCTTCCAATAAGCCACTTGAGAGTTAAATTTGAATAAAATCTGGTACACTGAGTTCTTTAAATTCACGCGAACATAACAACTTGAATTCTCCATACTGAAACCACTGTTATACCTCGTGATTCGGGGCAAGCTTTTGCTTAGTTACATAAGAGACTCCTTGCAATACACTGTTCTCAATGGAGAAGAACGTCACAAAGGAACCAGTCCATTCCAGAGATGGTGGTCGCTATTCAAAGGCTTGCCCCAAATCACGAGGTACAGCAACAGTGTCTTTAGTCTGGGGAATTCAAATTGTTATGTTTATGTGCAATCAGATAACAGAGTGTACCAGATTTTATTCAAATTTAACACGCAAGTGGCTTATTCTCCCTCTACAGTACAAAGACAAATAATATGTCACTTGACTGATTTTGACTGATAGGACAACTGTGCCAAGAATGTAGGAAGGTTTATTAAACAACCGTGATGCAGAGTGGTGAGTAAAAGACACAGCAAGGCAACACTTCTAACAGAGTGGAGAACAGGGAAGAGCTAAATATAAGGCATGTTCTTCATAAAATGGGCCAAAATGCAACTCTGGATGTCATTTTTCAAAACTTCTTAAAGAGTCACTTTGATCATGTAAATTACAATTTAGCACCTTCAGATTTATAAAAATGACTATATTGGGATAATTAGGCATGATATGTACTTATGCCGAACATCTGGTTGGCTACCAGTGCGAATCAAATGGAGTTGAATTCATTTAAAGTGTTTACACCAGAGGACTTGATTTCAAAACTTCTCTCAACAAGAAGGAGAATTCAGTATATTTTTCGACTGATGTATTTTAAAGCAACTACAATATATGAGCCATGAAAAAAAGAGCACAAAATTGACGGAAAATGATGAGAAACGTTTGGCTCTCTTCATTCTCTTACCGTTTATAATCACTCTCACAATACCCACATATATATATCATAACTTATATAAAACTTATATCTTTCGACCGCCAAAAATTTCTTTAAGTTTGGCTGCATCAAAACTGTATGGGAGTACAATATGTTTGTTGCGAACGTCATATTTGACAAAATTTTGATGACGTTTGAGAATTTTGACAGAAACTGCATGACATTCGAGAATGCCGAAAATGCTGTCACATGTAGTGCTCAAAAATTCCATGTGCGATTTTCATTTTGCCAGTTATTTTGGAGATAACTCCACTGAAAATAAAATTAAAATTAACAACTCTGAGCATTAGATTTTCATCAGGAATTGTATTTTTTGCAAACGTCATTCAGAATGACGGATTTTTTTTGGAGAAAAATTGTTTCGAAGAGAAAAAGCGCGGAGCGTTGCCATTCCGTGGAGGGGCTCATGATTATCGAATAAAAAAGAGGGTTGTTGTTAAAGATCAAACAGGCCACAATGCAGCAAAATGTTTCTCTAACGTCACCGCGAGAGATTGATGGACGCCGCAAAATCGGAATGATTGGTATTTCGGACTGCAGTTTTTTTGGAACATACTTGAAGAAAATGTGATCGGTCAAGCTGTAAAAGGATGATGGTTTGGCGGTGCTTTTTTCACTCTTTTTTAAAGCTTGTGTTGTACATCAATATATGGATTTTACTCTATTTTTTGCAGTCCATTTTTTGGACACTAATGACAGAATTGAATGACGTTCGTGACTACTGACTTCGGGACCTGATTAATTGTGAGAGGTACTTTTTAATTTCGTGAATTTATGGTTTTAATATGTGTAAATATTATCACCTTTCACCACAAATAAATCTGTGTAAAATAACCTCAGGGATTATCACTCCTCAGTAAATTCTATTGGCTTGGATTTTAACAGGGAGTTCATGTCTGTCAAAAATGCTGACGTTCAAGACTTTAATTAATCAACTCCAATTAAGTTGAAAGGTTGACACGGTCATCATTGTTCCAGATATCAGCCATGACTTCCCTCATTACATCAAACATTCGAAATGAATTCACTGCTGTTCACTTCAGGAAAAATGAACCCCCAAAGTTGAACATTATCTAATGGTCCATATTTTGAGGAACCTGCCATAATCAGAAAATTAACAAAAGTCTGGCTCTGAATACAGTAGCTTGATGCAGATTACAACCAATATCCACACTGCATCGGATGTGAAGCTAGATGAACATTCAAATTACCTCAAGAGAGCTTTCAGTGGCAATACTGAAGTTACAATTGGTTTGGGGGGGGCATGTCTATGACTGTAGCAATTTCAGTACGATCACTGGACCTACATGTCACCTCAGGACTCTTTTAACATGAAAAACTTTAGTTGCTATTGGAGTGCTTGAACACGGCACAAAACAAAATTGATATAGCGCCCTCAAGGTCTTCAACACTACTTGTGAGGCAACCTCCAATCTGAAAAAGATTGTTTTCACATGGTTTTATGACATTTTACATAATAATGTTCCTAAATTTCTGTTTCTCCTGCTTCAGTGTGACATCATCCATGACATCCACACCATTAATATCTAGGGTCACTTCAAGATGTACTTTGCATCAGGGAGATGTTAATTTTAATTACAGGTTTTGCCCTTACTCAACACATACATGTAAACATTGTGAACTCAGTGATTGTCCAAGAGCTTATGAAAAAATTCACGAGCTCATTCAGGTGGGACTCGAACCAATGACCTCCTTATTTACAAGAGCCGATGTCTCTAGCACTAGTAAGCAGGACGTGGGTTCCAGTCCACCCGAGTAGGCTTGTGAATTTTTTTCGCAAGCTCTCAGACAAGCACTAAGTATACTGTGTTTATAAATATAAAACCCGTAATTACAATATCTGGAGTGTTTAATTTACAAGTGTGGCTATCTGCATTAATACAGCTTTAATACATGGAGGTGGACAACGCCAACTTCTGACAGAAACGACAGCAATGAGAGGGTGAGCAACTTTGATTATGTACATGTAACTGCACTATTGGAGAGCTACATGTATCTTGTGAAAAGCGGATGATAAACTCATTCACCTGAACATTAACCTCTGCCAGCAGTCACTTCCTAAGCAACTTAGCCAGGACTCATACCCGCCCTTATAATTTGATCGAGGGAGGAAGGACTAGACAACATATGGTTCCTTCTATGAAGGTGACCGACCTTTGCGATATTTATGTAGCAGTACAGCTGTGGATGAAATATGGTATGACGATGGGACATCTTGTTCAACTGGGTAAACACTTAAAGTGTTTCCACAACAAAAATACTACAGTTACTCTTCTGGCTGTTAACAAAATTTTAAAAAAAGGAAAAAGTGAATTAAATCGGATGATATAAATGTCACAATATTTGACATATTTTTTTACAGGATGGATTTCTTAAAAAAACACCACCTGATAGGATTTCAATTTTCCTGGTAAAAACTACAAGTGGTTCATCAGGGTCAAGGTTATTTATTAAAAGGACAACAGATAACAAAATATCAATTAAAAGTGACCAAACAAAGTGACAAAATTTTGAGTTAATGTTTCATTAATATTTGAATTTTCCAAAACAGCTACAGTCATTTGTAAAAGTTTAGGATCACCCATACAACATGCATCAAGAAAAACCAAACATACCTGAAGAAAAACCAAACTTAAACCCATCAATCATGGCAACTCATGTTTATTTTCAATGAGCAACCTCAGTACTTTGGTTAAACAGCTGCATTCCCATGATTTGAAATGTTAACAGTCTGATATTTAGTGTGCCCTCCTTTATTTCTGATTACTTAGACTGTTTTTTTACCTGCCTTTGCGAACAATTTTATTCAAATGAGTGTCTGGCACTGTTATGCACCACTATAAAAACGTACCAAGTAATCATTCAATGAGACAATGTAACGGAGGCCCAGCGACAGAAATACCAATAAAATTCCAGTGCAGTAATTGGGGCCCCAACAATGTCAATATCAATTCATTAAATCTTAGTTATTACTACCCCTAGAAATGTATCAAATAGCTTCAAATATTTCCCAACTTCATGAAAACGCGGAAAATAAAAACCAGACTAAAACCTTTAAACCAAACCCCAAAAAACATATGGAAATATGACAGCATATATCTATGCATGCTTAAAAGCAATTAGAAAATGTGCTGTAGCAACTGCCGTGCATAAACAGGTGGCATGTTTATCGTGATCAAATTTCCTCTGACATCAACCATACTTGTAGTAGGTCACGCATTAAAATGCTATATTTAGAACAAGCACACATGATACGACATTCTTCTAATAAGCATGGCTCATTGCTCGACATCGTGTAGGCCTCCTGCTTATCATGTACATGTACATATATATCCATGTACAGGTCTGTATCTTGGAACAAAGATATGACAATGAACTGATCAACCATGTAATCAATGCCTAGAAAGTTTATCTACGTGTAGAACTATGCACCGACTTCGTTCATATTCCTTTTTGGCGACAGGGAGGGGGGGACATTTAGCCCTATTCCCTTTATCTTATTTTCCAATCACATGCCCCACTTCCCACCAGTACATTCAATTCAACCTCCAGCAGGACCAACGTTTTGGGACAACTGACCTATTTTAAAGCCTGTGACGCATTTAATCAACCAACCTGCCCACTTTGCCTCTTGCCTTATTTGGGGGTACAGAGGGTCTGAGGACCAAAGGCCCCAGCTCTACACTGCCCTATCAATGCATGTTTGGAAGCCTCCTTTTGGTGTGTGTGCCTGGGAGTTTCCATTGTGAGGCCCATCATAAAAGTGAGTGATAAAGTGCTTTGTCAATAGATGTGCCTTATTTAGGTCCAAGTTGTGTTTAAAGTTGTGTTTGGTGTGGTCCCTGAGTGAACCAATATTAACTGACATATCATTTTGCAGGGGTGTGAGTGGCCACTTGAAATTAAAGCTGAAAACAGCGAGCAAAAACCTGAAATGTAAGAAGTCCCCATAGGTTTGTACACAGCAGGTGCACAAAAGAAGTTGAAATTGAGGGTCAACATCTAAACAAAAAGCTGAATTTTCCATGTGCACATTATGAAATGTACCGAAAAACTAACAAACCAATAACAAAGCATCGGTTGAACTGGGTCTAATGTGTCTATGACTCTTAGAAGGTCCATCACATTCCTTCATGTCCACAGGTATATAATAAGACTTTTTCACCTCTCAGTTTTCAAAATCCCCAGATTGCCCAGACAATGAAACAGATCTGACTGCAAATCTTGGCCGAGTCAGCCCCTAGGAATGTCAGTACTGAAAACAAGGTGCACATGATTTTCTGTGCAATGTTCAAATCTGGGAATTTAGGAAATTCCAGGACAAGAGTGGAAAAAATGAGGTTCTTCAGTTAATAGTCTTGGGAAAAAATGTGAACTTCCTGATCTGCAGCTTGCTTCCTCCGTAAAAGTGACATGTACAGCTCAAAAAAAGTAAAATAGCACATGGACCCTTTAAAACGGTATCATTCATAAACCACAAATTAGGTTTAAAATTGAAATTATTATTATTAAATTATTATTAAATTCAATTTACACAGTGCTCATTTCATAGAAAATGTTCAGGAGTGCTTAACAATATTCAAAAAATACCTATTAGAACAACTATTTACAAAGACCCAAATAATTAAAATAAACACAATTTAACATTGATTTAAAAGTTTACACCAAACATGGTGGGACTTCCACACGCAGCCAGCACCAACTCTCCCTCCAACAACCCATCATGCATCCAAGACTCATCCTTGTGCCCCAAAACTGGAAGCACTCTCCAAGAAAACACCCAGATTCTCCCAGACAGGTCCAACAAAATTAAAGACGACAAACTTACAATCAAAATTAACAACCACCCAGAGCCTAGAATTTAATAATATGCTTTCTTAAAAAGATATGTTTTTAACATTGATTTTAAAGTAATGCAAAGGTGCAACCACCTTAATCATTGCCAATTGCAAAGCTGAACTTTGACATCCTTTTTTTTTTGCTCTGTTTGATTTGGCTGGTGAGTGTATAAGCCAATCTAACCAGGTACAGCATTGCACCAAACAGAGAAGGCAAGCTTAAGGACAAGAGCAAACATTTGGCAGCATCACCTCTGAAACGGAATGGAACCATCCAAGGACACCCCTCATTTTTATCAATGAACCAATCCCAGTCAACGCTTTTTCAGTGTGGGACGCAATTGCTCACACACTGAACAATAGACTGAAACCGAGTGGCACGGGACATTGAGAAAAGCGGGCCACAGTGTGCAGGATGTGGGATGCCTAAAGTTGGTTTCATAATGGAAATGCGCTGATGCGGAGAGAAATACTCATCTCATCAACAGTAATCCACACTTTGCATGAGATGATTCAGTCATTCACACTCCTACTGAAATAAGGGTTTCCCTTTTGTATCTAACTAAATAGCTAATCAATAGCCTAATCAATAACCGTAACAAGCACCGTAAATGGCACGGGTGATGCTTCGCCTGCCTATTCATCACTGAGACTCTTCGCTACGTTTGAACACACGATAACACCTCCATGCTGCTGAACGCTTTAAGTCCAACCGGAGAGTTCTACTGAGGATATCAAGCCATACTACAACTCTGCTTGCTGAATAATTGATTACCCTGTGCCAGCCCGTGCTGGCCAAGAGGCCACAGAGGGTGGAAAGCTGGGGGGGAAAGGGACCCTGGCTAACATTAGCTCACTACATTTTGACTGACAGCACTGATGGAGTGAGGTAAGTTACATCATGGAATTGCATGTAAATGTATGACTGTGTCTTGTACAAATCCAGGCATTATTATAAGTATACACGTACATGGACATACGAGTATTTGTGCAGTCTCTTCCTACTGTTTCGACAGAAATTTTTTTAAAAAGTCTATTCAACTGTACAGGCTTCTCAAGGGGAAGGAAACGTCAATGGCACAGGCTATAAAGTAGCAATTATGCTGAATGTAAAAACAGCAGCAGAGTATCCCCGATGGGGGGAAGGACACAATGCATGTACACTTGTACAGTACATATACAAGTACATGTACAGTAGTACAAGTATACATGTATGTATATAGTGGGGGTTCACAATTAGGGGAGGGGCAAACTGACCATTTTCAAAAAGGGGAGGAGACAGGCTGTGCTGGAATATTGCATAGATATTCAAGGCTGTCAATGCATAGAGAGCATCAGGTTTTTTTTTCAATCCTTTGTTTTTAGTGCATGTCACCCAGCTGTAATGAACATCCCATTTGGCTCTCAGTATATAACTAAACCCAAATGTTTTTCCTTGATCTTAACTTTATTTTGGTTTTAATGGTAACGGCCTTTAAATTAGTTGAAGCATCTTGTCCACCTTCATTCTGATCATCAGAAATGATCCCCAACTTGACTGAAACATTTCTACAGAGACGCACACTTTTAATTTGTTTTCATTTTCCTTTTTTGTTGGGGGGGGCCACTGTGGTCTAGTGGTTACGGTTTATGGCTTATAACACAGGGTCTGGGTTTGAATCCAGCTTCTGGCCACACAGTGTGTGCTTGAGCAAGTTACTTTACCCCAATATGCCTCTCCTCATCAGCTAAGGAGCAAGCTGCAATGAACTGGCTTCGAATCCAGGTGGGAATAGAAATAATCTCACTCCTTTCCCACCAAGGAAACCTCAAACACAGGCTTCATGAGCCAAACTGGCTCAAACATGGCAACTCAACACAGAAGTTGCACCTGTCCTCTCCGAAAGCGAGGTTATAGGTTATATTCTTGAACACGCTCTCCAACTTGTTTTGGTTAGGGGGACAGAAACTGAAATAGGTAACCCGGAAATTCTGTGTCAGATTTGGTATTATCTGAGTACCGGAATCAAGGGTGCCTACATGTATGACAAGCCTACACTGTGCAGATCCTATAACCAAAAACCTGGCAAACAATACTGATCCCAAACACTGCCAAGGTCATCACATAAATGTACTTGGCATGTGACTAGCCTTTTCTGGAGCACGTACATTTCCCTGTTCTGCACAACTACATTGTACGTGTACAATTAAACTACATTTTCTTCTGTTACAATATCCTTTCTAAACTGGACAGTGTCTCTTTGAATTTTGGGATCCACGTTTGAGACATGTGTATCACTCCACATACGCAGTAAATTGGAAGTTTTGTTATTGGTGGTGTTGGTTTTTTTTTTAAAAACAAGTAATCAGAGCTCGTGCTGCATGCACTGCTCAGTGACACAGAGCTGGGGATAACCTACTTACTAATGCTCTATTCACAGACAGGTTAATAATTACTCAGTCCAATAATATGCACCTACACAACATACTTCACATAAACAAGGTTCAAGGTCCATGCAAATATACAGTATGAACACACATACAGGGTTTCTATACAATGATGGGAAGGTCCTAACTCTTTGATAAATATCTTGCGATTACATGCCAGGCAGGCCATGCCTGGTCTGCAGTTTGTGATACAATTTCCCTCACTCAGGCAGAAGTAACTCGACAGTGTTGGTTACTGTCTGTCCTGCTAATCTTTTGGCAGTTGGGTGTCTATTGTCCAAGCTGCACTGATCATGCGTCTGGGTATTTCCTGAAGACACTAAACACACATGTACATCCCAGTGAAACACTGGGCATGCAACATCAGAAGAGTAATGTTTCACATTCCAATGAATTAGTCACTAGGCCCACAAGTTTTATTTCTTGGTTTGATTAAACGTTCCAATTTTGATAACCACTATGATTGATCAAATGACCCACTCAACCTTTGTAGTTTAATCAGGCTAGGTTTAATCAACAGCAATTACGAAGTAAGTTGTCTGTCTCAGGTTTTGATTTTCCTTCACTAAAGCATCTTCAGAATGCATGTCACCCACGTGTACCTTTCAGCTACACCATTTCACTGTGTTCATCCCCCATTTTTCACTTACAAATGTCTGCAATGATCGGTTCAAGAAGTTTTTTTTTTTGAAGTCTATAAATTTCACAAAGTGGTCTTCAATCAATCAAATAGGAAAATGTCAATGACTAATTGATAAACTGAATACAGTTGAACGAGTAATGAAGTAAGACAATAACTTTTGAGCTTATGAGCTACTTAAATGGCAAATATAACCAAGACAGTCTTTGCTACCAGGCAAAATTCACATGATGTACATGTGATGTATGCAGATTTGGACTGGTTCCATGTTTCAGTCAGCTTGTGGCATTCAAATTAGATAAGCAGGGTATCGTACCAGAACCACTGCAACTCTTGTCTTGTGCTTTGGCTGTTATGCCTACATGTGTACTTAAGAGCAAGCAGCAACTTTGTGAGTCAGCAATGAATGATACGTAGATTTATCAGCCAAGTTAAGCCAATGGAGCTGAAGTGCCATCCCTGTCATTATGTCAATTTGACTGCACTAAAATCGTTTGTGTTTGTGAAAACAAGAGCAGGAACTGGCGCTGTCTGCCACTTTTAATCTCAGCATTTTGGTACATTTATGAAGTCACTTTTGGAATAGGGAATTTAATGAGGAAAGCATAACTAACATGAATTAACACTCTTTCACCCCAAACAGGCATGGTTATATGCACTGCAGTAGCGGAACAAGATGCAAGGAAATAAGCAGTTTTTATTAAGCTTGCGCAGCACAGAGTGTGGTTTCACAACTACACCCTCGGATGAATTTATGGTGAACTGCAGAAAATGTTACGTGACTGTGACTGTTGGCTGGAAACTGGAATGACACCACAGCCTCCACTACAATGCCACTTGACCTGGCTACAACTTGCGCTTTGGTTTCCTCAAAGCACAAGTACACCACCTCACCAGTGCCCGTCCGGGACAGGCACTTGAAAATCTTTGCCCTCCTGTGCCTGGTACCCATGCAATGAGTACATTGTTGTTTGCACATTTTCAGATGGTGGTAGGTGGGGGTGCTTTCTGTAATATACACTTGAACAAATGCGTCCACGCAGTGTGGCAGCCTGCTGAAACATCCTTGTTGTGGAAAAACGCTTCCTCTCCGATTTTTTCCCAAATAATGTGCTGATTTCAGCACTTTTAAGCCTTTTGTGAGTTAAATTTGAATAAAATCCGGTACACAGAGTTCTTTAAATTCACGTAAACATAATTGGAATTCTCCATACTAGAGCCACTGTTGCTAAAGATCATGATTCGGGCCAAGCTTTTCCTTAGTTACCTAAGAGACGCCTTGCAACAATACACTTATCTCAATGGATAAGAACGGCTCAAAGGAACCAGTCCATTCCAGAGATGGTGATCGCTATGCAAAAATGTGCTCCGAATCAGGAGGTATAGCAACAGTGTCTTTAGTCTGGGAATTTCGAATTATGTTTCTAAGCAATCAGATAACACAGGGTACCAGATTTTATTCAAATTGAACTCGAAAGTGGCTTATTCAATGTATGGGGTTGTGTGGTATGCTTACATTTATACTTTGAATAAGCAAAACAAAAAGATCTGAACCTATGAATATGTATGCACACTATGAGGAGTAAATTTGGTTAACAATGACAATGGATGCTAACTCAATCCTTCTCTGTTCTTTTCCACCTACTTCAGATGAATCAACAAGTTTGACAACAGTGGACCATCCAGGGATCTTCAGGAGCCTGATACCCTGACAATGAGGCCAAAAGACAATGTCACAACAACTCCTGCTTCTGATGATCATTGGCTACTTGGTCGGTGTTACAAGCAACCCTGTCCCCCATAGATCTGTACCTGTGAACCAGGACTGCCCAAGAGGGTGCAAGTGTCATCAGGACTATGTGGTCGATTGTGGAAAGGCAAGGCTTGAGGCAATACCACACGTCCCACCGGAAACGAGGACGCTCATTCTTCACAGCAACAAAATCACAGATATCACAGAACAAGACATTTTGAGAATGACCCACCTGGAGGAATTATATCTCCATGACAACAAGATTCGCAACATTACAGACAGAACATTTCACCAGCTATTACAACTTCGACTTGTTGACTTATCACAAAATCCTTTACGATGCGACTGCAGTTTAAAAACCAAGCTTGAGCTATTAGACAGTGTAAGGACAACAGTGAATCTTCGAGTTTTGAACCTTGAAGGCACAATGTGCTCCTTCCCCAAGCACATAGGAGGGAGGCCCATCCTGTCATTAATTCAGGGATGACAGACTGCCAGAAGCGAGGGAAGAGGCATGCCAGGAATGGAGGGTTCTGTGCCAGCAACCCTTGTCTAAATGGTGGCACCTGCCAACCCGAGAGAGGGATGTCTGGCTGGTGTGAATGTCCAACAGGGTACGGTGGAGATACATGTGAGTGGCATGAGGGTGAGTGGTTAAGCTTAAAAGTGAATGAGGTGACAGGGTACTGCATCAACATCCAGTGGAGGATTGACATGGATGTGATGAATTTCAAAATCAAATACGTGGAGAAGCCAATGGACCTCAATCCAGCTGTGAGGCAGGAGTGGCTGAATGGAACCTGCAGAATGTATAAGCTGACAGACCTCAAACCTGACACCGAGTATAAAGTGTGTGTGGCAGCGTTTGGGTTTGGCATGTACATGTATGAGAAGTCACCGGGAAATTTTATTGAGGAGGTGTGCATTTACCAAAAGACTGACCCAATTCCAAGCACAACCGGTAACTCCCCAGATTCCAAGCTGCCAACACCTTTCCGCCCGACGACTTCCCGAGATAATCCCAAGAGTAATAGCGAGACCGCACTGGTTATGATAGCTTTTGGCGTTATTCTCTCCATATGCCTTATACTGATCTTGGCTGTGGTGGCTCTCTACATCACCCGCCAGCGGGGCATAACTCTGTTGCCAAGGCGATGGCGTCATCGTCGCCATTCACCACCAAACATTGTCGAAGTGAACAACTCCTCTTACAGAGTAACAGGGTCACCCACACCGTCCATTCACGACACACCCATCGAGGAAAGCCAGGGACCCGACCCAGAAAACGACATTTCCCTTATCCTGGTCATGGGTGAAGACAGGGAAGGCATCATCAATCAGGACGGAGCAGAGATCGAAGAGGGAGGCAAGTGCACCAATGCAGCCTCTTCCTCTCCACACAATCAAACTGGTCGTGTTAGTGAGATTGATGATCTACCCAAACGAGAGGAGGGAGATGGTGACTCCTCTCGCGGAGACAACTTTGAGGATGGCCACTCACATGAAGATAAAACTGACCCAGACAGACCAGAAAAGGAAGTTATAGAATGCTAGCAAGAAGGACCTTAAGCACAAGTTAGACATTCATGCAGCTGCTGAGTGGAACATCAAAATCAGAAGCTGAGCTAAAAGACCATCCATTTTTGTCAGTTACACATGTGCAAAACATTGAAGTTAGTAGGAGAAGGGTTAACAGCCAGTGTACGCTTTCCTAGACTGGAAAAAGCATAGTCAGCCATCGTCCTTTTTCTCGCTTTAGCTCAAGTATTGTTTGTGGACATGTGAAAAAGATGACAGAAATGGATGACCCCCTAACTCAAGTGAGAACTCTTCAATATGCAGAGCCCATGATTCAAACTGAAACATTCCTCAGGAAATCTGTGTACTTAAAAGCTGCATGACTATGACCTTAAGCCTGCATGTTGCTTTCTTGTTAAACAGTAACATGTATTTAAGCCTACATGTACATGTAGGTGCAATTTCACAGCAAATTGCATCAACACAGAAGTGGTGTCCATGTAAGCGGACAATGTTGACCTTCACACATAGGTTTCAAAGGCCGGACATGTTATCGTGACCAGCATCCTTTGTGTGACAAGAGATAAATTTGAGTTTCAAGTGAAATTTCATATTCAAATATCCCTACACAATTAATAGATGTTAGAACAACTCTCCCTCATGCGATCTGAAATACCCCAAATGCTCATGGAGAGAAGCAACTGCACAGACACAAGTAAGAGAAAATAATTTTAAAAACCAAAGCACCCCCTCAAGAAAAACAGAAAAAAAAATGCTGCTATGTCTGTAAGGTTGTTTCATCAGACAAGTGCTCTTGTAAAAAGAAAATTAAAAAAAAAAATCCAAAATCCCTACACCATGTCTACATCTAACTTCTGTCCTCAGCTGACACTGGCTCTCTTGTCAGGAGGCTCTTTCATTCCAAGCATTTTCTCTCAATCCACCCTTCTCTGATTAGTAAATTAGGCAAAGCCAGAGAAGTGTCTGTTCACGTTCGACTGTGATGAATTTTTGCAGGCATATGTGATTCAAGAATTTTTTTCCCCTCTTATTGGAAGTTCTAAGCTTAATAACTGGGTGAGCAATGTTGCTTATTCCATTCAACCCCTTTTTACAAAGTTGGCTAAATTAATATGGCCCAATTGTGCAGGAATTTGCAATGTTACTGAAAATTGATTCCTTGAATTTCCAAATCTATATATGTCAAGAAGTTAAGCATGGTGTAGGGCTGAGTCAAATGGAATAATTCACTATTTGAATATTCAACCTTTAATTAATAATTTACTTTTTAAATCATTGTAAGATTTCTGACGCTTTTCATTTGAATCTGCTTGAAACAAACCTCCATAGTGCCATTTTTCTCATTTAAAACAAAAGAAAATTCTCCCTTCCTTTCATGGAGTTTACATTCGAGTATTCAAATTCAAAACATAATATACGAATATTCAAAAATCAATCGAGTATTCGGTTACTCGGCACAGCCCTAGCATGGTGCACTCTAGCCGACGCCAGTCCACACCAACTGATACACTTATGCCATTTGAAAACCATATCCTGTCACTGTGATGTATCTTTAATAATGTTTCTGCCAGTTTATAAAAAGCCATTCCAACTGTACACAGGGTGACACCATCTACACATTCCCATCATGGATACACTGTCACGGAGGTAGCACCAGCTAGGATCTGCATAATACAATGCAGCATGTGGTAAACTATGCAAAGACCCCCAATGGTAAGAGCAGGGAAAAAAAACACCTGCAGTGCCATGCACAGCACGTACAACTGCATTGAGCACCGGCTGTACCAGTCATCAGACCTTTTTTTATTGGCTCAAAACCAAAACGCATTATGCTACACAAATGCACAGATCTGTACCCAATCGAAAGAGAAAGATCTTTTGGCATAGTGGTGTTATTCAAGCCGGAAACTGTGTCTCCAGTCATGATTGCCAAATAGCACGCCTTTAATAAATGTTACATTTGTGTATCAACTGCAGCCTTGGTAAACTTACATGCTCCCTCAGTCAGCAGTTTTTGTAGTCTTTTACACAAGACTCAAGGAAATGCTCAAAATTTACTTTGACTTTTATTACTAAATTTAAAAAGGGGTAAATCCAACATACAAGAATCTTTCATGCTCATTATTTACAGATAATTTTGTTGAGTTGAAAAAGAACACTGAAGCTGCTTAAGGCAAAATAAGTGAGCTAGGTAATTGCAAAGTCACCTGATGATTCAGAGAATGAAGTTTCTTGAGGAAAATTTTTTTTTCTGGTTCAGAATTTCTCCCGTCAAGGCACATTTCTTATGTGATTCTCTTGGTCTTTTGTACAGTTTTCAAAATTGTTTCCAAAGATTTTAATAGAAAAGACTGTATATTTTGTCAAAGTTAATTTCATATTTGAAATAATAATTTATCAAAATGCAGTGTGCAATCTTTATAAAATGTGTACAAAAAAGAATTATATCACTCAGATATGTACCTTTGAATATTCCAAAAACCAGCATACCCAGCTGAGGAAGAAAGACACAGTAGTGGTAGAAACACCGACCGCTAAATTAGCTAAGTTCCCTGACCTGCAGATTTATTCAAGATTATTTATGCTACTGTACATGTAAACAGAAAAAAGGAATGAACTTTTCACAGTTGTGCCTGATTAATCAATAAATGAACTTGCAATGAGAACAAACAGACTGACCTTGGCTGCAGTTCTATTCCAGACAGTGACCTTGTGACCGGTTTTAATGAGATTCATGGCCATGCCGGTTCCCATCAGGCCCAGACCGATAAAACCAATCCTGTGTGAAAAAAAGATAGGTAAATAAATCACACTGGAATAGACAATGAACTGGCCTGACGTTTGTCCAAAATGAGGGCTCCATCCTAACATTTCTTGTTGCGAGCGTTAAGTCAAAGGGATGATTTGGATGGACCATGAGAAAAGCAGAAAGGCAGAGCTATCAATAACAGAAAACTTTTTAAAGTAAATTTTCAGCTCACAGCTTTGTTTCTAATTGCGCCATTTAATGCATTTGGTCACTTTTGCCATCTCAGTAAGGGTGACCTTTTTCAGAGTGACTTCTTGGGACTGCTGAGAAAGGAATGAAGGTTAGTGATGGGGTCCGGTCATCAAATTTCAAATCTATTGTAAAACTGAACAGCTCTGCTTAAAGGGAGAGACACACCTTTTGTGCTAGTTTATGCCCTTCTTCAGTGTACATGTAGGAAACTATATGGCATCCCTTTAAATGTACTATTAAGTGTAATTTTGTTCAACATTCCAATTTGCCCATGCTTTCTTAGGCAACTGAGGCAAATGTAGCTATGATGTCATTCAGGGCACGTGGTTCAGGGCATGCATTTCTTTTCAAATTTTTAACCCAGAGTTTACTCACTGAAAGCATTGAGGGTTTCATTCCAACATGACATCACACTTTTGCTCATGAATATGGAAATACTAATTAGCATTATAACATTTTGCTTTTTTAGAGTTCTCAAGGTTTTCATACAGAAGTCGATAACACAAAATGGGAAAAAAGTTAAAGTCAGAGAGAGGGAAATCAGACAAGCAGAGAGTAAAGTAAATGAATGAATTTGGAGAAAGACAAATACTTATTAGTTTTGGGGAATAGTGGGGTTTACTTTTTGTCAGTGGGGATGATTTCTTCCTTCTTGTCTTCCGTCTTCTCTGACAGGTGTGCCTGAAAGCTGTTGTAGAGACTGAGGGAGTTGAAGGATAGCCCGTTACCCTTGGCCTGCTTCTTGCTGCTTGGGGAACCCAAAGTGCCACCTGCAGGCTGTAGAGGAGAACATGACAGATATCAAAGTGATGCCAGTTTGAGAGCAGTGCCCTCGTTTACACTTTGCACGATGAAAAAAATTTGCATGTATTTTTTCTTTGAATCTAAGAGAGATACCTGAAAGATTTTTAGATTAAGATTTAAGTCAATATTGATTTCCATATTGCAAAGTATATTTGTTGAATAATACAGGCTGACACACGAATGATTTGGATAAAATACACAAATACTGATGAAATAAGACACATGTGAAAAAAGGGACAATATGGAGGCATATTCAGAAGACAAAACCTTTTGCAGAAATGCCTTAAGATAAAACTAGACAAATAAAACAAACAAATCATTCAGAAAAGGCAAGAGCGGAATGATAAAGACAGGGAAAAAACATTTAAAATATGAATAAACAGACTCAAATGTACAGAAACTAGAAATAAGAAGACTTGAAATATTCACAACAAAAAAGATTTTCAAAAAAAATATCGAGAGGAAACTGCATATTTTATCTAATCAGTGGTCTCTCGTTAGGTATGATGTCATGGACTGAAGAACATGGTAAAGCACTGCCTCCTTGTGTCTGTGATTCCTCCTGTGGGGTGCTACAATTTATTTGTTGGACCGTGACTGGCATACAGACTGCTGTCTACCTAGTGTGTGTGAATATCTGCCCAGCATTTTCCATAACAGCATTCAGTTCTCTATTATTTGGGTAAATGGGCCCCTCCAACACATTGAACATGTATCAACAATGACCCGTGACAAAAAATTCTATACACATATTCTCTTCCTATTTAACTGCACAAAACTGTCAACTTGGGCTGTGTTGAAAACGGCCATGTAGAGCTACAGTTGTATCTATTACAAGCATGAGCCTATATTTAGCAACTGGCAGAGACCTAAACCTACTTCAAGATTTGAACGTGACCCTGGCAAGGAGAATAAAAGACAGCCATCACCGTAAACTCTGTTCTTTTCGTTGCTTTTTTTGCCTGTCCCCCTTAGACACATACAGTGTATACGCATGTGATGTGGTGTGCCAAAACCAGGCAGAAACAGGGCAAAGCTAGAATGGAGTTACAACTGAAAAATGCCACAGGGGTGATTTTCATTCATTTGGAAAGTGTTTTGGAAAACGGCGATTCCAATGAAATTTATAATGTTCTGTAAATCTTCGCATTAAAGTTCTATCAACTGTAATTCCAGCAATATAACCAACTTTTTAATTTAACTGAATCTTTAAAGGCCATTGTCTTTTATTTTTTTTAAACATTTTGTTTAGATCCTTAAAAGCTGTAAAAAGGGATTTAATATTAATTTACTACAATAACACAAAATTGACATTTTTGGTGTCATTTGACACACCACATCACATATGCTGACACCCCCCTGCTGTGTGATCCGAGTAGCTTTACCTGACATCTAAGAGCTGTCACACCGCTATACCCATATCCACGGTACATTTTCCCAACACGTCTCATCTTGATGGGTTGACCCCTCCCAAACTTGACCCTTCCCCATAGAACCAATTCAGTCTTTTCATAATAATTCCAAGCAATGTCTGTCTGAGCTACATCAACATCAAAATTCTGATGATCCACTGCAAATTTGGACCATTCCCCAACCCAACCCCCAAAAATCTTTCAATTCAGAACATTACAATGACAAAGAATTTTGCAAGGAAATCGAAGGAGTCCTCCAGTTTCTAATAAATCCAAGAAAACTGTTTAAACTGTGAACTCCTGCAAGACTGATCTCGGCAGATTTTCATCCTCGAGGGCACATTTAGTTAACCAAGCAGATTTAAAAGAAATCATGATCCCGTGCATATGCTGTTCGATTTCCGATTTTCCCTGACACAGTGTAGTATAAAAAAACCAGGTCAGCATTACTCACTCTTTTCTTGGGAGAGGTGTAGCTGGTCTTTGTTGGGGTGCCGTCACTGCCTGAATCCTTGAGGGCCCGACCTCTCTTCTTGGGGGACTTCTCTGTCTCCCGCTCAGGGGGAGGCTTCCCTCTGTCGTCTGGTGTTGAATTGAGCTGTTGCAAGAGGAAAGAAACAGTAAAGGCATCTCTGGTGCTTCTCAAATACATGTATTAATGTGCTGTGGGGTTTTAGTAGGGTTTTATGGAATTCGAAGCTACAGACCCAAATATACAATATGCTTAAACTCGGGGGCTTTCAGGCATGATACTTGACCCTCCAGGAAAAATATGAAGAACTTCTCTGCAATCCCCTAAACTATGACTACAGTCCTGAATGCTGAGAATGGAAACATTGCAATTGGAACGGGAAAAAAATCGAAACCTAGTAAATTGGGAAAATCACTACGCCTGGATCTCTAGGTCACTATCACTAACGGAAATATACAAAAAGGATGTTAGCATTAAGCTGAATCCAAAGTAGGATTTCTGAATAAAACAGTATAAAAATCTGTCTCATGTAATTACATGTGCATTATTTTACAGCAGTAAACAGCCTCTGGCAAGCCTTGTTATAAAAAGATTTTGCTTAACATTAATTAGCAACTTAATTAATTGATTAATTAGCAGGCCCTCCATCTTCTAACATTTCAAAGTGAAAACAAATTGCAGGTTTCTTGTTGGGGTTTAACATCTCATAATCTCCAAAGCCAGCTTGTTGTGTTTGATTCATCCCTAAGCAAATCATAAGAGGTTTTGAAAAATGTCTCCATCAAGAATCCTTTCCAGATCTATCTTTCTAAAATGGTAATATAACCTTTAAGGACTGATGACTAGGAACTCTTTTATTTGCAGTGGAATGGCATACAAGGGGTACAAGTGGCATTTATAGGACTTCTAACAAATAGTTCAAACCTAATACAAAAACCTTTTCTTGATATGTATGTTTGGGTTATTTTGGAATGCAAATAATGGGATTAATTTGTATAAGAAATTCCTTCATATTTTTAACGATTCTGTCAACACATAACATTACATACGTGCAATATATCCATCTTAACCCCTCAAAAACTATCAATATAAATTTTAAAATTCACATGCATTTTTCTTAATAATTCAAACTGGAACAAAAGCATTGGTTACAAATCCATAACTTCTGATACGAACTCTGAATGATGCATCATTATTAGTACGCACATTTGACGTCTCAAAAATGAGCCTAGTTTAGGTTATGATGTACATATACAACACCAACATGATTTTGAAGAGCACATTGTTAAAGTGCTTGCAATATGCCTGGATGAAATGGCCAACTGTTCATGCAAGATGCCAAAGGTCATTAAATAGCTGTTAATCCCTTCGCGCCAGGAGGCAGCTAGACGAACCGTAAAAATTGAGATCCTCAGCCCGCTTTCAGCTATTATTCTCGGCCCACGCTCGAGCGAACAAGGTGAAAGAAGGCAGACCTTCGCTCTTGTATATATGGTGGTTGGCCTTTGTGTGTAGCCCAGAAATGAAAAGACCATTATAATCCCCAGCTTCACAATAGTCCCCACTTTGAAAAGAGGCAACGGGAATGTGGAAGCGTGAGTAGAGCCGCATGCCACCGAACAATCAGCCTTTTCACCGTGTAATTCAAAGCATGCAGAGCACGCAGGGCCACAAACCGAGAATTTGCGGTTTGGCAGGTGACCTTCGTAGCCAAGCGAGGTTGGAATTCGTGGAGTTGGCTTTCGGGAAGAAATTCGCGCCATCAAGGGGTTAACCTGAACCTTAATATGTTCCTTTCAGAGACTTCTCGAATCTTTCAACTTCAGCCAATGTCACATTCATCGCAACTGGGACATCAAAGTTGGAATTGTGATTTAGACACCAAACACGCTACTAATAAAGGTTTGGTACTTGAGCTCCAATTCTGATTCAATAAGCAAGCAAAATCAGAGGATGGAGGGGATTGGAGAAAAAAGTTTAAACCATGCTCCCCTCCCCCCAAAAAATGGTTATTTACTATCATCAAACAGCTGGCCTTGATTTGTCTGCCCCACTCGGACAGTCACTTTACCTTGAAAACTATACTTTCAATTTATAATTTTGCATGAAATAATATTTAAAGTAATAAGCATACAGTTTGTTTGTTTGTTTGTTTATTTGTTTTTGCACATGAGAAGCTGGTGTCAGCTGACACCCCCCACCAAAAAAGCACACTTTAGCAAACGTTTGGTTCGTACTTGCCACCTCGAAAACTACCCAAGGGAAAATCTATTTCCTCATCATTTTCACAACTTTACAGAAAATACTACTAGTGAGTCCAAACTCATAATTTTTCAAAGCATTCGGTCTTTACCAACGCCGTACCCAAGTGACAATGGACAAACCCTTATTCCTTATTATGATGTGCCTAGCAAATAACATATCTACTGCCCTTCGGTGAAACCTATCTAAGGGGCGGAATAAAGTACTTTCGTCAGTTTTTGAGACACGGTTGGCACCTACCTTGGCCTTGCCGGTGAGGGGTTCCCTGGAGTAATCCTTCATGGGCTTGGACTTGGGAGGAAAGATTTCCTCGTCATCCTTTGGGTGGAAGGGAGACAGTGGGGATGCCTTCTGCAGACGGAAGGAAAAAATGTGGGGATAAAGCGCTTTCCTTTCCAACACTCAAGGATTCAGCTGAAAGTCAACACTGTCATCAAATAGGGAATATTTACACACCCTGGTAATAAGTCCTGCGCAACTGGCAAAGGAAAACGTGATGTTTAGCGTGGTATAAAAAGTATTTGGATGCCAAAATGTACATTTAGCCAAGACACTACTGTTGCTACTGTTTCGAATGTAAGTTGAACTCTTCATACCAATAATCTCAAAAGCTAACCTCAATGCTAACCTCAATGAATTCTACTTTTAGGAAATCAGGTCATTATAATTGCCATTATACTAAAACAACCCGCCCCAAAAATTTTTTTTAAGGCAAAACACGAAAAGAGAACAAAAAGCCACCTGTCCATCTTCCCATCTCCAAAAAAAAAAGATAAAGGATAAATAACACACTGCTACCAAACATTTGCAAGTTTCAATAGACTGACACTCTGCTACAGGCAGTCATCACTCAACTGTCTATTGTTCTATTCAAACCGGTTGACATAATTAACTAGTTTCAAATGGGCCGAAGTATTAGGGCTGAGTCAGTTTGAATAATTCACCATTCGAATATTCAACCTTCTATTCGATTGAATGTATCCAAATATTTGGCCATACTGATCAACAGATTGTTGATGAACAAACCATATACAAAATAATATTTGCATATTCGATGATCGATCGAATATTTGGTTATTTAAAAATTCCCCACAGCCCTACGAGGTATCTAGTCATGCTCAAATACCCAAGTCTATTGAATGCACCCAGTACATTACTGGTGGTCAAGGAGAAATATATAAGTCACTATTCAAGAAAAAAATCTACTTGAGGACAAATATTAACCCTATTTTCCTTGACATTCTTGCCATTAATAAATCTACATGTCAACCCTAACTTCCTTGAAATTCTTGGTGAGACCTTCCTGAATTTGTCAAAAATCCTTCTCTCAGCAGGGAAAAAGACACATTTTTAACCTGAAATTATTTCACAGGGCAAAAGCCCAAATCAGGCAATGGTGGAGGGACTGCACCTCGAATAATCTTAAAAAAAAAAATCCAAAACCTCCGGGAAGATTGTAAAAGAAAACATTGGAGAGGTACCTTGACTTCATGTAATCAGATGACCAAATAAAATGGGTTTGTAAGATTACTGCCTTGTTATTACTAGATACCATATCCTCGTGAATAGAGACATCTTGAAACTTCATTATTTATTTATTATTAAGTTCGCGGCATGTCAGAAAACATACCAGATAGATTTCTTCTTGAATTATCTTAAATTCACCATTGTGTAGAAACTGAATGGCACATTCTCTCCACTTCAGCTCATGCTGAAGTACTGATCAGCATCTTCCAGAATCCTACATGATCCAAAACCTCCTGGTAGATGTCCAAGGCTCT
>NW_019091411.1:1170149-1225903 GCF_001949145.1 Acanthaster planci
TCTCACCTTGTTTTCTTCCTGCTTGATGGCCTCTTCAATGGCATCCATTGCTTTCTTGAACTTCTGGCCCTTTGCCGCCTTGGACAGTCGCTCCTTATGCTCCAAATAGGGGAACAGGTTCTCTGCTCGAACCCAAGCACTGGGATAAAAAGAGAAACCTGGATTCACGTATGAGCTCAATCATTTGAATAAAATCTGGTACACTGAGTTCTTTAATTTCACATGAACGTAACATTATTTAAATTCTCCATTATAAAGACACTATTGCTATACCTATAGTTACTAGTACATAAGAGACGCCTTCAGCCAAATGCTGTTTTCAATGGATAAGATGGGCACAAAGGAACCTGTCTATTTCAGAAATGGTGGTTGCTATTGCAAAAGTTTGCCCCAAATCACAGGGTATATCAACAGTGTCTTTAGTCTAGGGAATTCAAATTGCTATGTTTATGTGCAATCAGACAATTCAGCATACCAGATTTGATTCAAATTTAACTTTCAAAGGCTTATTGCATGGCTGTACCCTAGGCAAAAAGACAATGCCTTTCATTGCTGGCAACACACATTGCTTTAGCACAACATCCATAGTGCACAACCCCACTCAACTGTGTTGTTCTTGAGTGGCTTGTGCGCATTCGGACAAAAAGTGGCAGAATCATCATATTGCCAATAAGGTCAGTGTGGACACAGCTCAAGTGTCTCACTGGAATATGTACAGTTTACATCTGAATTCTATGTCTGTAGCTATGTCCATGTAATTGGTGGTTACAAGTACACAAGCACAAGTCGACAGCAGACTTAAGTCACACTGAAAACCTGCCTTCGGGTATTGCTGCAGTCTAAGAACATCACGTGCATCACTACCTTTGCGACCTCTGACAAAAGGTCAGTTCATTTTAGAACTTCTTAGCCACCAAAAACATAAGTACTGCAGTTGGCACGCTGCATACTTGAGTATCACAGCTAACTAACTCCAGGGAAGGTAGAATGGTAATATGCCAACAACACTCAATACAGCTTCAGGAGCTTTGGGAATGCTGTCTATCCTCATTTTTATACACATACGACACAAAGGTCAAAGGTCAAGTCTCTTGGCATGTACCATAAGTAGGCCTTATTATTGCCTTTTAAAGCTCAACCAAGGTGCCCACTGCACTGCTCTAAGCTGACCAAAATCGAAGAGGATGTTAGATTAGATGTAAAAGGGTATGAAGCACCAAGCATCGTGCAGTTCACCATCTTAGGGCATTTTCAAAATGCCTGGATTCGGCTTAGACTTCGGTTTGGCTGGTTCCAGCTATTTTGAAGCAGAGTTGGAAACCACATGCTCAAGCTCTGACAGGACCAGTGAAACTGGAGTCTGAGCCGAATCCACACATTTCAAAAATGCCCTTAGAATCAATCACTGTCAGTACAACGAATACCGAAACCATAATTCTGATCAGGTCTAGTTCTTAACCAACAAGTACACTCGAACTGCGGTTTACATCCGACAGCTGGACTCTTGACTTAGTGGCGCCTGATTGCAAAGTAGCCCAAAAGGCCCTTTGATGTGTGGGTGTGACCTTGAAAGGAACACTCATAGCCAAGCTTATACAGTGCTCATCAACACTGAATTTGTACCAATGAATTTTACTTTGTTTACTTTATTTGCTGGAATTTTACTTGATTGATGGTGCAAGTTAGGATTATAGCATTCAAAAGTCATAATAGTTTGTGCCACTTTCATTGATTCGTCATTTAATTTATGCGGTGGAAAGTTGGAACATCTTTGTAAGAAACATATATGCGATCTTTGACTTTCATTTCATGAGACGTGTTCAATTTCTACTTTTCTTTTATTCACTAAAAGAACAGACTACGTAAAGTTTAAGATTTTTTTACTTACTAATACGCCATTTCACAAGAGTGCGCCACCAAGAGTTTGCAATGCACTGACCAATCACAATTCACGAAATCTGTAGACCAAATGTGCGTTTGGAAAGGGTAGACAGATTTTGCACGTTTTGATTGGCCAATGTGTTGCAAACTCTTGGTGGCGCACTATTGTGAATCGCCCGTATTCCTTACTTATTTAAAAAAAACATGAATGTTCCAAGAACACTCACATGTTCCATATAAAGATAAGGCTCTAATTGTTTTTGTTAAGAAATTAAATATGTAAATTTATTACAATATGTGAATACAACCCTGAGGTGCACATTCAAAATAGAATTCCACAATTAAGCCTTTTGAAATAATTTTCCACCAACTATATACAAGTTGACTGAGAAAATCAATACTAAATGTATCAATTGGCCAATCCAGTATTGCAATGAGGCAACGTTAATTGGGAAAAACAATCCGACATCATGCGTGCCTTTCTCCCAAATACGTACGGATTATCCTGAATGACCTACGACGTGCTTCATTTTGTGAATGAGCACTCAGGATACCCACTGGCTCAATCATTTTGCCAGTGTTCACCACTTCCTGCCAGGGACTCCGGAATCGGAGACGTATGGTTTATATGCGTGGCCAGGGTCTCCAAACTCGGACAAAGGAAACAGGGCCCTGTAACAAAAGACCGTACTCCGAACAAAAGACCAGGCTGCTGGGCATTACCGACATTTTTCACTCTCAAAAGTGGTGATAATCAAGCCTTGTTTTGAAACCGTATACCAGGGTTTGGGGCATTGAGAGCAAGCGGATTACCACCGAGGACAAAAGCGCTCCATCACGGCAGCGATGAGCCACACAGCACCGCTGCACGCTAATCTGGCCCCTATTTAAAAGAGGTCAGCAGTGCACTGAGCCAGGTTCATGAACAAAAGACAGTTATACAACACTGCACAATCTGGGCTCTGTTTACAAGGCTGCAGGCCTGGCTGAAATACTCGGTTGTCGATGAAGGTCACCTGTCAACTTAGAGTAGTGCCTAAAGATTACTTCGTGCGGCTATAAATGACCGTTAAATGAAATGATGGATTTTTGAAGGTTTTTGGAAACGGAAAAAATGATAGTCATGCCAGCCCAGCATCATCAACATTGAAAATGCCCTGGCATAAAGTAGTTAATGCGGCAGCCTTTAAAATACCTGATACATTGGTCAGCTGGCACTCAATGAGGCTTCAATATATTCATGTACATCACAGTGGCACTGGTAGGGTTTACACTTCTAAAAACATTTAGCAGTGAGCATTACAACCTGTTGGTCTTGTGGTTCACTTTTATCGATAACTAAGACCCACACAGAATTTTAGGGGTCAACACACGAAAAACAGACACAAGAGAGAACAAAGTGAACACAAATAAAAGTTCACACCGAGAATTTCTGGGATCAAATGAATCTGCAAGCTTTCTGCTCTGGTGAAGGTGCTCTAAGACAGAAGAGGCTGGTGGGAACCATTTCGACTGGTGCCAGCGCACGGGCGAAGACTGTACACTCCCCACACTACACTACTTGGTCACCCATATGCAGCCTGACTGCATCAAGCACACGGACCTGTTTGCACACAGTGTGCCCCCACCAGTGTGACATCACTGCTGTGTGAAAACCCACCATCTCATGTTTCTGCTTGAGGCAGATTAACAACAAAAGAAGTAAAGAGAAATGCTTTCACTCACTGGTCTTCCGTGCCAAAGAAGAACACAAAGTATGTCAGCTTCTTTCCTGGAGGCTTCTTCACATGTTTCCATGGCTTGACAATCTGTGGATTGGAACGACAAATTGCTTCCAATAGTTGCTCCACTAGAAATTACAGCCATTTTTCTGAGTGTAGCAATGTCACTCACGATCCAACTTAAAACAGATTTTTAGTTATCATGAGACTGCTTCCCATAAAATGATACTTAAATACCTTTGAAATTCCTTTAACTAGCTGTAGAAAAAGTATTATCTGCTCTTTGCGGGAAATGTCCCAGTTTGAAAGGTTAATAAAACTACAGGTTTTCAAAGGCATGGAGTTGAGTTTCTAATGGTTTTACTGTGCAGTCTGTTAGAGGACCGACTACTCAAATACAGCTCAGGTACCTTGCTTAAAGAGAACATGGAAAAGGTTGCTGTTTGAAGTCAACCTCAAGCATTCACGTTAATTACCAAATACTTACAAAGATCAATTGCACCGACTGAGTCACATGACCTGCAGCGGGTATTGTTGTTCAACAATTGAGGACATTTGTGTAACCAAAAGCACACTTCATGTACTTGCCATATGACTAATTTTTAAAATGACTTTTAGAACCTTATTTCCCAGGCTGGATAATTTTCTAAAAGTCATAATCTGTCTAGAAATCGTCATTGAGGGCAGCGTGTGAGTCAGCCAAAATTATGACATGATATGTGGGAGTAGTTCCATCGGGGTATTTAAATTCCTCCACCCGGCACGGTCCATGCAGTAACCACGTACCGGTACAATACAAAGTCATCCGTTACATGTAGGCGATATGGCTGTCCTATCGCAATATGGGTCTGCCTCAAGCAATGCATGGAATCTGTGTTGAGGTCTAGGCCCAGCTACAGCAGCAGAGATTTTGAAGTAGATAAAGCATTCGCACATGACCAAAGTCCCAGTATGCCCAATAACTGCATCGTAGGTAGCTGCTGGCAACCTACACAGAATAGCTTTGATACACTTTCTTCCCATTTCCCTCACAAATTTCACGACACGAGTTCGCGTTACATGTTCATATTCGTATACAAAGGTAAATACATGTATTGAGTTCAGAGAAGCTCACTTTTTGACTTGTGTCCAAATTTTAGACATGTGCCAATAAAAAGGGGAGTGTACATGTAACTTAAGCACAGTTAAGATAACATCCTTGAACTCAAAGGACGAATTGATTAACGTCTGTTGTACGTTCACCACACCAACACGCAAATGTGTTCAATCCTTTGCCCAATTTCTGGACAGTGCCATTCTTGTGACAATTATGATTTTTTAAATTTTGCTTCAAAATATCCTTATGTAAAAGTCCTTCTCCCCGTGCTAATGTCAGTTTTGCATTCCAAACACATGCTACAGTTGCAATTTTTTCATGAAAACATTTGTTTGAACTAAAGTGTGCATACGGCACTACTTTCTCAGGCTTTTGAGAGTGGTAATGACCGGGCCCATGATGCTCCCAACTGTTTTTGCTTCCTTCCTTGCCGTCTCATCATGTCCTCCCTGAACGATACCAGCGTTGCTGGAAACCACATTGTTAATGGCATCTGCTTTCCAAAGTACGAACTAATATTGGTTTGGCAAAAATGCTTCAGTGCTGCTGATGTCATTGACAGGATTGGTCTCATCTTAAGAGTGAGAAGAAACTGACTGCTCATCAGCATTGATGTCAGAAAACACCCTGAAGTTGAGATTGGTAAGCTCAAAGCCCTTCATTACTGTGTACATGCTATACTTCAGCAAACAGTGGTTACTGGTAGGTATTCAGACTCCCACTTACTGCGTCACAACTTTACAGAATGGCAAGATGAAATCGATGACTATTGTTTTTCTTTTTGAGTCCGATGGATTCCTAAAACAGCAAACTTTTTCCTCACATTCAATTTTAAATACACAGTTTAAAAAATGCGACCTTGTCCCTGTGATATATATGGGTGTACCCTACATAATGAAAGATATTGTAGAAAAATACCCTTCCTCATTGAACTACATCTATAAACATCAACAAACACAGCATCCACCAAAAGCAAAGTGTTTCATAAGCATCATTTTATAGCCGAAGTAAAGCCAACAGTAGGTCCAGTGCTCACACTACTGATGTGCTGGGTACTATGCCATAAATCGGCTTTACTGTTCATAAACAATACTCATAATACACTTTGCTGTGGGAATGATACCCACTATAGGTCACATGATTTAGCGGGCGCAATCGGTCTATTAGTTCTAAATAATCATAAGAGTCAGGAGAATAGCCGATTCAATAAAAGACTTGTGGTATGTAGCGGTAAAGCGAATTAACTATCGATATTTGCGATTAACAGCACTAAATTCAGATCTAAAGAATATTCTCAACAACTGAATACTGGGGTAGACGCTTCTGCACGGAATTATTGATAATGTACCATGTGCAGCGTTTTTCTGTACTCCCAAAACATGAAGTCATATGTCCCACGTCATATGTCTCCTTGACTTGGAAGTGACTGAAGAATTTCTGTGCTTAGGATCCAATTACTTTAAGCCACTCTGATATGCCGACTCATTTGGAAGATCCCAGCGCTACTGTGAACAGCTTCTGTGTATGTACACGTAGGAGTTAAAAAGATGTTTTAATTTCAGATGAGTGAAGTGCTGATGTGGCATGTGAGAACTCACCCTTCCTGGCCAATGGGGAAAACTGCTCAGCTTGGCCCTGTAAGCACAGAAAGTGGAGGAAAAACAAGAAAGTAACAGTAACTCTTGGGCTAATATCGCGAGTTTTGATCTGACCTGGTAAGATTCATAAGTTCTTACATTTATGGACCTCGTGCTTTTCGAGAGCCTGTCAGAATATAAACATTGATACCTTCATCTTCTTACAATAACATGTACTAACCATGATGTTGCTTTAACAGTCACAGATAGTCAAACATTCCTTCCACTTGATTTGCCACAGTACACAGACACACAGGGCCATTTGACTGATTCTGACTGACAGGAAAACTTGGTCAAGAATGCACCTGTAGGAGGGCTAATGTTGCTGTCTTACCCATCAGCACCAACCTGGCCAGGATTAGCTGGCCAGCTCAAAAGTTTGGCACATTAGCTGGTACATTAGTTAAACCGACTTCCGAAGGAATGTCATGTTTGGATGCGGTCACCAGTAAGACTGAACTTGTAATATTTCCTCAGATAGGCGTGCCTACTGAAACACTGATTTTTTAATGAGGGCCCTGTATAACTTAACATAAAGAACTACTTTTTTGTGATACTTCAAGAGGCAGAAAGAAGGAGGGTTTGGGAAGGTTCCTTACTCAGTATGCACCTAAAAGAGTAAACTTAATTGATACTACTTGAAAACACCACAGAATTGGGATGTTAGACTGATGACTTCTGACTTCATACCAACATTACTGTATCACTGTAAATTTTCTCTCAAAAGAAACTGTCCATTTGCAGCAATCAATGGCAAGAGTTCCACAAGCGGATATCATCAAAAGCCCTGCAGTGGTTTATCAGCCATCAGAAAGTGATAATATGATCCTCTAAGTCAAATTTGGCAGGAAAAATATTTCAAAGCATTGAAGCATTTATTTCAAAAACACTGAGAAGTTTTCAAACCAGTCTTACAGAGTTACAGGTGATGTTGCTGTACTGTCTTTCCCAATCCCTTATCCTAAATCACAATGGATCGTTGATGAAGTCCGACAGTTGCCAGTTGCAAATTCATAATTTCAGAGAACTGTAACCTTCAGAAACTGGCTCTTCATTTCTACTATGATTTAGAACACTGGCCATCCTGAACTGTGGCAGGATCCTGAAAGGGCCAGGCACCCGTCTAGATGTATTTGGTGCTGAGCACAAAGATCGTGCATGTCATGACCTCCTGCTTATCAGGACAAGAAGCCACTTTTGGAGTGAAAATTTGTCTTGTCCTGTCCAGAGCATGAAGTGATATATGCATGAATCTCAAAGACACCTCTACAAACTACAATAATGCAAAACGCAATGCACTACAATGCTAGAAAATGCTCTGTAATGATGATTTTGAACAACTATTTGAATAAAGGGAAAATTCCCTTTTGTGGCCCTAGGTAAATACCATGGAGACTGTTGCAATTATGAAGTTCCAGTGAGGTCCTGATCCAGCCAGATTCACATGTAACAACTGCTTTCTGTTAGTTAATTTTATGTTATCACCCCTTTAGCTTAATGGTATGATCCACACTGCCTTCTGATGCAACACAGCTTCTGATTTTTGGAGTAAAAGGCAATTTTCAAACGTCTAACCTTCTGTTGTTCAGCCAAAATGCTGTTTGCCAAATACGTCACAAATACTGCTTCTGTTCATTTGGAACATGTTTTAGAGGTGTTGATGGTGTGTTGACAGCAATTAGTATGACCACATGTAGGCCCTCCACTCCTTAACGTTTGAGGCTACATTGTCAGGACTGCTCTGACAAAAGAATGTTCTTCCTCTCATTTTTGCAAATGCATTAGACCTAGAAATTATTTTTAAAAAAAGAAAAACTTAGTGGTCATACAAAATGTGTGCAGATATTTTCCTTTTGTATTTTCATAAAATTACATTAACAATGCTCCCTGACATGTACATGTATTATGTAGTAACATAAACAGAAGTCTGAGGAGAAATGGACACCAACCCTGCCCGTCACTGATTGATGAATTTCTTTCAAAAGAAAAAGAAAAATTCACTCATGAGCTCATACCTTGCTCTAAATATTATCAATTATACTACGTCATGAAAGGCCTGTGATCTACTGAAAATTCCCTTAGTTTCAGAGTTCCATTGATCTAAACAAGAAGACCCAGAAAAATTCAAGACAATAGGCACGTGAACATGGTGAACAACACAACCAAACGCATTAATGCGAGCCGTCCATTGAAAGGAGGCTCCATTAAAAAGGTGATCATTTACCACACGTGTTCTCCAAGCTTAAATTCCTGCTGCTTTTCTGGCTCTTTGTCAGCCTTCTCGTTGGGAGATTTTGGCTGCTCGACAACTGCTTGAGTCTGCTCCTGCTCGTCCGCCATTTTGCACGCGAAGTGAAGGTTTTCAACTTTTGCGGCGTCGGTTGAGCGCCCTCTATAGGTTGATGCTGGGCGAGTTTTTCCCCTTGTTCCCATCGCCGAGGACGGTGGGAACCGTTAATGTCTTGGCCACATTGTCCTCGAGCTCTCATTGGATAGAATTCGCCGTACAATTACGAGGTCAATATGTTCGTATGCGCGTATCACCGAGATCTGTGTTTGATTTCATTAGTGAGATTGAAACTACCCACAATGCTTTGCAACTGTGACAGCTTCGCAAAATTTTGTGAAAGGTGTTTGCTAGTTCCCAGAGCACCACTTGGACCTTGTACGGTGGCGCGGGTACGGTGCGAGGGATTTTTTTTCTCTTTTTTTTTGGGGGGGGGGGGGGAGATATCAGCAATAGTACAATACATCTTCTTCTTCCAAGTACTGCAACAACTTCCACTACGGGATCTTTTAAGTTGCAGGTGAGTGGGGATTAGCTGACTCCAATACATGTCACAAAGTCAAAAGATAAAGTAAAAATGTATATTTTTTATTCAAGACAATCTTTTACTCCACCCCTAGCTACATATGTACAGTTCTGTACATGTACGTGTACATGTATTTTGATATACATGTACATGTACTAAGCAGCTCTTTCTCGTGCTCACCCTAAATATCAACAGAGGGCGCTATAAAGTTTTAACGGTCCGAAATCCCAACCGTAGACACGAGTGAAATGGGTGTTGTCGTTAATTAACCCCTTCGCTACGGAGGACTGCTACTGCCGCACCATTGTTGAAAACCGACTTTCATGCGGGGAATACGCAAGTTTCTGCGGTTTAATACAGGATCATAAAAATACATTCAGTAAATTATTGGCTCATTGTTCGACATGATAGTCTGTCGAGGTTCGGGACAGGTTTGGTCCCATGAATTTTTACAAGTGAAGTTTGACGATCATCAAGTTAAACTTTCTCTAGCAAGATGGAAATACATGAAGTGAGTAATAAAGTGCCATAAGAAGTTGTTAGGGTGATACAGCCGATCACAGATAAGAAAAAAACAAAAGCTCTCAGGCTTGACACATGCAATTTTTTCAGGGGGCAACGAAGGCCGATGAATTATGGCTTAAATTCAAAATTGCGAATGGGGCCAGGGGCATGGAACTCCGCTGGGGATACGTACACCGTGACGCATGACCCCCCTCTTCCCTCATTACGCCGCTGAATATACTGTCTTTCTGTGAACTGACTGAAGTTAAAATAGGTGTAAACATTTTGCGCCTGTTGCCCCCCAAAAATAAAACATATGTGCCTACAGCAAACTCTCTGTGTGGTTCGCAATCGCAGGAGCATCGGCGAAAGGAACGATATCTGGGTGAGGGGGAGTCGAATAATACAATGTGTCGGTTACGGAATGAGTCATGCGCATTTTTTTTTTCTGAAATGGAAAAAAATATGACTTTCGGCGGTGTATCTATATAGGACCTAGCCTTACGCGTGTACATGAACGTGTACAGAACGTGTACATTTATTCAGGTACCGCTAGACCTGCTGGGTCTGTATGGTCCGCATCAGGGTTAGTGCATCTCCATAGTTAGTGAGTTTGTTTCTGCATTCAATTGGGGACCCAGAACAATAGAGGACAATAAGGTCCCCGATTGACAGAGGGTCCCCGATTGACAACTGTGTATAAATCATATGAGTGGTCTTCTAAAAAAGTTTAAGTACAAACAAAAGAGGAACAATAGGGGGTCCCCAGTTGCAGGCAAATACACACTTGGGTGTGTGTGTGTGTGTTTTTTTTTTTATTTTTTTTTTTAGAGTATTGCTGACAGCTTTCAAAACGGAATAAGGTTTACAGTAAGTTTAACCGCGCTGTTGAAAGTCATTTTCCCTCCTCTTTCATAACGTCATCACAAGTTCCAGCCGACTACTAAAATCGAAACACAACAGTCATCATCGGCGCGCCATAGGGTGCTCTCAGGGTCAAGCTATTTGCTATGCAGATAATTAGTGCTAGTGCATGACCGGTGTCGTAATTTATGTAGTGGTAGTAACTCCGACTCTCAATCTTCATACCGCCCACTTACTACATGCTCGTATACCAGACTTTTTCGTCACATGATTGTCTGCATATAATTCACGTACGTATCCGTGGTGCAGCCATTTTTGTTAGGCCTACTTGCTGGAGAAGTGGCGATCCCTTTTCTCACCTTTTGTTCCGTACTCTGTCTGAGAAACACGCAAATATTCATTCATCAAAATGACTGAGCCACTGTACACACCCTTCTTCGGCATAATGGGTGCTACTGCCGCCATGGTGTTCAGTGGTAAGTACTTGACATTGAATTGACGTCGTCTACGCTGCCTGATTCTGTTGCATCATGGCGTGATCGTAATCACGGGACAATGATTACGGCATTGTAAATAGCAATTTACTTCACAAGCACTTTTGCTGAAAGACCTGATGGAATGGTGTACGCCGTGCAGAAAACATTGAAGTTTGACAGCTTCTTTTTAAGTGGAAAATAGGCCTCAGAGTAGTGCAAGGAGGCCTGAACCATTTTTTTTTTAATTTTAGGCCCTAATTTTTAAAAATCATTTTAGGCTAGTAACTGATATCGGAGAAGTCGTCATGCCATCAAAAACAATTTGATTTAAGTTTTAATTCCATCAGACTAAGTTTTAGTTAGGCCTATTTTTTACCATGTTTACACACGATCATTGGTTGTGAAATTCTTAAAATTAACATCTTTTAAAAGTCTTTGTACTCCCTATTTGTGCCTTGTTTCATTGAATCAATGGCGACTTCAGTGGAATTTAAATAGAGGATCCAGGCCTACAGCATCAGGAAAAGACAGATGTGAATTACAGATTGCTAAATAATGTCAAATGAATAGTGCCCTCACACATTTTTGCATGTCCCTGCCATAGAAATACTTAACTTAAAAAGAAAACGCAGTGAGCATGGTGGATATTGCAGTGCGAACAGATGCGAGTAACTTGGACCGTACTTATTGCGATTGACAACTTTGGATATTATCTGGCGAAAGTAGGGTCTGAACAAATTCACACTGGCAGGTTTTCAGATAATTAATAGCCTCCCAAACTAAAGCTCTAGAATTATGTTGATGGTAATTAGACTTATCTACGATGTGGATGAAAAGTGCCTCGTTCCTAATGCACAGGGTTGGGTTTGAATTTGCAGGCTATCATAAGGTTATCTAAATACTACAGTCGTGCTTTTTAGTGTCAACAAGCATCAATACTCACAAGTACAAATGTAGCGTCAACAACTTGGAAATTTATACCCCTGAAGATTTAGAAGTGGCTTAATTGTATTTTAGAGACTCTCCTATCTGCCACTGTATAAGAGAAATAGCAGATTTGCTTCCACATGCTATCAGGAAAATGAAAATTCGTATGGGGGCCGCCATCTTTTTTTTCTCTGCTGTCCACGCGAAAACAAGATGGTTGCAGTCAGGCTGCATGAGCAGGCCCTATTTGTGGCTCAAATTTCAACACTCAAATATCATTTCGATGATGCGATACGTTGAATATGATATGTAGGAGCCAGATTAATATTGTTTATGTAAAATATTTGCATAAATAGGCTTGATTAAGTTGTTGACACTCGTTGACGCTTGTTGACGCTAAATTTTCCATGAAATATGCAAATTAGACAGCCGCATGCGTGCTGTTACCACTGGTTGACAAGCATGGCCGTCAACATTGTCGGCAGCGTAGGAGAGCTGCTGTAACCATAACCTGGAGCTTTGAAGGCCAATCAAGCAGTATTAGACTCTGTCCAATACTTCAGCACGATTTTCTTGAAACTAAGTGAAGTTTTCAGTGTCCTGAGTTTAGAAAGTAACAATCCCTTGTCCTCAAGTTTGGCACTCATGTCAAACTATACTAGTACAGAACCGGCATGTATGTGTTTATAGTTGTGCGTGCATGGAGATTTGTATTATTACGTCATAGATTTAAGCAACTTTGCCAACCACTGGTAGTGATGCACATGCACCTGCCTTATTTGCATACATATTTCATGGGAAAGGTCCAATAGTACATGGCTTTAGTCTTTGCAGCTTGTACATAATGTGTAAGTGTGTGGTTTATTGAATTGTTGACACTTAATGACATGCAAATAAATTTGTAACCAACTTTTTGTTGAAATCTTTTTCTTCCAGCATTGGGCGCAGCCTATGGAACGGCAAAAAGTGGCACCGGCATTGCAGCAATGAGTATCATGAGACCAGAACTCATCATTAGATCTGTTATTCCTGTTGTCATGGCAGGAATCATCGCGATATATGGTGTTGTTGTTGCGGTGGTTATTGCCAATTCGCTCTCCGATTCGGGATATTCGCTATACAAGTAAGTAGTGTGACATTGGCCGATCACAGTTTACATGTAGTTTATTAGAAGGCCATTTTTCCAACTATTGAGTACACTTTCTTGCATGCTCATAGTTCACTGTCATAAAAGAACCTCCCCTGATGAAAACTGCATTTAAGAAAAGACACTGATGTCAAAATTGACATCTCCAAAAAGGGACCTCAAGATGTGAATAAAGATGAAAAGTGTCACAATTTAATCATGAATGCAGTTGTGGATGAATGGATGTGAATTACGATAAGCGAGTAATCCCTTTCTGCTTGAGAGTACATGCTTGCTCTGTTCCATCTTTCCCTCAAGAAATTTATAATAATAAAATATGTGTATTCACCACAGTATGGTTTGTAAGGTAATCCAACTGGTAAAAGACAATTGAGTGAAAGTTTCATGTTGCGTTGATTGTTGGACGAGGGAATGCTGCTTTATTCGCAAAGGACTTGTTGCCGTGTTCCAATCTTCAGAATTCAAGCTTTAACTTCGTGATTTCTGGTCCTATTTGGCCTCCTCCCTCCTGGCAGGAGCTTCCTTCACCTAGGTGCTGGACTGAGTGTTGGCCTGAGTGGTCTGGCGGCAGGCTTTGCCATCGGCATCGTAGGCGATGCGGGTGTACGAGGCACAGCACAACAACCTAGGCTCTTTGTCGGCATGATTCTCATCCTCATCTTTGCTGAAGTCTTGGGCTTGTACGGTTTAATCGTCGCCTTGATCCTGTCGACCAAGTGAGCAGAGCGTTTGGGGTCAGCAGTAGCGGGTACATATTCTCACAACAATATTAAAAAAAAAAAGAAGAGAAAAACGACACCACAAAAAATTACAAAATTTTTAGAAACCCATCGTCTAATGTCCCGGCTACACTTTGATGCGTTGCATTCATGAGAGTGTTTTATTGAATCCCTTACATGACATGTAAAGATAAGAAATCACTACAAGTTACAAAAAGCAATGGAAGATCCTGTGATGTTCACTTTAATATTTTAAGTGTGGCCTCCCTGTGTTAAATGTTAATGTTAAAGTGCATGTCACAGGTAGAATATATTGTAATATTAAAGAGTATAACCTTCCCATTGTACAGCCATTTCAGTTTTGTTAAAGAATTTAATGTCATGTCATTTTTTTAAATGAAATTATAAATCAACCATAAGAAAATTTGGAGTTACAGATTAGTTGCAAGGAATTTAAAGCAAGTGTGAGATAGAGGGAACCTACACGCGGTAGGGTGATTGCGTGCCATGCAATGCATAAGGAGATATTTATTCAACAAAAAATTGAGATGGTCTAAACAAATTATGAATGCCACAAAAAGTCTGATGCGCATAACGGGGGATGGCAGACAATGGCACAAAATCATAGTGAAAATCGGTGTTACACAATTTGACAGTACTTGTTCCTACATTCTCTTACTATTTTTAGTTTACAGTTTGCCCATTAACAATTTCTTGGATAAAAATATTTTTGAAGTGTTATCTCTGAAAGATTTGGTTGGTTATAAACTTGGCAAAATTCAGATTACGAACATTTGAAACAAGTAACAATTTAATGTACTTGTCGGTAGTTAAAATTGTGGCGAGTTGATTACAGTTCCTCTGTTTTGTTACATTTCAGAAGGGGTCAATTTTACAAGTAGACAGAATTCATTTGTTGTGTATAGAATTGTAAATTGTCCATACTTTAGCCTGTAAATTGCAGCACAGGAAAGAGGCCATTTAAATGACGATGAATGGGCTACTAAAGCAATATTATTCTTTTTTTTTTCTTTTCTTTTTTTCCTTTTTTTTTTTGCAATTCAAAGCTGCCATTATGTTAGGCCATGTGTGTTCTATTTTGTAGAGCTGCTCAAGCACAAAATTTGCTTAAGCACAAAAAAAGTCTGCTTAAAAAACAAAGGTTACCTGCACAAAACACAAAATCCATGTGATTGTCATGCTAACCAAAAGACAGGTGAATACCATTCCAAACCAATATACATCACATGGAGTTTTGGCTGGTAACCTGATTCTACAAGCAAGTTTTTTTTTCACGCTTAAGCAAATTTTGTGCTTAAGCAGCTCTATGAAATTGGGCCACTTTATGTCTGAACAAAAATAGTTAAAAGATTGCATGCTTAATAAGCATTTCCATGGAATTTTCATGTTAAAAGGCCCCAAGTACTCCCAGCAGATTTCAAGGCCAGATGCATACGAAGAAACATTACAATTATGCCTTTAGTAACTGCTGTACATTCTATCTGAAACTATTCATAATATACAGATGTAAACTCAGTATCACTAATCAAAAGAAACCTTCATTACCTAATTCTTTTTGCCCCCTGTTCATTCCTTTGTATGTAAGCCAGTGTCATCATAGATTTTGGATGCATTGCATTGATTGACAAATCCCCTCTTGCTGCATAATTAGTTGATAGAGTTATTGGTACTGCACAGCTCCTAAGAGGTTCATGTTGTGAACAAGTGTACATGTAGGTATATCTTGCCTGCCTGGGTTAAGTATGGAGCACCTGATCTGCATAAATTGAAACACTTGTGAAATCCCCCAGTATACATGTATGGTGTTACGTGCTGTTATGGAAAGTGTAACATCAGCATAGCATCGACACTTTAGTTGTGCTGTTGATTTTTATATCATACTCCAGATATCCGAGTTTTGATATGCAAGTACTGTGCACGCACACATGTATGAACAGCCTACATTGCGTAGCATGTGATTGGGACTCTATTAATGCTGTTTTCCTCTGTAACTTACATTCCTTTCCAGTTGTGTGTTAAAGCAAAAGTGTGGATGTTCCATGTTTTAGAACCAAATGCTATGTGTTAACCATGAAAGACCGAAAATAACACGAACTTAACCTGTTTAGGAATGAGTCACAATTCTTGTCATTTGGAGCCCAGACTACAAATTGATTCAAAGGCAAAGTAGGAACAAATTGATCATTACCTGATCAGAGACATCCCTGGACTGCTCAAGTACATGTATCACATCCTGTGGTTGTGGCTTTTTCACAGAGCCTAGTACAGGGATGACTTGTAATTGATACATGTCATTTCCAGCAACTGAGGAACACATTCACAAACATATTTGCTGGTAGACCTAGTGAACCTTGAACTCCCCAACACTCTTTGTTGAGATCTGTAACGGATACTTGGTGTTGGACCTGGTGGCAGAGTCACAAATGTTGGTGTGGGGGGGAACTGTGTACAAGCATGCAGCATTTGAGAAATCCATTCCTGAAGTGCTACAAGTGTTGTGCGTGTTTAGGCTACATTCAAACTACTTGGCTGTGGCTTGTAATTACTGGGCAGTCTATGGCAGTGGCCACAGCCATTTCCCATAGTCATGTGTAATTTCAACCCACATCCAGTGATTTGGACATGGCTTTATAATTCACTTCCAATGCATTGTATTTCACATGCCTTTGCAGTGATGTGCATGTGTAGAAACAATGTGTTGTCCTAGTCTGTATTGTGGTCTGGTTCTAAACCACACAGTGTCGAAAAGTGCACACGGCTTTCTTTTCAATGTTACTCTGAATTTTCATGTCAAACAGGTTAAAGGGAGACCAGTGAAACTCTGGTTAGAGTTTTTAAAAACAAATGGCAAGTAGAAAGAGGTCTCATGTAGAGATTCCCTGTAGACATATAATTGTTCCTTTTGTTATGTAATCGTGGTTGTAAGTCAAGTGTTAAAATATCAAATACTTTTAGTATATAATACGTAGTTCTCCTTACAGCTTCCACATAGTGTCCATGGGTATGGTGTATTGTATGGCTAATCTGTTGAAGACAAACTGATGTAAATGTACTGTTGATATGAGTCTATTTCCTGCAGTCGGTATATATCAGGAAGTTACAATAAAGTATTGTGATCAGTTAAGGGTTTCATTTCAAGTACAGAAGTTCCTTCTTGACTGCATTGTCATGCCTGATTATTTTAAAGCTTTGTCTAGACAAAACTCACGGAGGCGCTAGCATCGTGGTTTTCAAGAATTTTCGTTCTGAGAGTAGCGTGTGAACATTTTGGGCTCTGGAGAGATTTTCGGCGGGTGAAAATACCCCTTAAGAATCGCATAGAGCATAGAGGGAGAAACGGAAACGGCTGAAGTGGAAGTAAGTCTACGTAAGCAGTAGCAGTTGCATGAATAGCCGTGCCCTTGTGTGATCCTGACCGTAGGAAACGTCGTTGTGTGTAAGTGCCATCTCGTACTTCGTTCCAAATATAATAATGACAGAAAACTTGGAATATAACAGCTTGTATATTTGGCACTGTAACGAAACTCACTGAGTGACCCCCCCACCACCACCACCACCACCATCTTCTTGCCTTCCCCATACTCTCTAGCTAATTATAGAATGTATGTTTTTTCCCCAAGGTCGTCTAATGGTGTAATGATGGAGGAGGGGAACATGATTTCCTCGTCGAACTAAGTCCCAACCACCGCCCCTCATTTGAAGTTTTAAACTGCACAAACCACAGTTTGAAGAAAACTGTGTGCGCCCCGGATGTCCCTTCCAAAGTTACCCTTCCAAAGTTTGAGAGGGGTAGGGGTTCCCCCTCCCCCAAAAAGAGAAATAAGAAATGGGAGGGTAGAGATGGGCTAACGATTAGGTCGAAAACACGTTACAACAACAACTCCACCCAATGAAAATTGCGTTCAACCGTTCTTGTCTAGCTTGACAGTTGACTGAACAGACATTTCGATTTTCCAGCTTTACCTCGGCATGTAATATTAATAGATGCACATTCTCACTTTATTCACTTGATCATTACGTGCGCATGTGCATGTGTGCAGGCGTACAGTATGGCACGCCAAACGCTTAAGATTAATTGTTCCATAAATATGCCTCGTATTTTTAAAACTGCAGCCTATAGCGTTATGTGCGACGTCCAGCAGGCTTTTGCGATGTTCTGCATAAATATGTGCAATATCCGATGTGTGTGCGTGATGTTTGAACTTTAATTTTTGTAAGAAGCTGTTTATTGGTGTGCACTCTTTGAACAATTTTTATTTAATTCAAAATGTGTGCAGTAGTTTATATTTTATGAGCGATCTTTACGAATAGGTTTGATGTTCTATTTTCAAGCTTAAGTAGACGTCTGGAGATCGTGCTTGTTAGGGATCCAGACAATAAATACTGAAATGTGGGATGGCAATGAGAGGTGATGGGTAATTTAGTCGTGCAAAACTTGGCCACAGCTTTATAAAAACACACGGCTGTATGGCCCAGAGAATATCAGCCTTTGTAGCCGCTTTCCTAGGCGGGTCTTGTCTATCTATCGCTCGGTCGGTTTCTGCGGTAAGGCATTTATAAAAGCAACGCAGCGGGAACCGGTCGTTTAACAAATTTCACAAGTGCGGTCCGTCACCAGAATTTTATTTTTTGCCTTGGACTTGACCAAAGGCAATAGGATTACCTGCTTAGTTAAGGGAGGCTATTTTCAACACAGGAGGTGGTAGTTCACATGCATTTATAGGTATGATCCCTTCCAGACGACCCCGAAAAGTTCACGATTTTTACTTTCACTGAACTTTATGCATCCATCCAAACGATTGAAATGGAAAATTTAGTTTCATTACTCAACAAATACTGCAATAAACACTACAAAGGATAATCGCTTCAGACAAAAATCTGCAGGTGTGTAGGGGAACAAAATTTCACAACTCCCGCCAACCCCAGTCCACGTTACTCACGTCGTTTGAATTAGAAATAGCGCCCACCTTTCATCTCAGGTTTACACTACAAGTTCACTGAACAAAACAGTGCAAAATCGCAGAGAAATGACGCTTCTTGGTGACGCTCAGAAGTCTCAGGAACCAAGTATCAGTGCGTGGTTCACTGGAAATAAAAAATAATAATCACAAGGAAAACTTTTTGTTCACTGTCATGAGTGTTTACCGAGTCATTTTTCTTAATCCTCACTCCCCTCATCGTCATCGCACGTTACTCGAACCGTTAATTTGATATAGCGCCCTCCTTTTATCTCCGGGTTGCTTTAAAAAGTGACATTGCGTACAGGTTGCAGGCATGCAGGCATGGTTCGGATGAAAGAATGCCATTTCAATAGAAGCTCTAACCGCCTCTTTTGTGGTCAGGCAAATAATTATCTTGATTTCGTCAAGCCAGCCTGTGCAGGTCCTTTCTCTCGCGTTTCCCTTCGATCATTCATTACAGGAATGTTTACTGAAGTGATGGTGTCTGTTGGACGGCCGAAGTTTGTCACTTTTCTGGCCAAAATATTAGTCCGCAAAGTATTCTGAACTCCAACCTCCGGACGTCCCCACATTTTTTTTCTTCTCAGACACTGGTATCCTTAGGATTCGACGATCGTACCAAAGCTGGAAGGAATCCAGTCTTTTCCTATCTGCTGACTCATCTTCCAGGGTTCAGAGCCATATAATACCACAGCAAGGGCTGTTGATTTTACGAATCGAACCATGGCAGGAGTCTTCTTTTCAACAGCGTTGCTGTTTGAACTACACTCCAAGCTATTGGCAGTCTGCACTTTATCTCCTGGATTCAGTAGTTTTTTATGTTAATGATGGAGCCTATAAACTCAAAGCTTTCCATTTCAATGCACTATCAAGAGAAAAGTTTGCATCCGCATCATTCCATCCTTCATCTATAACCGCAACTTTGGTCTTCTTTGTGTTAAGAATTAGTCCCTTCTGTTTTACTGCTTTCAACAGATCCATTAGTTCCCTGCTTTTGTAAACTAGGGCGGTATCGTCTGCATACCTGAGATTTGTCATTCGTTGACCACGTAAAGTAAAACCTCCGTGGAAGTCTTCCAATGGCATCTGTCATGGTACTCTCAGCATAAACATGTAGATATTGAAGAGATGAGGAGAAAAACTGTGCCTTTGTCTGACGCCTCTGCAAATTTGGACCCAGTCAAACTCGGAGTAGCCTATTTTCTTTCTTCTCATCCTGACGGCAGATTCTTGGTTTTCGGTACAGCTCCGCTACATGAGCGGGGAAACCTATTCACCTTATGATGTTCCACAAATCTTGATGGCAGACACATTGGTCATCGCAAATATATATAGATTGGACATTGCACCTCATAAAACAAAACATTGAATTTTGATAGGTTTGGCGTGCTATAGTACCCTGCGGGCAATTCCGTGAGTGATGCCGCCCTTCGGCCTTAAATTGTAAATAGCACCCTCTGTAAGCAGGGCATGCCCACAACCGTGCTTCCGCACCGTGAGCGCTACTGCCCAGGTTTGAATTTCATTTTGGTCAGGAATCTGGAATCAAACTATTAAAAAGCGTCAAACAAAAAGGGACGGGAAGGAATGCATTTTCTCCATCGAACTTGTATCTCTTTGAATATCAGCCCAGTGTTATTTGTGTTTATGCAAGGGCACTCTCCGAGTATTGATACAAGAATTTGATTGAGCTAAAGCGCTGCTGCTCACAGATTCTGTGTGTTCATCAACGTGTCTTTAAAGATTGGGCTGCCAGTAACAAGCGAAATCGTGCGGGGATATAAGGCTACAAATCTTTCCTCAGGGGGTTTGTCTTCGGCCAGCAGGGGGTTGTGATGCGGAATTTGTGATGGGAACGGGCATATCAGTGGCGTAGCTAGGGCTAAATTGCCGGGGGAGGGTACCCACAGACATAAAATACCTATTTTGTGTCTGTGGGGACACCCGGGTTGCACATAATAATAAATTTTTGTTCAAGGGGGCACGGCAAGAAAATAAACTGCTTTTGTTTCCTTTCATAACTTGGTATTGTACATTATAGTTGGCATACGGCGGCAGTCTTGGCAGTCGGGGAGAGCAGTTTGAAAATATCCCAAATTCCACCTTCTGTACAAAAAGTACGTGTTATTATAAGAAGAAGGAAATAATTGAGGGGGGGGGGCTGAGAGGGAGTAACCAAACTGTGGTGGCGCCTCATTTCCATTCCAAGTTCTGATTGGCCAAGATAACTTCTTAAGGCCTGTCATTTCGGCAAATGTGACGTCACAAATAGCGCAATATTTACGCTTGCGCAAGTGTAATTCTCCAAGTTTTTCACGTCCGCCTAGCGCCTGCGGGCCCGGGCCTGAGCTAGCTGGCCAGCTAGCTCCGCGCGACGACGCCGCGCGCATATATATGTACGTATAGTACGTGTGCAACGTCATAGTAGTAGTTAGCTTTGGTTGCTGCGCCGTAGCTGTGCAGTGGGCCTACAATTATTGTACAAAAGTATTCACTCAGATTACGTCTGTTGCCTAACGTGCTTTCGATGTCACGTACAGCGTGAAGATTTCCAAAATCAGAGAATTTGGTTGAGCCATGAAAGGTAAGGTGTTTTTTTCCTGTACGCGCAGCAGCAAGTTACCTCTTATTTAAGACATTGTCAGTTGGACCATGGTTTTGCCACCTCCGTGGTTGGACGACGCAGTGTACCTCTACCGGTATGTAATCATTCTCCGACGACCACCGCAGTCAGTCCATGGACGGTACTCCTTGGATGGCCTCAACGTACATGTACATATAGGCCTACTCTGCTAAAATGACCAGGAGCAAACGACTCAGAACCCACGTTGGGCAACACCAACCTTACAATGTATAGAAGGCCTTCAACTGTAACATGTATGACAAGAGTGCGTTTTTTACAGTTGCAGGAGGAAACATTAAGGGCCTAGCCCCGGTCGTATGTGAAGGCATCAGTGACCGTGAGGGCATAGCCGTGGCTAAAGTTTGTGTCTTTCCAAAATGTCATCATGTAATTCAGGAAATGTTTTGCATTTGGGCTGTCCTAAAACTTGAGTTTCAAGACAGCTTTTTCTGCTCTATTAACTTAGCCTAGGCATACATGTAGGCATCTATTTCTACAGGTCTCTATGGTTAAGCTGCTAACTTGTGTCCCTCAAGTTTGATCTTCCTTGTTTCTATCTGTCTATCCAAAATACATTTCTGGTCTGCACAGATAATTTGACAGTGTTCGTTTCTCACAAGTTACATTGGTACTTTTCAAACTAAATTTATGGAGGATGTAAAATCATCCAAATAGGCCTAATGTGTGTCCTACAATAGAAGTCTTAAATGTATGGAATGTTTGGAAACTTTTGTTTGACTGACACAGAAAAAAATACTCCAGGTCATGAAAAAATTAGGCCAAGTTGTTATTTTTGTGGAAGATGGGAGGACTGAAACATGATTTCACTTTTGACGTAAGCAAATTTTGCCAAGAAAGGGAATAGATTTTCTTGACCATTTTGCTGATAATTTTGTTTCTTTTGAAGCCTTCACTCTGTCTAATAGTCGTTTTCATTTGCATAATATACAAGTAGCTACGTTGTTAGAAAAAGTCAAAATAATCAAAAATCAAATTTCAGTGGGAAAAAAAAAGAAGAAAAGAAAAAAAGAATGGAGGAAGGCGGGGGGGAGGAATCGGGCAAAGAAGAGAAAGTAATTACTGTGTTAGTATGTGGTATTAAAAATAGTCCAGTTACAGCAGTTTATTCTTGAAGATATAACGTTTCACACATGGACGGACACTTTGTTTCTTAAATGTCAAAATTAAATTCAAAACACAATTGAAAATTACCTGCAATGTATTAAATACTTTTCAGTTTAGTTTTAAAAAATTTCATCACCTCTTAAAAATGAATGTAGTGTAGATAACACTGAAATTTATTTCAGAAAAATATTAACGTTTGTCACTGGCCAGACATCACGTTTGTCACATGGACTGTTAAAACGTATTCACATGGACAGACATTTGTCTGATTTTTTAATTAGAGCATCAAAACAGAATTGGTCTCAAACCAAACTTGTTTGTTTTCAGTTTTCAAAGTCATTTTCTTAAAAAGACTATTTAACTTTAGCTAAAATGAACACTATTGTCACATGGACAGGCATAAGGTTTGTCACATATACATATAACTGGGGACAGACAGTCTTCTCGCTTTCGTTTTAGCATTATGAGCCAACTTTTTCTAATGAACTGTTCGTTATTTTATTTAATTTGGTTTTTTGGTAAATTTATATGTACTGATAAGATACATGTACGCGTAAGTCTTCTAAGACTGTTACATTTAGAGGGAAAATAGTTGTGACAAACGTTACAAAATAGTGGACAGACATTTGCAATTCTTAAAATCAAATCTCACTTTTGTCATTTCATAGAAAAAACAACCACAGATATGATGTACATGTAAATTACTATTGTAAAAACTTTTCTCAGGAAAATGTATGTTTTTGTTCAGGTTATCTGCTCCAGAAATGGCAAACTCAGCCTGTTTCATGTTTGTCACTCTGTGGACAGACACCGTGACGTACGTTATTCCTTCATTAGCTCTCCTTAAATTCCGGTTTAAGATTTATACTTAAAGAAATAAACACCTATAGATTTCGACACATTTCTCGAATCTTATACCAGAAGTACCCATGTTTTAACAGATAAATTGCTTTTCTCTATAATAAGAGTAATATTTTAGATAACCCGAAAAACATGAGTTGACACAGTTACTGTATGTGCATGCCCCACCAGAACCCCTAATATAAGCTGGACATTTTCATCAAGATCCTGATTATTTTAACAACCAAATCCTATTAAACATATCAGTAAAATTGTTAAAGTTTATTTCTTGACTCTCAACACTTGTAAACAAAGAGATGATTTTGGTTACATGTGCAAATGTGTCTCTTAGTGTGGACCCAAATACAAACTAGCTGTCCTGCTGGTAGATGCCATCCTTCTTGTTTACCAACCATTCAGTCCACATGCTATACACTACTCTGGCAGTAGAGAATTCGACAGCCTAAAAATCATAATTTGGTCCGTGCAGGAAATTTTGGGCCTATTTACTGGCCTGCAAACTTTGATGGGCTTGCCACGTAGCATTAGGAGCAGGATGCTTTTCACGAGAATGATTTAAAACTTGCAATTTGGGGGCCCAGTTTTTATTCATTTTACTGCTAACAGTTCTTAATTTAGTCTAAATGTATTTCTTGAGAGTTGAGTACAGTGAGCATAAACTTGCACTTTCAAAGTCCAAATAAATTTTAAAAGCTTTTTGAGAGACCATTTCCATTTCCCTTCAGGCTGTTCTGAATGACTTACTTAACCAATTTTGAGGTTTGTGCTGCATCATACAGTGAAAACAGTTCTATGAGGAAAAGTTCATACTCTTTAAGTTACAGCTCAGTTTAAGAGAAAGGTCATATATCAAAATGCTGTTTAAAATATAATGTAAAATAAAAAGCGCTTAAAAGTTGACTTTTTCACCAGACTTTGCATAAAAGACTGCCACGTTCAGTACTCAGTGGAAAGAGCAAAGACTACTCACACCCACAAGCAAAGATTTATGTGGCCATTTAGCTTGGACGTCATTTTAAAAATCTTGTATTTGTATCAAAGTAGTCACCTCTCTAACATTTTAAAATTTTCATTTGGACAAAGCTTGTTTTTTGAAAAAAGATTATGAGGGCCAATTTTTCAGTGTATTGATTCTTTGATTAATAAATAGCCACAATGCAAGTTCCATCATATACTGGTACATGTACATGTCCAATTTAACACTGTCAGATTTTATGAGCAGCTCTTATAAATGAATTATGAAGTAGATAATCAAGTGCCATCATGCTGTGGCACCTTGGTCCATGTAAGAAAGAGAAGGGAAATCAGATACTACAGACCCATAGCCACCTGCTCAGATGGCAGTGCCAATTGATTGATTTTTGCTAACGCCAGGGCCCGGAAATTGCCTTTTTGTGTGTGAAGCAATGCCTGAATACAACTTGAAATGACATCTGGGGAAAAGGTCATTAATTGTAAAATAAAATGACTTTTGAGCTCCTGGAAATTGGATACCAGGTATTCACAACAGTTCTATCTTCTGTAAATGTTGTTGTGGTAACTATGCATTAGGCTAAGGTTTGCATCAGACTCGGTGATAGTCAGCCAAATTTATGATTATGTTGCCCAAGAATCAAAACCCTTGTTTCAGAAATGAAAAGAATGCGGATATAGTTTACCTCTGCACCTACTCTTGGGAACAGAGGTAAAAATGTTGGCAAAAACAGTGTCAGTGAGCCAGTGTCTGCAACTTGTTGGTAAGAACTCACCCTCTGAAGGTCATTTTGAGATGTGAGAGATAAATAGCTTGGGACAATTCAACTACAGTGCTGTTTGCCAAACTTTTGATTGGATGTTCAACATTGTTATGTCTCAAGGCACTATAGTGACTCTGTTGTTAATCTCAGTTTTTACAGATGTAGGCCTACTTGTTAAAATACAGGTTGCAGTATATGTGTGCATCTGGAGGGTATATTCCACCAAATCGTTGGATTTCTGCACTGCCAGCTCATTAATATTTTGTGATCCCACAGGGTTTTAACAATAATAAAACATACCATAATCAGGAGGATCATATAGAGATATTTCTATAAATCACAAATTTGGGGCTTGATAGTTTCAGTTCAAGATAGTTTTCTTTCACAAAAAGCCCCAACCTGTAGGGCCTATTTTGGATAGAGGCAGGCAGTTACATTCAGAGCCAAGTGCATAGTTTTACTACTATTCTAGGGGTAACTTCGGGGAAAGGTGAATAAAAAAATTGTGTGGCTAACCCCAATAAAATTGGAATGAAAAGTGAGCTTCTGGCCATAATCTTGAATTCCCAGTGAAAAACTGGAGGCCAACCTCTTCCCGAGAATCAACACGCGGTGCTATTTCCGCCCGATCTTGCACTGTTTTCTGTGGGCGCGTATTTGGTGTAGTGCATTCTGTAAAGTAAAATTCAATGTATTTGAAATTGTGCATTGATATGTGAATGTACATGCCATATTTTTGACTTAATAATTTCTTACACCGCACTGGGCTCAGAGGTTTTTGGTGACAGGTGGCATTAAATCCTGAGTCGTGAAGTTGAGGGAGGACAAAGAACATGACCTACGCAAAAAAGTGTTTAATGTTTGCAGAAAGGCTTTACTCCAGGATTTTGTCATGTTGGACAGACTGTGTAGATGTCAAGAAACTTGAGCATCGTGTTTAAATGAAGCATAATGCCTACACTAGTAATCCTCATGTGCTTACAGAAATATGAGTCAACTACATTACATAGATAATGTTCGTTTGGTTTGTCTACAAAATGTACATAAATACCATAGAGCTGAGCACATTTGTGTTTTCACACGAATCTACTATGTGTACAAACATAGTATGAAAAACTTGAAATCTTGTATAGCTTTTTCATGGCTATTTGCATTCAATTTGCATATGTGGATCTATATTATAAAATGACATGCCAGAGCTGACATGCCAAAAAACTGAGCAAGCAATCAGTAAAGTTAGTTTTGCTCCGCAAAATGCACAACGTAAATGCTAACACTGCAGATACAACATTAAATATCATAAAACAGGCTATACACTGTATGTTAATCATGTGATGCGTCACGTAATTTGAGTTTATTATATTCTACAGTATGTTCATGAGTTCATATTGTCTGTGCCTGGCAGGCATCAAAACTTTTTTAATTGGGAAAGGATGAATTAGCGCTCCTGTAAATTTAATAGCTCAGTGATAGTCACAGAAGATAAAAATGATTCACTTGGATTGAATAAGAATCTGCTTAAATACAGCAAACTAGAAAACAAACAACTTAACAAGAAGAAAACAAAACACGCCCTCCAGAAATATTGGGCAAATTGTATGCCATGGGGGAGCGGAGAGTTATTTGTTTTCAGGGTTATTCAATATGCTGTAGATGTGGTGCCCCTGCACCTCTACAGTCACAGAGGAGAAAGGAAACCAAGGGCAAAAGGTTATCACAAGTATGAAACTGGAATGACCCACTGGTCACCATAGAACTATAAGACAAATCATGCTTTAGTACCTGTGTAAAGTTCAGTTGATTTCACAGGTGGCAAATTATTGAGGTGTAAAAATTGCCGTGGGAATCAAGGGGGGAAAGTACCATTATATTCTGTCAATAAAGCAGTCAACAACGACTTTCATTTCTTATTGTCTGCTCTGTCTCTTATTTTCTTATTCAAATGAAGAACAAATATTGATTTGTAGTTGTGAATAATTGATTCAGGTTGGGCTTTAGTTGATGAAGTAGAGGCGTGCATGTGTACGTGCTGTGTCACTTGTTTTGATTGGGTCTGTGGCTGCTCAACGTCACTTGAAATCCGGGATAAAGTCCACCAATTGAAATATTGCTAACGGTTGCCCCAGACCACGAACACAACATCTCAAGTATCCTTCATTTGCCGAGACACACACGCATGTTTTGCCCGAATCCGGTTAACCCATGTGAGAGAATTTATTCCCGACATGCCATTACATCTCTGCCAAACTTCTCAATAATTAATCTAATTGGATCAGGTCTTGTGTCAGCTGTTGTTTGCGTTGTCTCTCATTATTCTTCCCTGGTTCGTGTTAACACAGGCTGAGTGCACTGTTTGCCAGGATGCAGTAGCTGCTATTGATGCAACAGGCCAATGCAAAGAACCTACGCTACGTTGAAAAAAAAGGCAGTCAACAAGCCAATGGATGGCATCATTATGGGAGAACCATCGACTCGTTAGATGTTGTTTCAAGACAAACATTTGCTGGAACTCTCGGACCAATGCTTGCATGAAACTTGGCACAACCCATCAAGCCATTTTTTCCGATAGCGCATAAACACCTAGATCAAACAGGGAGATTGATAATGGCCCTTCTGAGTCAACACTATGGTGGCAGGGTACCGGGGATGATTAAGGCACACAGCTCGGTGCCGAGCACTCGCAGAAAAGCCGACAGCATCCCCACCAGCACGATGAGCGCCGGTGGGTGTGAAGTCACGTTGGATGGCATTCCCATCCTCCCAGAGAACTCGGACCGCGGCCAGGGCTGCAACCACGTCATCTATCACTATGCCAGCCAGGTGTTTGGGAGTTTGCGGCCGGCCAAGAAGACAGACAAACTGTTACTGGATGTGGATCTTAGGTCAGGGAAGGAGCCACCAAAGCTGACAGCAATCAAGGATGAAAGGGCCAAGAGGAAAGTGTACGATTTGGCATTTGATGCTCTAAAATGTAAGTTAATTGTTACCATATTACATGTACTTGTACTTAGGAAAAGTTTCATTTTTCCCCATATAGCAATAACAACTGACATGCATACATTTTTATTCCTTCAGCATGGCTGTTGTGTATTGAGGTCCATTGCATGGGCAGTGCTGGCTGGGTTGTGCTGTGGGCTGTACCTGTAGGTTTTGTAGATGGTGATGTTTGTCATGTGGAGAAGTAATGTGTTTTCGTGGCATTATTTTGCAATACACTGTACCCTATTCCACAAAGCACACACAATGTGGTTGTGATGCTTAACACATTGTAAGTTGGACCGCACAATATGCTTTTTTTTTGGACGTGCGAAAATGACACTGTTTTATAACACATGAAACATGCGCTGCGCACCTGGCCACGTTGAAGTGCATCACATCTTCATGTCAGAACAGTCATCTAAGTTGCTGCATCGTTTTACTGAAAAGCTTATGCACATTTTATTGAGTCTAGATTAAAATTTCAATTTGCAAAGGAACAGTCGAGTCACTTCATGTCATGTGAGTGCAAGATTGTTATGTATCAATTTCATGTAGCATTTTATAACCCAGGCCATAGTCCACCAGACAAGTACATACATATGCACACTGTAATCATCAAACACAGAGCAGTATCGCCTGCCAGATTTACACAAGTCACTAATCTTATCACAATGTTGATCATTGGTTCATTTGTGTTATGTGAGCTTTTTAGTCCCAGAACAAACAAATTTTCTGTAAAATCAGATAACGAAGGCTAAGGAATTATTTAAAAATGTCTGTTAAGCACTGGTATTTCATATCACACCTTATGCCAAGTTGCAACTGAGCCAGGTGTTTCTTTTCTTTTTTAGAAGGCAGCTCATAATAAAATTATCCATATTCAAGTGTTAAGATTTTGTTCTTTCAGTTTTTTAAAGCTGAACTTGTACTTGAAATGAGTCAAAAGCATCCATTTGTGTCTAAACAAAAATGATTTGAACCAGCAATTAAAAGTGTCCAGAACTGATTCGTGGCAAATTGGATTAAAATTCTATCATGGATTGGAAAGGTCACAAGTATTACTTCCAAGCAAAACAAACCTGCTGTTTCTTTTTAACTGATTACAAAAGGCTGTGAGGAAAGTGAGAGTTTCAAGGTAGATTTCAAGTACGACAACACCTGACGTCAATGAATGTGTAATGGACTACCAGGTTCATCACCAGTGCATTGTTTGTTGGCGGTATTGATTTCCATCAGTAGCTGTGTAAACATGTCAACAGCTGATTCCTGAAACAAATATTCAGCAGCTAGAAAGGATTGAATTTGGCAGTAATTGAATACTTTGTCCCTTGGATTAAACTCTCCTTTTAAAAATTTAAAATAGAAAACCTTATATTTTATAACTGAAAATAGTTCAGTATTTCACGGAAAAAAGAGGGATAAAATGGCAGGTCCGACACTGCACACTTAACCCCTTTTGGTTGAAAACCCCAGGTGTCATTTGTACAAACTCCTTTCACAAATTATATTTAGGGGAAAGTTTTTTGGTGCGTCTTTTGTTGGAGTTAGCTCTCCTGTCGCATGAGAAAACTTTGTGGATCAATAAATGCTGTTAATGGCTGTTGTGTCTACAAGAGAGGTCCTAACTCATTTGCCCTGTGTATTTGTCCAGGAAGGAACATTGTAATGTGATGGGCTAGGAAAGTCAGTGGAGTGTACATTGTGTTGTTTTTGCATGTCTCAAGGTTGTACAAACAATCCATCTTAGAAAGCAACTCTTCGGAACCAATTCATTTTGTAACTTGTACTTGATGCCATGGTTTTCTTGAACACCCATGGTGTACCGGTATATATCTTATCTGCATAATGAATGGCGTAGTTAAGACATAGCAATACTCATTTATTTAATCTCCCACCTCACACATTGGTTGATTTATATTCACGTGGGTTTACATCCCCCCAGTCACTGTCAAATCTGCATCACCTTTGAACCAGTAATTTTGCATTACTTCCCTTCAAGCTCAGTAAATATAACATTTGTTCTATAGGCTGTAGATATGTCTGATGCATAACAGACAGCCTGCCTGATAGACAGACAGACATCATCAGCCAGGTCTTATCAATCTTAAAAGAGCAAGTTTCAACTTTGTTTTTTTTTCTGACTACTGCACTTTTAAAAAAGTAATACTTGCACAACCCTTACATGTGTATTTAGTGAGGACAACAGGAATGTGTTTTCCCGGAGCTTGAAATCTGTTCTACACCCTTACATGTGTTTTACGGAGTCGGTGTACATGTAGATCCAGGGGCAGGTTCTCAGATCAGCTGTATGAGAGAATTAGCAGAAACCTGTGTGTTCCTGTTTGCAAACTCTTTGAACAATAATTGCCGCTCGTAACAGTGTTGTGACCCATAAAAGACGGGTCCCCTCTTTGAATGGCATTCCAAAGGAATTGTGTTAGTGAAAGCCTGCAGTGTTATTTCGCAGCACAGTGAGTAGCCATTGGAATCAAAGTCTTGTGAGATCGATAAAACATGACCATTAGAGTATGTTGCAGTGAAGAACTCTGTGATGTTGACATTTAGGTCTACATGTAAGTGCCTGTACATGTCAACACCTACTCGTACGTGTACAATGTAGAGGTCCATATACATGTACATGTGCACGTGTACATGTGTATTCCTTTTTTACCATAACAGCAAACCTTTTTTTCAGGTAAACAGCAAGCCAGTCTTGTATGTAAGTAGGGTTGGTGGAGCAATGGGTAACCAAATAGTATTAGAACAGAAAGTGTTCAGTTCGAAGACTTTAACATGGTCAGTATTTATTTAACTTATAGGGAAATGGCATTTCGTATTTTAAACCCAAGGCAGAATAATGCCAGACTTGAGGAGACATGTCACTTACTAGCTTGGTCTGGCCTGGTTTGCTTTAATGAAAAACTGACAAGTGAGTAGGGGATTGAGGAATTCCAGAAGAAAATAGAGACAGCAGACCTCTTGTAGGTTAATAGGTACATGTATGGACAGTTTGTAGTGGGAAAAGTGTAATAGACTCCTTTACACTGTAGTAGTCCGTTGATACACAGTGAACTCCAAATAAGTGGCTACAGAGATTTTTTTATTTTAAGGCGCAGTGATGGCTTTGCTTCTGTTGCCAAATACGTGTAAAAGTATCTTGTTTTGAATTGGAAAAACATGCCGTTTTTCTTTTCTTTTTCATTAAAAAGTGAGAAAAGATCTTGGGTGGTCGGTAAAATGAAACAAAGTTTTACAGAAGAACTGTTGATTTGGGCTTCATATCAAAGCAAAGATTTTTTTTGCGTAGTGTTCCCCACGATAATTATATTTTCCTGCTCTTCCAGAGTGATTTCATTTTTTTGTCATCCTGTGCCTTGTCATCCCATCCATCCAGCCATCTGTCTCGTCACTTGATCGAACAAAGTGCATAAGTTCCGTCTCCGATGATAATAAATGATGGAATACAGAAGTCATATTAATCTTCCTTATAAATCATTTACTAACCTCTCTCTTGTTCTATCTTTGCTTATAATCTCTTGCTTTCACATGTTTGTCAGTGATGGATTCTTGCCTGGCTCTCTTCATAATGGACTCCGATTTCCATCCTCTTGATTAATCAATTGAATTTTCCAGCTAAAAGTCAGTTTTGGTGTTTTTTAATGCACATGTGCTACATGTATATATATATGTTTTTAGAACTTTTGGCTGAGCCTAATAGCCCTAAATACTAAAAATTACTACTTAGTAGTAAAATGTAGTATTCAACACTGTCGCTTGTAACAGGACATGACCTTATTGTTCTCTGAAGCCACAAAATACAATAGGTTAGGCCCCCAAAAAGTCTCCGGTTTCTGGTCGCCCCGCACATCACCGTAGACCTGCGCATCGGCAAAATAAAGAATATTTTATTTTGCATATAACAATTTCCAAAAGCCGTCAAACTTAAACGTACTTGATCGGCAGGAATTCTGCTACTGCGTAAGTTTAGCATGTTTTTGAGTACTACAAGCCAAATTTTATGCAGAGCTGTTAGACATACCAGTACCAGTGCCACCAGCAGGCATTACATGTATGTTTCAGATGGAATGAATTGGCTTACACCATTTTTTTGAAGGGGGGGGATGGGGTTTGCAGAAATTGTACAGTCATCCCACTTTGCAGTCGGTGATCCTGGACACTTAATGGTGATAAATACTGGATGCACTCATCGGTGTCTTAGCAGCAAAAGGAGAATCTGGGGGAATTCTGATTGATGAGTGTCATTAGTCAGACATCTCTGGAGAAAAATGGAGGAAATTCATATTTGATCTTGACTGTTCTTGACTAATGTCGAGTGCTCTGTATTTGCCATGCACTCAGTCATATGAGGACCTTATTTCTTTTTTCCCCCCACATTAGCCCCCTTATCTCATTCATTCATTCAATTAAACAAAATTTGGATTATTGGCTATGGATAAATTGGGTAGGCTGGCTGCATTGATGTGGTTGGAAATAGCAGTTAATTCTACATTGTTGGAAAGGAAGAAACCTGTTTCTTTAATACATTTTGAGGGGGAACTGAGTCTTTCAGAAGACCTCAAGATACATGTATGTGTTTTCTTCCTGTATGTCTTTATTTGAAGAGTGTGAACCAGTCACAGTTCTAGATTAAACTTACGACAAGAGGGCAAATTGGAAAGGACATTGGTCAAATATTTGAAAGTGGGAGAGTTTTGAGTTGCATGTAGTTTCTTTGAGTTCCTTTTCTTTCAAATCTTATCTTTCAATAATTTTAGAAACATGGAAATGTGTGAAAATTGTGTCTAATTTGTTTTAATTGCATCATTCGGGAAATGTAATCAAAGAGTTTTACATGTATCTTCATGAGAGGGACCACATAAAGGTCTGAGGGGGGCATTTAACTCAAGTTTCCCATTGACTTTAAGGTACAGGTTGTCCCTACCATGCATGTGTGCCTGCTGTATACAGATTTGGAGCAGCCAATTGCATGTACATGTAGCTGACTAAACATAGCACTTAACATGTCCTGTGGTATATTTGCTTAGAACTGTAGAATTGGCTGATCCATCAAATCACTATTTCCAACATTCCTTTGGTTTAATGCAGTAAGTACACATGTAGTTCAAGTGCGTGCAGTTTCAATATAATGCACATGTACGTGTATGTTTGCTTTGGCTGTTAGACAGGTGTTCAAGTGTTGGGCAAACCTGGGACTGTGGGGCACCATTGTATGGAATCTCGCTTTCACTACAGAATTTCCTATGAAACCAGTTCAGCATATTGAAATATGCTGGAGGATAGAACGCTGAGAATACTGGATGTACTTTTTTGTGTGTGTATACAAAAGTATTTGACAGTCGTCAGATGTAAAGTGTTTGCTTATGATGTCTTGTCTGTTCTTGAAATTGAACATTGTGTAGAAATGACAACGAAAACATGTCTCATAGTTCTGGTGCTGATCTGTGTTGGTCAGCAAACACGGTTTCTGTTGATCATGTTGTTTTGTTGCTTCGCCAACTTTAAGCATTGGCATGTTATAGATTATGATCTACATGTACCATACCTTGTTATGCAAAACAAGAACTATGACTCTAACATACCGCATTCATACCACAACTTCATTATGAGACAATGATTTTAACAAGTAGATGTATGATGGTAGTTATTTCGGTAATTTACCCCAATTCACATGAATCATTTGGCACTTCATGAGCAAGTGGGTGTAATTTCCGAAGATTAGTTGATTCATAGAGCAAAGTTCTTTGCTCTGTGGTCTATTTGAAGCTCAGATGGAAATAAATTGTTCGTCCAGTGTAGCGTTACCTATGTTTATACATTTGTCAATTGAAACACAATTAATTAGTAGTTTCTGGCTCTATTCTTACAATCCATTAGCACAATTGGAATAAGGAATGTTGAGCTGAGAAACTTCACTCATTTTTTTATGTGTGTCTGTTGTAATATTAATCATTTACAGTTCCTGTTATAATTTTTTACAAGGTTTGTACATCTTAGGATTCAAGGTTTGTATTGTTAATATTACAGATCAAGCCTTATTGGAGGATATGCTAGTGGACAGTGGTTACTACAGCTATGACACAGTGGTAAGTTCTTTACATGTGAACTGATCATAAATATGTTGCATACATGGAATTGTTCACAGACATTTTTACAGACAACACCTGTTTTCCTTGACTGCAAGGGGACGTTGAAGTGGTTGAAATGGTGCCATGAAATACATGTGTTTTAGGACCTTGACAGAAGTTGCCTGTTTGCTCATTTAACTGTCAGCCTTATTCAAAGATTTATGAAGCTGTTTCAAAATCTTCAGCCAAATGATGGTGCTCACTTTATTAGATTTTTGTGTTTAGTAGGTTTTTCTTTTGTTACAAAAGTCACAGTTGACACAAAGAAACAATTTTTGTTTGTCAACAGCCAGATGAGAATCATAGCATTATCGTGGTCATCCTGTGCGACATGCTTAACCGCCACTTTGCCAAGCGCCTGCGGGAACCCAATGAGCCCGTCATTCCCTACGTCCAGGAATTCGAGGACGACCTGTTTGCGCACACCACCAAGCTGAATGCCTCATTGGCCCGGAATCGGATCAAATTCCAGGCGCGGAGCGTGGAATGTCTGTTGCCAGAGAAAGTCCGCCAGAGGGAGGAATGTGGAACTAAGATGCCAATCTATGCATGGGTTAATCAGCTACAAAACAGGTTAGCCTCAACATAAAACATTGTGGCTTAGATATTCTCGCGCTTTATATTAGCGCAATGCACTTCCATAATGCCTTTGGCTCTTACAGTGGAACTAGGTATACACTTACGCAGGTCTTTGCCAAAGCGGCCAAACTATTATTGTTTTGCCAATTGGCACTTTGGATGTTTCCATATTTCCTCCCTGGTTTATGAATTTATGGCTGTGTGTGACATGGCAGGCATTTCAGTTGGTTGGGTCGTTTGTTTTGAGACACTTCAAATGTGTTTTGTCTACATGTACCCTGATTCAAGGGATTACTTTCCAACAACATACTTGTGACCTCATTCATTTTCCCCAAAACAGTCGCAGAGTTATCAGCAACAATAAGAGATTCAAGTTTTTAATTTGTTGGGTGATCAGGTTTCCCTGAAATACAGTCCACAAGGAGTATGTTTGTGTGCATTAATTTGGGATTACAATATTGCCGAATCCTTTCAAGTTGGAGGATAATTTGCTACGATTACGTACATTATTAACAGTGGCAGAACACCGCTCCATAATGCCTCATCTTCCACTTTGCTGCAGAAGTTTTTGTTTTGCTTCATTTAATCATGACGCAGTATCAGGATGTAACTAGTAATTGCCTAGACTGTGTCTAGTATTACATGGCAATTACCTACAGTGCAAGCACCTGATGTTTAATTAAGCATCCAACAAGGTCTGGCACGTTTTGCTTACAATATATCAGTAATTACTCTTTGGCACAAAACCAGCCGGCCATAGCACCTTTGCAAATGTGCAAACAGCTGAAAGAAAGTCAACAGTGCTGAGTTCAATTGGCCACAGTTTCTTTTGTTGATATTGTCTGGAAATCCTCCAGTGCAGGTTGGAAATTGCTGTGTACAGAGTGAAATGGAGTTTTTTTTTTATGAGTGCCAAATTTCTCGAAAAAATTCGTTAAAGTGGTAATTTTTCCCTGGTCAGATGTCAGATCTATAAATGAAATGTTTCATGCCTTGAGAGTTTCATGACAAAATGTATTTTTTGTGTGTTTGCTTTTTGTCTGAAGATTTGAGCTGTAGGACTACAGTGTATGTGGGCACAGTTACGCTCGGCAGTTGAAAATTGGAAATTGTAATTAAAGCTCCAATAATTTGTGTGATTTTCATCCATTTCTTCATGCACTTGCCAGTATTGCTCAATATTTATTTGTCATTTTTATTACGATCAATTTTAAGGTACCATATTTTCTGTTTTTCTCAGATATGCATTTTGTGCAACTTTCTATAGAGCCTGAAAGTAAAAAAGGTCACGCAGTGAGCTTCCGGAACCCTCACGTGGTCTTCCTATGGGGATTTTACGTTGGGCCGTCCTATCACATTCGATAATTTCGAAAGAATAATTCCTAAGTGAAACCACCCCATGAAACACTCGTGTTGGAATTTTACCTTTGTCATCCTCAAGTAATATTCAGGAAAAAGTTAAATGGAGATACCTGTAGGTTAAAAACAAATTTTGTTAACGACCTTCCACTTCCGGCGATATCGTACCTAGGTCTCCATGTTCATGCACGTTTGTTTTTACTGCCTGTGCTTACTTGAAAATGAATTTGTACAACATTGCAAAGATTTACCTACTTGTAGTGGATGGGTTCCAGATACCATTGAGTTGACATCACACAGTTGTCGAAAGCAAAGGTTAGATAAAAAATTAGAATCTTTCGTAACTGAAGTAGAATATGGCTTTAAGTTCATTACTTATAGATTATAAGACTGTGTAAAATATTTTGATCTGTTTTTATTTCGGCTTTTGTCAACGGACTACCATAAAATTTCAAACTGTAAATGTTCATCTGTGTACGAGACTGCCTCATTGCACTGTTCTTCATGTATTTTAGATTTTTGGAAGTGATGGGTCAATTTTTGGCAGGATATTTCTCTTTTAAGTCAGGTGATTTTCATTTTCTATAAATTGATATACTATCAAATATTTTCCAAAGCCCCTTTTCCGAGTTGGATTTTTAAGAAGTAACTGAACAAAAAAAAAAATTCAAATTCTAAAATCTTTGCACGTTATTTTTCCTATCCAAGGGTTCTGGAAGCATGCCATTAGGGGTCAACTTTCAGGCTCTGTTGAAAAAGATTTGACATCTGCTTTGAAAAGTGTACTTGTAACACTTGTAACACAAGTTTTTGTAAACAACGGAGGGTGCTGCTCCTGTGCTGTCATTCTGGAAGCTACTGCTCCAGTTCAGGAAATTTTCTTTTGAAACGGTGACCCCAAAATGTGTCCAAGGAAATACCTTATGAGAGTAAAAATAATTCTCATCTACCCACCCCCAGTGTGGAAGACGTGATTGAGCAACTAACCCAAGATGGCTACAAGAAGGTCCCTTCTATCAACTCGCTGGGAGAGTACAGCTTCACCGTGGACTCCCAGTGCCCCAATGTTCTGGTCTTTGATGCTCAGAACAGAAACACACTGGAGGATAGTTATCTGGTCAGAGGGGGCAACCTGGTTATTCAGGTATGAGTCGGAGGCATAGTTTTCACTGGCAAATGACAAACAGGGCTTCCAAATTGCTAAGGTTCTGTGCTGTTATCATTTATTTGACAAAAGGGTGTTCAAAATGGACAACAGGATGTCAAAAAGATGGCAGACATCTCTCTGACTAAAACATTGCTTTGTACAAACTCAGTTTTTACATATATGCTCACTTAATGGTGAGGCAGCACACCAAAATTATTCTCTAATATACAGACAGGATGATTTTTAAGGCCAAAAATACAATTCAAATTCATTTATCATATATTTTAAAAAGAAAAATTAATCATCGCCTAGAAAGGAAATTTGTGAAGATGTGTCTCCAATTAAATGGAGTGGCAAAAATGTCATTCCACTATCTTTTTTTTTCAGCCACAGTAACAGGTGCACTTGTTTTGTTCATGTCATAAACACCGTTTGAAACAACAACTGATATTACAAACGTGATGAGATACACATGAATCAGTCGTCCAGCTTTTTTTGCCAACTAATAAGAAATATTGTTTTGAGTTTGGCAAATCCCATTTTTGCTAATAGTCCACATTGCCTTGTCACTCATAACAGTTTCCTTGTTCCCAAAAGTGTACCCGTGATTATGGCTGTGAACATGATAAAATCAAATTTTGTATTCATTGGACTCATCTTTCATTGCCCACTTTGCTTGTTGATCATCCGAGAGAATCCACAGCATTTGGTTGAAGGCAGGTTTTCTTGCATGGTCTCTCTCGCTGGGTTGGATTAGGTCTTGAGGAAACTTCAGCTCTTATGTTCCATTGCAGGAGAAGTTATGGTCAGTGTCTCTCAGAGGATTTCTGAAAAAATAAATGATGTAACTTACCGGTTACCGGTACCTTAACCCCCAAAACCTACATTTTCCTTGTTTCATTATGTAACAAAATTTAAAGTACATGTACCCTGATTTTACCTTCTAGGATAAGAGCTGCTGTCTGGGACCTCACTCAGTCAAAGCCCTCCTGAACGAAGGGGATGATGTCATCCACATTTACACCGGTTCTGGGTGGACGACGGCCCATCTGGCGACGCTGACCAATCAAGAACATTGCACAATCTACGCCTTCGGAGTCAAGAACGAGGAGCACAGCGAACAACTTATGGCCAATGCTAAGAAACTTGGCATACACAGTATCCTTTTGTGTGATAATGAAATGCGATTCCAAGTGATTGCTGTTGCAGTATCCCAGACTTTGGCCAACGGATCATTGATGAAAATTCACACAGCATTGTGCACTCTGCCAACTTTGAACTATACACAGATATTGCACTTGTGTAATTATTTACATCTCTCTGTGCTTCGCATAGCAGCAGTAGTCGAGGATATAGCGCCACCTGTACAATTTCTATTGATGAGCTTAGTAGGTTATCAGAAAGGCCTGTCTGTTGATACAGAAGACATCCCTTTAGACAGAGGAGTTGGGAATAACAGTACTTTCATGTACTGTATATACCTAGTGTCAAATACGACTTTCGCTGGTATGCCTGCTTCTATGTTGATATTTTGTTGTGTTGAATAACATTTGACTCATTTTGCTGCCTTGGTTACTAGAAAGGAATTTCGTTTTCCTTGATTGATGGCCAATTCAGATGTAAAATTCATTCAGGACAACTTCTTTGAGGTGCAACATATTGACAACCGCTTCAAGAATGTCAAAGTGGTACTGGTCACCCCTCACGATTCCAGGTCAGGGGTCACGAACCCTGTGGAATACATTATTCATGAGGGAGCAGGTAAGCCAAAGGCTGCGTTCTTGCTATTTCAGTTAAGCTCAACTTTCCGTCAGTGGTTTGACAGAGGGTATCACAAGTGGACATTTCAGAATCACTTTTGATGACATAATTGTTATTTGATTGTCACTAAAGTTTGTTTTTCAGCAGATTTAGTTTCTTGGATGTTTCTATCCATGGAAGGGATATAGAATCCGTGAACATCAATATTTGCTGTTGATGTATCAAGATCCATCTGTGACTGTTAGGGAAATACATAAAACACAAGGCTGTTAATCTATTAACAATTTTGGGAATTGAAAAATGTCTGTGAAAACATTGACAAACAGGTGCCTAAAATGTAGTGAATTAATTCCAAAGATGTTTACCCTTTATATTTTGGACAGATGCAAGTATATTGGGAGAGCTGTCCCAGGAGCAAATAGACAGTGACAAACTTGATGTCCTGGTGTCTAAACACATGGAACTGCTCAAGCATGCCATGAAATGTGAGACAAAAGTTTGGCTCAGATTTCATCCTTATTGTGGTTTCTCACTTTAAGGAATTCAGCTGCAAAAGGTGTTCAGTTAAGGAACAAAACAATGTGATATGAAACCAAAAATCCTTTGCTTTTCATTTTGCGTGAGCACTGATGCCCACTAATGGTTTGTGGGCCTGAAATAGAACCAAAGTCAGACACAAAGTGGAGGTTTGAGGAAGGGCCGTAGTAACAGGAGAGTAATGTCACTGCCTCATCTTGTTTGAAAGTTACTTTTAAATGCCAGATAGAACCACTTCACAGAACTTCACTCAGTTTTGGCAATTAAGAGAATATCTGTATTGTCTGTGACAAGTTCATCTCTGAGATTTCTCCAATATATGTGTAATAATCTTTCACAGAATTTTCATCTTCCAAGGTGGGATTTTTATAATAGATATTAAGATAACAGAAATTAAAAATAATAGTAAATTTTGTATACGATTGGATCAAAGTGTCACTCTCAAATGACTTCCCATAGTTCCACACGTCCAAGCGGTGGTCTATGCCACTAACTCAATCTTCCGGGAAGAAAACGAGAATGTGGTCACCAAGGTAACGGAGTACATCAACGCTCGTACTTCTACATCGATCAGGAACCCCTTTCGTCTCATCCCCCCTGTCCTGCCTCTCACCCCAGCTGAGCTGGAAAAGCAGCCATCCTCCAAATTTATCAAGATGGAGCCATCAAGTTCAATGGGCGGATGCTTTCTCTCCGTCATGAGTCGTGAGGTGAGGTGACCAGTACTTGCTAACTTGCCGTGTTCTGTACACACTGTTTGAACTGAATCCTGCAGTGGGGATCAGGTTTTGCAAGGGTATTAAAAATCCCAAATAAACCGTGCCAATAGTTTGCCTTATTGTGGGAAGTTTTGAATTGTCCAGGTGGCATTGCCATTCGCATAAATAAGAAAGAATAGCATGGTGTAATTGCAGACAAAGTACCAACCATGCATTTGTATTATGCACTGACCTGTTTGGGACCAGTGCAGCAAATCTGGTCCTTCCCATAAAGGGGATCAAGAAATATCACATCTGAATCAGACCCCAATACCAGACCTGCCAACCTAGCCGTACTCCTTACTGAGGTCAGGCATTACCCCACACATTAGATTAAAAGGTATTTAAATGAGCCTTCAGTTCATTTAAGGAGTACGGCATGTTGGCAGGTCCGCAGTGCATGTGCAATCCCCCTTGTGGTGTCCAGTTTAAATAGGGTGGCATATACAAAAGGCCGTACAAAATCCCCAACAGCAGTTTTTCATGGAAGGACAACTGAAGGGAGAATATCTTTTGCAGTGGTCAAGTTACAAGTTTTGTTGAAATGCTTTTTTGCCTCAATCATATCCGTCTACCTTGTTGTAAGGTCTGTGGCTGTCATAGCCTGGGCTGTTTTAATCGCATGTAAACCCCAGTCGCTGACTCTATGCCAAGAAAGTTTTAGCAGTCTTGTATTCAGAGAAAATGGATTGTAGTAACATTTTCCAAAAGCAAGCATTTGTTGGTTGTTTTAATGAGAGCATAGAAAACAGGTAGTTTTCCTGAGATTGTAGGAGTACATGTTAATGAGGCGTACCATGAAGTAGCTGGACATGGTGGTAAAAATCTGTTTGAACAAGATTGAACATTTTTATGCCAATATTTTGGTTTGTCCAATCCGCTTCAGGATGAGTCCATGAGTGCATCTGATGTCATTGCCCGGGCAGCAGCCAAGGGTCTCTGTTCCCTCCCCCCTGCCAAGGCAACGGCAACAACGACATCAGCCCAAGGGGATGAGCTCAAGCCCAAGAAGAAGTCTTCAAAGACCTCCCAGAAGTCGCTGACCAAAAGTGCCTCAGCCAAGAAGGAGAGGAAGGGGCCCAAGACGTCCAAGAGCCCTACGGCAGACCACCACGGCCACGGGCCAACAGTCAGGAGCCCCACCCTGCTGGTGAAGAAGCCGAGCAGCAAGCGGCTGCGGCCCATCAGAACTGCAAGTAAGTATTCCTGCAGTCCTTTCAGAAAGTCCCCCCTATCTGTCATTCCTATTCAGCAGGACTCTGTACTGATAACGCCACACTTTGCTTACGTGTGTGCTTTCCATTGGAATTTACCTGATCTCCTCCCCCCAAATGTCTCTATAGAAAAACTCACATGTAAGCAAAGTATGGCATCACCAGTACAAAGGCCTATTGTATCCTAGTAAGCAACAACACTTACTTCTGCAGAAACTCGGTTTGTCTTATTTTCATTTTTTTTCATCAATGAATGTAAGAATTTCAGCTGTGGCTGGTTCTGCCTGAGGGGACATTTTCTTTTGCAAGAAAATTCAGGACTGTATTGTTTCCCATAATAATTTTTTAACATGCGAATAGTCCCCCACGACCGCATTATGTCCTGTCCATTGCTACGTCGTTAAAGTCGTGACCAAGTTGTGGAGACCAAAATTTGACTCCATAAAGTTTTTGGTCCCAACAGTTGTGTTTTTTACACGTGTATAATCCCCACAAGGATGGAATAGGTAGTCTGCTTTTACAGTTGCAGGTTTGTATCTTTTTCACTGTATTTGTGGCACTCCTCGTAATGTCCCTCACGTTTCTGTTATGAGTTTTAGAACTTACTTATATAGCAAAAATTGTTTGTTTGAAATGCAGATTTTGTTTTCAGAACTTTTTTTGTAGAAGTTGTCCAATCATTTTGGTTTCCAAAGAAAGATGGTTAAGTAATCAAGTTTGCATAAATGTTCATTGGCATAGAATCGTCAGACATGCAGTTTGAATTGTTAGAAAGTAATGTCAGAAATAGCTGGGTGACAAGTTTTTGAACAGAGAACACATTCTGAGCAAATTGATGCAGTTAAGCAAAATGGAGTTCTTTAAAACTTATTTTCAATTCAGATCCTACCAAGGAAACCTCTTTGTAGTAATGGCATACAGCATATGTGTCCTTACAGTGTTACCTCAGATTTCTTGATAAAACACAGACTATTATACTGACCTGTGTCTGACTGACTTCATGTTGCAACCTCCCTCCCCCCTCCCTGTCAATTGTCTGTCTAGAAAAGGATAGCCAGAAGGGCCAGCGGACGTCCGCCACAAGACTCAGCAAGATTCGTGGGCGGAGCTGAGCGCCAAGCATGCATTACTGATGAGGGCGACCCCCAGATAGTGGCTGTGGGGGGTTGACCTCAAACCCTCTTTTTTTTGTGTGTGTGTGCATGCTGTTGTTATATCGTGAGTACACAGGGTGACTCCAAACAGTATGCTGTGCTACTGATGGCACTGACTAACACTGTGACTGTTTTTTTTTCCCCTCCTGACATAAATCACTAAGTACTAACAGGCATTTTCACTCCATAGCCATGACCAGCTTGTCCTTCATCACGACGCTCCACAGTGTCCGGTTTGCAGTTTTTCACATGCTTTGCTACATCTCTTGACCAGAGAGAACTGAGTATATTTTGAATCGCTTGTGTCTTGACAGCTTTGCACAGTTGCTTGAAGTGTGTTGTCAGAGTATGAAATAAAGCAAAGAAAGCGATCCGATAACACCTGCATGTGTACAGTGGAACACCGCTATAACGAACACGACTGGGTCCACCCTGAATGTTGATACAGCGGTCGTTCGGTATAGCCAAATTAACTGCCGAACGTTTCGTTGCCACGTTGAAAAGCGCTTTTTCTTGTCTAACTGAAGTGCACCCTCTTATGATACTATGATTTGCTATTTTCTTGATGTTTTGCTCTTGTATTCACATTTTAAGTTTCTAGAAATGTATCTGTTAATTATTTTTGTTTTATATTAAATCTTGAGTTACAAAATTGATGTTTAGTTTATCCTAAAAGTCGTGAAGCTACCGCTCGGGATCGATCTCTGATGCATGCTGTGGCGAATCTTGGTTGATTTTCAACTGCATGATGTTCAGTAGGTTTTGTGCACAAAATATTGGGAGCCAAGGACGATGTTCGGTACAGCCGAATGCTCGGTATAGCGGTGTTCGGTATAGCAACGTTCCACTGTACTTGTACAATCAAAGTCATTCTGCCATTATCAACTTTTGATCAGATATACATATACCAAGGTCACACTCTCACAGCTTAAATGCACAGAAATTGGAGTGAAAACATTAACAACACTTTGTTTTGGGGGCATTGACCTTGACATTTCCTTCAGTCGTTTTGTCCAACCGTGTCTGCATTTTGTCTGACAAGTACCACAAAAGGTTGGAAAATGTCTGATGATTGACCATATTGTCTTGCTCAGGTGTCTGCTTACAAACTGTCCTTGTTCTTTGTAAAGTGTGGAGGTACTTCATGTTAACCAGTCTACTTGTTGTCGGACAGCTTGTTGAATTGCATCTGCCATTCTTCATTTTCCATCTTGTTACTAACGCCTTACATTTCAAAACCTCGTCCTGGTATTCCCATTTTGTTCTCTTTTCAAAATCTTTTTTATTGATTCTTACTGTTTTTAGATGTCTGCACTTTTGTAGAACTATACTTCGGTGCTTGCCACTGAGTTTATACACCAACACTTTGTAGAACTATTTTTTCAGCCATGTCTTGTTCTTTAATAGCACAGCATAACAATTAGTGTGTCACTTCACCGGCATCAACTGAAACAATTGTTGGCACCTCTTTACTGAATTCTCTTTCCATGAAGTAATTTCAGAAGTAGAGTGTCTTATTTTTTTGACAATCAGGTTCTTTGGTTTTAATTTGTACATTTCAAATATGCAAGATCAAACCTAATGGGCATTGTGAAATTTGCCTCAAAAATGTAATTTTTTCCCCAGGCCTTGGTCGAGAGGGCTTAAAATTTGCTATCTAAAACCAAAATCTCCAGGAATTTGAAGGTTGCTTCCAAAGCCCTTTTTCTCTCTAGGCTTGGGCTTATTTCAAGACAACTCTCACTGTGCATATTTCAGTATTGTAATCCTTTTGCTTTAGTATGTTCTCTTTACTAATGGAAAAAAAATACTCAGATATACTGTAAAACCTAAAATCTGTACTGACACTGGAGCACTCTTTCCTTTGCTGATCCTGTTTCCGGATCCCACATACACTTGACTACAGCACTGGCATATTCTCTCCACAGCTTTGGACAATGCACTTCATTGCTTCAAATGAATTTATACACTACCAAGTTTGTGCTTTGATTGTATACAGTGTTATATTAGGATCACACTGCTTGGAAGCTAACCCTAGAGTGTGGCAATGTTTGTGAGACAGCAAAAAAAGATCATGATTCTTTCTTATTTAGCAATATCAGAGTAGGCCGTGATTCTAGAATGGTTGTGATCTTGGAACTGGCACTTCATCATCTCAAAAAGTGTCATTTGAAATTTTAAGTGGGTTACACAAGTGGGTTTATTTTAGAATGAGTCTGTTTGAAAATGAGGCATGGGAAATTCATAAGAATTATGGGACTTTAAAATGGATGGACATTTTATTTCACTTTTATGGGACAGCCTTCACTATTCTAGTTCATATGTGTGCATTCACATAGTCATTGCTCACTAATATTCATTTGTTTATACATGCAGGTCTGATGTTTGCCCACCACTTTACAAACTCCTCCACCTCTGACAGGCAACCCTATGGTGTCCCCATGACCAAAGCATCCTTAGTGCGAATGCAGCCCAAAGCTGAACCGGTACGCCCCCACCAGGAGGCCATCCATCATCCCAAGCCTTTCCTGTGATTGGACAGTTATGCCAGACATGGTAGTGGCCATGAAAAATACCACATGCCCATTAGCTTGTGGCGGATGCATTCCGTCAGTCAAATCTCAAATCAAAGTGCAGTATTGGCTTGGGTTGCAAGTTTGGGTGAGCTAATGGGAGGTTCATTTGCACAGTCATTCACAAGCTGAAGTGGGGGTGGCTATGCAAATTTCACAGTCATTCACAAGCTGAAGTGGGGGTGGCTATGCAAATTTGCACAGTCATTCACAAGCTGAAGTGGGGGTGGCTATGCAAATTTTACTCTCCCTATCTGTTCAATGTACTGTCTGAAATTTTCAGATTGGTTGATATGGCTTTAAATCTTAATAATTAAATTATTTTTTTCACTGATATTTGGGTTGAATATTTACAGCTGAATCCGTCTAGTTCAGTTCAAAAAAAGAAACTAAAAAAACAGGGTCTTCAATCACCATTCCTTTGTGACAATTCTAAATTTGAATTATAAGGAGTGGCTTTATCTTATATTTAATCAATTTGGGGTCAGGCTGATGGTTTCTGTGAGCCATGAACTTGCTTTATTTATTTATTTTGTTTGGAGTATTAGGGGCAAAGAATGTTCAGAGGTCAAATCTCTCACACGTTTTGCAAGAGTGGGCCATGATTGGTGTTTGTTAAAAAGCCTGTGGAACAAAATATCTCTTATTCATTCTGTTTTTGCTTGCTGTTTGTACAAACTCCTGTTCAGAGACCATTTGCGTCAATTCAGGTGATAAGTGACAGCAAAATTTGACATCTTTACGCCTTAAACTTCTTTGTTGTATATTATGCAGTGATCACCTTGAAGCCACAAATGTTTCAGATTTGGTACAGGATTAGAAATAGAAGCAGATTGTTTGCATTTTTCTTCAGGGTAATTACAGTTGTCTAGAAACAGTTTTTTTTTGCAGTTTTTCCATTTAATAGTTATGTCTGCACTTTGATTTGGTACCCCAAAAGTCTTGTGGTTGTGCAACAGAAATGAAATTACTAATTTTGTATGCAAATTTATTTGAAACATTTTGCTCTTCACTTTATACATTTATCACACTGATTTAAATATAAAAAAATTCACCATTTGTTGAATCTTGAAACTCACTGACACGCTTGGTAAAGTATATGTTTAAAAGTAAATAGGTTTATGTTTCTCCTCACTAGCACATATGCAAATGTATTTTTGATCAAAATTTATATTTTTATTTTGCAAAGTATTCCTTTGGATTGCCCAATATTTCACATTTCTATTCACGTTTATGCATTTTGTGTTGCCAACTCATATTAAAATTTGTGAATGCAAGACACAAATGAATTGAAAAAAACAGTTTAAAATGTGATTAGAACCTCAGATTGAACCAATAAAATGTATGGTTTTTGAAATTGTAATTGACACGGAGAGAGGTCTGTTAACGTGCCTTGTTTTGAGCTAGTGGCTGTCATAGAATGTACATTGTTAATATGATGGACCTTTTCTACTCGTCACATCAGACAAGGATGAGATAAGGGGATGAAGACAAATCCACCAAACATCCAGCTGAGGGTTGTAACAATGACAATAAATTGGGGCTTTTCTTTTTAACAAACTAGCGCAGCATGGGTTCTCTCCTTAATAGATCTGATGTGAATCTTCCACCACGTGTGTGTGTGTGTGGGGTTACAACATATGACCCCTAAAAATCAAGAATTTGTGGTTGACGAATTCTGGAACCAGGAAAAATCGCGAGAACCACACCCCTGCAATACAGGAAAGGAAGGATCCATATTTGAAAGTCGTACAGTACAAAACCAATGGAATTATTTTTCTTTTCAAAATTTTGAAACATTAGAGAACAAGGCAGGCCCATGCAAGGTAGTCCTTATTTTTGCCAGATTTGGTTGTATTTTTGATTTTGCTGTGGTTTGTATCACACTAATTACAGAATGTTCCCAACCCAAGGTCTGATGCACCAAATGAATTGGTGACTTACATTTGACTTCTATTGGGGGAAGGGTACTTCATTCTACAATTCAAGTAGGATTCCAGAGTTAAAAGCACAATATACATTGACATTTTTTGTGTTTTTTTCAAGCTGAATTGATGCATTCAACAAATTCACTCAGTAATTGAGGAAAAATAATTGAGATAAATTTATCAATAAAGAGTTAATAATTAAATCTAATTTAAATGCAAAATATAAGCTGCACAGTTGTTAAATCAATGTTTCAAATTACTCTGCATGATTGGTTTGGAGTGGCAAACTACAACAAAAGCCTCCACCAGATCACCTCGCTTGTGATCCTTAATCAAATTTCCAAAGAAGTGACTGTCAACATTTGGCATACTGGCAATTCTTCATGGGAAGTCATAGTATGCTTGATTTCAATTCATTATAACAGGTTGGGACTTGTCTAGTAAGCAAAGTTGTCCCAAATGCACTCAACAGAAAATATCCATTCATTCCTTGAATTACCATTTGTGGTTCACTTAAAAACATACTTCAATAATTTTTTTTAACTAGTTAACACTGAAGGACATCTAAAACCTTCAATTTTCAGCAAAAGTTCTACGGAGGACTGGTACTTGTTGATACAATTTGCCAATGCATATTCACAGGGGCAACTGATGGGTTAAGCCATCAAATTTCCAATTCAACTTGTACGTACAAATCCAGGAAGGCTGACCCTGTGTTTAAGTTTGCTGCTGCACACAGCCTAATGTAACAAAAATCACTCCATGGTGGGGCCTTGGAATGTTGCAGACAAAGCTGTGGTGAGACTTAGGCCGTGTCCGAATCACTTGGCCATGGCCGGAATTTACATACGACTTGATGGGAACTGGTCGTGGCCACTGCCATAGGCTCGTGCGTACTTTCCGGCCGCAGCCAAGTGATGCGGACATGGCCTTACTGTACAAACAGTGTACAGATGACTCCATTTAACATTTGACACAAGTTTAAAATTGGGCTGATACATCTTGTCTTGTTCGTTGTGAAAATCCCATTGGCAAGTTTTTAAAATATACCCAACAGAACTAATGCTAGTTAATACAAAAAATTCCTACATGTGATTAGAAGACAGGGATATCAAAACGGTGAGTTGTCCAAATCGATCCCTTGGCATAAATGCTCACATGGAATTGGAATTCCAGCCGCATGATGCAAGGAAGAAAGAACTTCTCTCTCAGTCTGCTGTCTGCAGAACTCAATGATTGTCAGTATTGCAGTTGAGACCTTCGTCTTGCCTCAAACTGGTTTTACTGTTTTGGCCGGAGAATTGTGCATGTGACATGTGCCAGCAAGCACAGCCAAATAGCTGTAGCAGTAGAGGGCGCTATATTCACAAGAGACGAACTGCTACAAAACCAGTCTTGAAAATCTTGGCAGGCCTACCCGAAAAATTCTGAGCACACCTCACGCGCTCAAGTTACCATGCACACTGCCAAAAACCGCAACTGCATGGCGCGCAGTTTTCGGCAGTGTGCGTGCGCAATCATTCATGGTAACCTGAGTGCGCCTGCACGGTGCACCGGCCAAACAATTTAACCAGTCTTGGGGCAAGACTACATCAAGACCTCTTAAGACCATCAGAAGACCAACACAGGACCTGCAGTCTGAATTCAACTCGCAAGGTATTCAGATCAACTGTCACAAAAGTTTTCTTTTGTCACCGTTCACCCTGTAGCTTGTGACTGGTCTTGTTTCTGGTGTTGTCTACAACACTGGTGCTTGTGGGCAGTCCTCTGGGAGTGGACTCGTGCAACTCATCATTCACGGCCCCATAAGCAGCAATATGCAATTGTACCCGATGTCGTAGCTTATTATTACTGCAGCTTGACTTTGTCGTTGATGCGCCACACTCCCAGCATGTATCTAAGCCTGATCAGTAACAGATCCTTGCCCATCTGGAGCCAGCTGAAAATGGGCACCATCTTTGATCCTGAGAACAAGAAACCACCCCAAAATCAAGACAATTTTTGTAATGGAACAATGACAATTTTGTGTAGCAGATCACATTTTGGGGATGCTATTAACTGTTTGTTCTGGTAATTCGAAAAATGTTGACTTGACAAAAATGTTGACTCAATCTTGGACAGAAATGGATGATTAACTAGTCAAACAGAGCTCCGTTCTTACGTCATGGGGCAGATTCTGCCTTGTTCAAGTACCTTGTTGACAGCACTTAAGATTCGATAAAACACATTTGCTGGCCAACCACTACAACTGTTTCCAACCACCACAACTCCAACTGCTTCTTACTGTCTTTTCTCTACAGGTGTCTTTAGGCTTACAAACTCCAGTGCCTGGGGCACTTATGGGGAATCCATGGTTTTTTCAGCAGAGATAGTTAATAAAGCAATAATCAGTTGGCGAGACGTAATGATTCTGCATTTCCAAACAATACTGACCATCTATTTCATGCCAGTTTACAGCAACCTCTGTTATAGGTATCTTCAGTGCCTGAGCTAGATACAGTAACTCTACATCAAATGCCCTGTGAACAGAAAAAAATGGTTAGTTATGCCACCATCATTCCACAGAGAAAAAGCAAATCCACTAACAGCTGGCTGCGAATATTTCAAACTGCAGTGTGCTAAGAACTGGCAAGGATACCAACTGACACAGCTATCCTGGTACTGAAAGATGTAGGCCAAGATCAATGCCCTTCAGTGACAAGAAAGGATGAATGACATTTTTGAAGTATGTACAAATAAATTACTCTCAGAATGCAGTTTGGAATAATGGCTGCCTCACTTAAAATCTACAAAAAATCACATTTCAAATTTCAGAGCTCAAGGATACATGTGAACAAGTGCTCAGAACTCTGTCTAATGCCATCCATTGTGACTGCTAAATTGGTCAGCTGACAGGCATCACTGTATTTTTTAATCATGAATTGAAGAAAGCAAATTCAATTTTGAAATAATGGATGAGTATGGCGAAGGCAAGCAATCATTGCCAGGATGGAGGAATAATATACATGTACTTCTAATCATCAAAGCTCATACTGTTGATTTTACCATCTATTGACATGTAGGCTGGTGAATAACCTGGCAGCGGTTTCACGGGTCATCAACTTGAAGCCGCACTGGGTGTCCCGCACGCCGCGCACGCAGAGAAACCATACCAGGAAATGGAAGCCATACATCAGAACGGTGCGGAAAAGGGAACGCTGGAACGCAGGCAGGGAAAATTTACAGTTCATTTATGACTCATTCATTGCAGTGTTCTCTGTGTACTTGCTAAAAAGCTGAAATGCCAAAATTTTAACGCATGGTATGGACAACAATATCAAGTAAACATACTGTCTCGGGATTTCTGTTTTTAAGCAGGGAAAAAATTTAAGTAGGAAGTTGTACGAAATTGATAGCAAGAGTTCCAAATCTGGCAACCAGGTGTCTCAACACCAAACATAATTTCCACCTCATCTTGCATTTTCCTTTTAAGTCAATTCAGCTTGGGAAACACTGAAGTTATCAGAGAAAAGATAAGTTTTGATGTTGCACTTTAAACTGTTGGTGTTTAAAGTCAAGAAACGTGATAGTTGGATGCAAACTGTCCAACTAGTTTTGCATCAAATCAATGACTCGAGCACATCCCTTGTCAAATCTTACTTTGTCAGCAATTTGTAAATTGTCTCATTGGTGCCAGTAATGAAAGTTCTTGGTAGGAAGAAATATGGGAACATTATTGAAAGATTCAACATTTACACACAATCAAAATTGGCAGCATCCCATGAAGAACAACAGACGACTGAAAAAAAATTTGACTTCCTCATGCCTTCAAATCTATAGACCTATGTCAAGATGTCTACAGGTAGCTTACCTCTGCAACCGATTCCTCCTGCAAGTGAGCTCTTGACCCACAAACAATGGCCATATTGTCCTGATTAATACAAAAATGAAAATGTCTGAAACTGTAACCAACTCCACGCAGTGCTTCGTCTAATAATATCTTAGTCTAATAGTTCTCTTTTAAATCGATTTTTCTCTCCATGTATTTTTTAGCGCAATCACAACCTGGGCTACAATTTGACTATTGGCTGCTTTCCACCCTGAGTTAAGTGCGCCCTCATCAGCAAAGGAGAGACAGGCTGGTGGGAAGTTTTTCAACTGAGCTCGTGCATGCACCAGGCACAAATGGGAAGGCCATACATTCCAAAATAAAGTGGTCGCTCACGCTCAGCACATCCCGCACCAAACCCGTGTAAGCCTGCATACTCACAAAGTGAGTTCCCATCAAAAGCACCGTCGTTCCATGTTGAAACACGCCCTCTTTTAGTCCCACTTGGAGTGGACAGTTCGATAAACATGCCAGTAAATTGCAAAGGACATGAAACTATGCAAAGAGGCAAGGCTGGATTTACATTTCTCATGACCAGACTGTGGATGTTTAGTCAAAACTTTTTCATATATGTCACACTGTATACCCGTATGCTACTTATATATACTGTGAATGAAAATCATGGTCATGTCAGGAAATGGTGGAACCATTGCGTAACTATTCCCTGGCTTTCAAACATCACTCTTCTTAAGATGTCATTTTGGCGGTATTTCAATGAGGCTAGCGACTACAATTCTAAAATCATTACAAAAAACACAGCAGTTGCTGTGAGAAATATCCAGTGCCATCAAATCAGTGTTTTCTAATCTTTTCAAATTGGAATGGTTATTAAAATACCAACCTCACTGGGAGTAAAACATCTTTGACAACTACTACACATGTTGATGTGTCAATCAGGTCCGTCTAAATTACCTTCTTTGGGTTGATTTCTTGCAGGCTCTCCTCTAGCTTCTCAAGGTCGGCAAATTTGGTGGCCCCGTCTGCATCAGCAAAGAGTACCCTCTTGCCCCGTGCACTGAGCATGCCCAGTCGTACGGCACCACCCTTGCCTCTGTTCTTGGCCAGCGTTAGTACCCGTACACGCTCTGTGCCATACTTCTTAGAATATTCCAGGGCGACCTGTTCGCAAAAAGATAACAACGACTAAACACACTGCATGGAAATCCGGAACCAGGTCGTAAATGCATAAATCTCATAATGTACCATATTCAGACTGAAATAAGGATCAGGTGGGTAACTGGAAACTCAGAAAAAAAGGAGGCAAATTCAGAATTCATAAAATTTTGTACATTATTTTCTTATTTGTAATGGTATACGTGGCAGGTTAAAAAGGGAGAAAATCAGCTAACGTGACAAAAGTTCCATGACGAAACTGTGTGTTGAATGTTCACCTTTTGTTAAAAGTTGCCACTGACTATTCTAAATCTCCCCAAATCCGACAGCTGGTATAGTACATTTCTGGGCAGTTTTACTCTGAACCGTCCTGAGTCCTCCAAAACCCACCAATTTGCAGGTCAAAAGTTGGTGTCACACATTATTCTATTTCAACAACTTTCAAAAGCATCGAGCTACATGGAAGGTAACAGTAGCTAGACTCTACCTTCATCAATCCTTCCAAATTCTGCTAAACCTGTTAGTGTACTTTGCAGGATCTGGCACAATTAGTGTTGACAACAATACACTCATCTGTTCCGTACAAACTCATGACATGCAAGTGTGTCCTTATCAATCAGTTAAAATACTCTATATTTATGCACTGTCAAATGATTACATTTATAAATGTTATTTGTGCAGATATCCATTTAACAAAGTTGGATTGACCAACATTTTTGATTAATTATTCAATTCCTAGATGGCATACCTTGGTTGTGGAGTCTTTGCTTCCATCGTCAACTACAATGACTTCATATGTAAATGTCTCATTTCCCCTCTGTAAACAAAAATAAAGTTGCCTGGTACATAAATAAAAGTGACTCTGGAGTCACTCAAGAAATATGTAGGCCCTGTTTAAAAAGAGCAATGCCTTCATCTGAAAACATTGTCACAATATTGGCAGTTGGATAAACCATCTGAATTTTAATCCAAATGGTTTCTGAAACTACTGACATATTAATAAACAAATTGAAAAAATTGTCTTGGAGAGAAACGGCAATTGAGGTGCTCTTTCCATACTGATAAGAAAACATAACATTTCTCTCAAAAGATCTGGCCAACTCCACAAAAGAATTTGTGTATAAAGCACAAATCCTTTTGATCTTCTTAACTGTGAACACAATCTTGTGTTTTATAATTCTTGTCTATATATGTCAAGTGGCTAACAAGTTATCAGCAGTGAGGGAGTATAAGCATGATGCGTTCATTTTAAAACTCTGCATGTAAAACCAGCCAAAATTCATCATTTTCTCTGATTATTTCATTTTTCTGAGCGTCATATATTTTACCCACTTCAAGAGGATTCATTCAACCTTTTCACATAAAAATTAATTGGCCCAATTCAAGGGGCCAAGCTTTTTTGCTGACTGGCTTATCATCTGATTAACACCACGCATGTGACAGGCTCTGGACCTGTCAGTGTGCTCAAACTTTCTTAAGCTTTTATAGATGCAGAATACAGTATTACCTGTTTGTTCTCTAAGAAGTCAATGGCTTCATCTAACATCACAGGCACTGTGGAGGGGGGGGAAGCAGTTGAAGAATTTTGAAACTTCAAATCACCAAAATTGTTCCTTTGCTACACTGTAGATGAAACGATTATACCTCATTTTGGTTGCTAAAGGTAAAAAAATTACAAACATGTTTCTTAAGACCTCGATTAGGCAATGCTGAAGAAAAGAACATATATTAAATGAATGCAATTCCAAAGATTAATATTTCTGTCGATGTGTGTTCTATGCTAAGAGAAATATTAGATACACTTTTACACAGCTACATGTACAAGATTAAGGTCTCCCCTTCCATTTCTTCCTGAAACTTACATCTTAATTCCTCGTTGTATGACGGGACAATGACCGATAGATCCAAAGATGATTCATCTCTTAAACTTGGAAAGGGGCGTTTTTGGTCATTTTCAGCCGTTGGATCAAGGAAGTAATTCTCACTGTCATATCGCCTCATGTCGGGCTTTGGGTCTGTTGTCATGTAGACAAAGATCACGGCCTGTGAAATTCATAGGGGAAAGCAAGAAAAACCAGTTAATTTCAGGAATGACGATAAAAACTGACCTGTATCGCAGTCAATGTCACAAGCAATGTCAATCTCTATGAGGGAGATTTTTGTGTGCCCTGCATACAATACAACATGTAACACATCATATTCACCAAGCGGCAATAAGTTAATCTGCAATGCAGCAGCTGAAAAATCAAACTGAAACATACAACCACACTTGATCTTTTTTTTTTCAAAATGAGTGGATTTCGGGAGAAAGGTTATTCAAGGAATCAGACTTTGTTTAACAATGCAAAGGCTTCATCAGCACCTACACAACTCACAGTCAGGTTTTATCCTTAATGATAATCACGTGTTGAGGGGAGATCATGACAACATCAGAATATGATCAACACAGGACAGCCAACTTTAGAACGACAAAAAACTCTCCCACTGATGGTTATCCTCAATTAATTATGCAGCATTAATTATTACGGAGCCCTGGGGGTGGTCCTTGACTGTAAACCTAGACGAGCTGGGCTTTGGCTTTAAATCACACAAAGGACTTTTTCCGTCATTGCTTATTTTCTTTTTGACAAATTATTTGGTTGGCACTAGTCTGAGTGTTGTCATAACCCAAATCAAAATCCTTGGAATTCACCTCCAAAATGGTCCTTAAACTGTCTGACAGAGAACTGGCCCCTCTTCAACTGCCAAAACTATTGTTAAAGTGTTCCACCTTTTTTCTTAAGTCCTCCAAGAAAACCACAGTAAAGGTAAGAAACAAAGACTGCAAAGGGTTTCAAGTCAAATCGGACCCAAACCAACTCGGACCCAAACCAACTCGGACCCAAACCAACTCGGACCCAAACCAACTCGGACCTAAGCCACAACTCGGACCCATGCCAACTGGGACCCAAATCAACTCAGACCCATGCCAACTTGGACCAATGCCAACTCGGACCCAAACTAACTCAGACCCAAGCCAACTTGAACCCACTCGAAGTTAACTCAAACCCAACCCACGGAATGTTTAGTTTCTGCCTGATTAATTATCAGAGTTGGTTAAGGGTCCGAGTTGGTCGTGGGTCCTAGTTGGCATGGGTCTGAGATGGCTTCAGGTCCAAGTTGGCATGGTTGGAACCTGGGAGTGGAGTGGACGTCAGACCCCACAGTTCTGGGGGTAGGCATGGGTCCAAGTTAGCATGGGTCCGAGTTGGTTTGGGTCTGACATGGCTGAGTTGACCAGGTCCCCTGCAAATTCATTCATTAATTCTTATCCATTACTAATCACCAAGCTTTAACTTCGAGATGGGAGAAGTGTAGACTAAAAACCCAAATCTGAAGTGCTTACCAAAATAAATACAACAAGAGCTCCTAACGCTACAAATTGAAGTAAATTCAGCAAAGTTAGCTCCATTTCTCCGATGTAGTGCTGTCAGTGCAGCGTCACTGCAATTGAGTAGGCACAGTCTGGTTTCCAACACGGAAACAC